>JALJCO010004173.1:0-245934 GCA_023101725.1 Atherinomorus stipes
AACATGGTAAAAATTGCTCCTGGAAAACATCATCCAACCTGCCTTTAATGTCAATCCCTGTCCCTAAGAAAGATATAGCAAACATAGTACAAAAAAACAAAGCAAACCCCTGTGTATAGCATACAATATACAAATAACATCTCACACACCAGATAAAGTATTTTTCACTTCATTTATTTCATTTCAACCACTAATTGATGTTGATTCGTCTGAGTAGTTAACTTCCAAAATCAACCGAAACGCCGAGCCCTAATATCTACATCTATCAGGATAAATAAATATCTATGTAGATGTACATACATGCAAATGTGTGTTTGGGAAACTATCAATATGCAGATCATATTACAAGTTTTAATCATGTAAAGTCTTTTCATTTGTCTTGAACATGTTTTTTTTTTTTTAATTATTCTGTCTCTTGCCCACTGTGTGAGAAAACAATGTGAAAGTGGAGAGAGAGAGAGCAAACATCCGGCATTTCATGAATACATTAACTCATATTGGTTGGGTAAACGAGCATGCGGTTGTGCTTTTTGCTATTTGTAATAATCTAATGAGAAAATACCGCTTGCTGGGCAGAGACTGTAAAACGGCATCACAGCAGAGAGATTACTGCTGCAAGCGCTATTAGTTAGATAGAAATGATACTGAGGTGGCTGTTGCTATGGGAACAAATTGCCAATTATCTGCACAGAAAAATGCATTTGTCATGCATTTGGGTGGCATCCATCCATCCCATCTTAACACAGTTATCCCAGAAAGTTTTCTTTATTTCTCTCATGTGTCACTGGTCAGATGGTTAAAATAACCTTTGCCAATAAAACTCTTCCTCTTATCTAAATTCAGAAGAAGAAAAAAAAATCACCCACTTCATCAGGTCTAATGCTGCCTTCATGTGGTATCATATTTATGGTAAATACCAAAATCTGACATGAAAATTGTACTGGAACACCCACTCATGTCATAATTTCCACTGGGAAGCTGGAAAAATTTTATGACACCTGAGTTGCCGAGATGAGGTAAACTTTGACCTTTCAACATGGCGGAGACCAACAAAAATATCCTGAATAGGATGCATTACATTATGTTTTAAGTTCTCTGCTACTGCTATTTGGTTAGTTTGTGGTCTGCATAATTCTGTGACATACAGAACTTTAATCCCATCACCGTTTAGACTTAGTTTTGTGTTTAAAAATATGGTTACTGTTTGGCTTACCTCTTCAGAGCAGATGCTAGCTAGCAGCTAGCTGGCTAGTCAGTCAAAGATAACCTCCAGTGAATCACTTCAATACGACAACAAATCACTTGAACACAACACACTGGTAATTTCCACTTAACAAATGGAAAGGAGCATCTTTCTCATACCACATGAAGGCAGACCAACTTCTAGTACAAGGTTGCCCCCCTTTTCCCTCCAGAACTGCCTTCATTCCTGGTGTGATAGATTCAACAAACATTGCTCAGAGATTTTGCTCCATATTGACATGATAGCATCACACAATTGACCTATGGCTAAACCACGCCCCCCAAACGCGATGAGCCAATCACAGTGCGCGCAGCTATCCCATACACTCGGACATTCTCTGCTTAGACGTCCATTGAAATGCATTGAAGTTGGTCCGTTTTTGTTCGTTTTTATGTGTTCTTTTTAGTTTAAAATGGTCAAACGGTGTGCATGGGGTACATGCAACTCCGACACTAAGTATCCTGAGAGGCTGGGTGACAGGGTGTATTTTTTTGCCTTTTACCAAGTCACATCAAGCCAAAGTTATGCAGCAGACCACAACATCAACTGAACGTGGATATAATGAACAAGGATGTCTACATCTGTTCTAAGGTAAGGCAACATCGTATTTGAGGAAACATGTTGTCACTTTGCTTGAAAGAAATATGAAGTTACCTTCCCTAACGTTAGTTTAAGTTGGCTAACGCTAGCTAAACATGCTAGTTTTGGTACGTGGTAATGGTACATAAGACGCTGTCGTGTAGTACAGGTGTGGTGTAGTAACATCGATAACGACACGCCTCTGGCTTCCAAGCTGCAGCCAGACTGCTCCGCTTCCGTGGCTGTTTGATCAGTTTTTGTCAGATGATCACTTTTTGGCACAACAACAGCAGCCGTGCAGCAGTTTGTGCAAGAAACTGAGGGAGCGACACGAGTCACATTCAGAGATTCACAGGCTGATTTCTACTCCCAGTTTAAGACTTCTGAACAATTTCTTTTTGTTTGTTTGTATTGTTTTTATGTTTTTTAATTTATCTCGTCATGGTCTCTCTGTCTGATCACGCGTCTGTTGTCCGTGTTGACAGCTGTCATCTCCCGAGATGTCACATAGCGCCTGTCACCGAATGTTGTTTGTCCGAGTGAGTGGAGGGGGCGTGGCTTAGCCATAGGTCAATTGCTGCACATCCATGATGAGAATCTCCCGTTCCACCACATCCCAATGCATCTCCGTTGGATTGAGATCTGGTGACCGTGGAAGTCATTGGAGTACAAGGAACTCATTGTCATGTTCCAGAAAGCAGTTGGAGATGATCTGAGCTTTATGACATGGCACATTACCCCAGTTTTCCACATGGAGCGGCAGGCGCAGGAATAGGGATGAATTTTCTAGAAAAAAATTTAGCGGCCATCTCAACAGATGAAGTCTTTTCCACCAGCCCTGAAGCGCCGAGCACATGAATCGGCTTGTGCAGCGATCATTTCAGCATCAGGTCTAATTTTTGCACTTGCCGCAGCCGAATTTGTGATGTATGGCAGGAAGTTGGATGTAAAAAGTAGCGGAAAAAAAATAGCCTCTATAACAGGGATCCCCAATTCCAGTCCTCGAGGGCTGGTGTCCTGCAGGTATTATGAGCTCCCTTGCTGCAACATACCTGACTCCAGTCAGTGGGTAATTAGCAAACTTGTGCAGAGCTTGACATCAAGCTCCGCACATGTCACAAGGTGTGTTGCAGCCGGGCAACTCATAATACCTGCAGGACACCGGCCCTCGAGGACCGGAATTGGGGATCCCTGCTCTATAAGGCATTGTCTGCAGCAAAACTCCTTCATTCAATTAATGCTTCAAGTAGACTGAACAAACAAATGAGTACTATTGTCCTGTGAGTTCAGAGTTTAGCAAATTGTGTTTTTTTGGTTGTTGTTGTCTGGGTAGTGAGCTGTTCTTCTCAGCTGTACTATGGAAGCACTAGGGATGTAACGATTACCGGTAAAATGGTTAACCGTGATAAAATTCCCAACAATTAGTAATACCGTTTCAAATTTTATTTTTATCGTTAAAACCGTGACTGATTGCTGCACTTTGAAAAACTCCCAGTGATGCTGCTCATTGGCTGGAAAAGCAGTAGTAGTCGCAGTTTGCAATTTTTAATTTATGAAAACATGGCGGAAGGTAACGAAGGCACCCACATGGACAGTTTTCTTGAGATTTTCCCCCCCTTAAAAAAGGACAAAGTAGACATTTAGACCCATTTTGGAAATTTTTAAAGATGCAGGGGGTATTTCTATAACACCGCAATAAAAATGATAACCGTGATCATTTTGGTCACAGTAATCGTGTTATTAAATTTTCATATCAGTACATCCCTAAGAAGCACACATCATGGATGCGCAGCTCCAAAAAGTGTGTAGAACACCCTAATAACTAACGGAAAGTTAAATCTGGACTCACGGGACAATAGTACTCATTCGTTCATTCATCCTCCTCAAAGTATTGGGGAAAATCAATCTCCCATTATATGGCTGTACGCCGAAGCGCGACTCAACGTAATATTTTCTGAAGGAGTCAAAGTGATACAGAAATTTTACTGGTAAATAAATGCATGTATAAACTGCTAGAAATTAGGTCCACGTTGGAAGAAAAAGAAAGTTATTCTTTAACCCCACTGAGAATCTCTGGGATGTGCTGGAGGAGGCTGTGGTCAGACTCTACCATCATCAATGCCAGATCGTGGTGATAAATTAATGCAACACTGGATGGAAACAAATCTTGTGACATTGCAGAAGCTTATCGAAACAATGCCCCAGCGAATGCTGCCATAAACAAAATATTAGTGTATGACCTTTTTTTTGGTGACGACTTTTTTTTTGGCCAGGCAGTGTACTTCTACTGTTATAAAAAGAAAGACTTGTGCGATGCTATAAATGTGATCATCTGATATCAGCTGTGACCAGTTGAACAGAAAATAAAATATCTTATTAATAAACAGCAAAGTTAGTCTTTTAGTAGCAATCAGTGATCATACTTTATAGTTAATAGACAGTCTGAGGCTGAAATCAAGGCAAGCTTATTTGCATTTCATGTACATAATTCAAAGTGCTTTAGATAAGACACTAAAAGCATTACACGGGTGCAGAAGAAAAGAAGCATAAAAGTCAAAGAATAATTTGAAATAAAAACAAAGAGAGAACATTAAAAAAGGCTGTGCAGATTTGGACTCCTGATTAAAACTTTATTTAAATGCAGGTGAGAACAGGTGGGTCTTCAACCTGGATTTAAATAAACTGAGTGTTTCAGCTGATCTGAGGCTTTCTGGGAGTTTGTTCCAGACATGTGGAGCATAGAGGCTGAACACAGCTTCTCCATGTCTATTTCTGACACTGAGAACTGATAAAAGACCGGATCCAGATGACCTGATGTATGTACCAGATGACCTCTTCTCCAAACCATTCTCGAAATCCCAGTTTATCAGCAGATTCATGTCATCTTGACAATGTCTACATGACTAAACGCATTGAGTTGCTGCCATGTCATTGGCGGATTAGCAGTATTTTTTTTTCTCCCCAATGTCATCATGATGTTGGGGGGGCGGGGGGGCGACACTAAGTATTATGACCAGTCATAACTTTGGCAGTCCAGTTAAGAAGCACCAAACCAATAGTCCTCGTTTGTTAAAGTTTAAATACTTCAGAATGTTGAAAAAGCTCTTTCAGGAGGCTGTGAAGAGGTTTTCCTGAGGTCTGTGAGTTCACATAGCCTCTTGTGAGTACACAGAGCCACTTTTTAAAAAACACAATATAAGAACTTCAGTGGTGTTTACAGCTTGTTGGTTCTTAAGGTACAAACACAACCTCCTCAAGGCTGCAGGTTATGTCTGCTTTTCATCAAAAATTGATTGAGAAATTCCACAGGAGCATTGCTGTCAATTAGGCATCCCGAGCTGGCCACTACGGATCGAAATCAACTTTCTGTGCAATTAACATTATGCTGGATGTACAATGGTTCCTATGAAGAGCATTGGCTGTGAGGCTGATCCTTGTTGGTGCGCTACAGGAAGTTTTTAACCTTTCTTAGATGGACTTTTTTACACAATTCACAGCTCATCTCTTTTCAGTTATGACATCTGAATCAAGGTCAGCAATATAAATAAACACTTATAGAAAAGATTTAGGACTGCCTTGGAAGTCAACCTCTGTTGTTGAGAGCAACCATCCAAAGCACAGAGAGAAGACATACAGGGTCAAATCTATACCAAGTTATGAACTCATTTTATCTGACATGGACACTGGCTGAATCTCAACTGCAGTACCAGAAGATCCAGGATGTCCAAAAACAATCTCAGGTTGGCATTTCTCTGACCAGTTACAATTTTATTTAAACAGCACTAAATCACAACAAAGTTACCTCGAGTTGCTTTACAACCAGTTCAAACTGATTTTAATCTAATTAAAACAAATCCACATTAGTCCAGTTTATAGTAGCTGTGTTCATACAAATTAATAAAATAATTATCCAGAAATCAACAGATTGGATCAAATCTGACCACAGAGATGTTTTCCACTTTGGTCCATTTGACTAAAGAAATAATATTTGCCCTCAAGAAGATGACAGCTGTTGTGGAACAAGTTCCCATATCACCACAGGGTTGTAGCGAAAATGGTGGTCTGGTCCGGACCACTGGTCTGTGACATGGACCGTGATGTAATGAGTGGTCTGTGCCACTAGGGGGCACATGCCACTACACAACTGTTGCAGTCGCAGAGGTGTTATATGCTGCATCTGTCTCATCAAATGCTTAAAGGGGAAGTTCGGGATTTTTGACATAGGGCCTCATTTACAAGTGAGCCAGGATATTATTTGTCACTGAAGACAGTTTCAGCATATTTCATCTCATTATTCTAGTTCCAGGAGGGTGCCAATGCTAATGCTAGTGTGAGTCAATAGGAATCTGCTAGCCTGTCATTAAAACCAATCTTGTTCACTCCACAGAACATCCAAGACAAATCAGCAAGCCTATCTGTGTAAATGCCGTGTTAAACTAGTAAACTTGTGTGTTAAACAAGTAAAACTAGCCTTGTATGACAAATTTTGCATTACTTATTGAGGAACTAGTTTCTTACCAGCTGTGGAATTATACAGTATACTTTGCTTCTGGGTGGTCGTGTTACCACCTTTGTCAGTGTATTCTGGTTCATAGAGATATGGTGACAGTAAGTTTGATGAAAAAAGTTCAAAATCATCTTCAAAATCCGATATATCCTCATGCCTTTCAGACGAGGCCGTAGTTTTGACTGTATATTTGTGGAATCAAATTCCTTCATGCATGTAACAGCAGATGACATCACTCCGCTGCCAAAAACAGGAAATAAAACTTTGTAAAGTTTTCAGCAGCGACAATCAAAATGCAACAAAATGCAGGTTAGTTTTATTTGTAACATTATTCTATTAACACAGCTTTTACACAGATAGCCTTAAGTTATAACTGATTTGCCTCAGATGTTCTGTGGAGTGGTTAAGATTGTTTTTAATGACAGGCCACCTCCTGGAACTATAATGAAACGAATATGTTGAAACTGTCTCCAGTGATAGGTAGTATCTTGGTTCACTCGCAAATGAGGCCCTATGTCAAAAATCCTGAACTTCCACTTAACTGACCTCATATAAAGCAGCATGCAGAGTTTCCTGGTCTAACGGTGTGTTCAGACCAAGCGCGATTTGGGCGTCAAGGGCGTCAGGTTTACATGCAAAGTCAATGGCCGACGCGCGTCGAGGAGGCGTCGAAAAACCTGCGGCGCGTTTCGCGCGTCGGGCGCGGCGCGTTGAGGCGCGTTTCGCGCGTCGAGTTTTGAGATTTTGAGCTTTTGGGCGTCAAACGCCGGAGTTGGAAAATCTGAACTTTGGCGTCTTGACGCGGGGCGTCGACCAATCAGAGCGAGTCATGACGCAGACACACTTTTTCTGACAGGAGAGGAAACACCCAGAAAAACCAGGGGAATCTCCTCTCTATCTGAACACAGAGGAGGATAAACTGTGATCTGAGTTCGGTCCCGGTTTCTGAACGGTGGTTTAATGATCTGCTGTCCTGATGGGATGTACTGGGCTGATAATGCTGCACCGCATCGGGACAGCGGGACGTTAAACTAGACAGCTGAAAGTGCCGCTCGCCAGCGGCTCCTGGAGTAAATGATGAAAATCATCACAGTCAGAACACCTGGAATCATTTTGTGGACCGGACACTGAGCAGAGATGTCCGACGACGACGTTCCCTGCTTTATTTATCATATAAAGCCGAGCTGCTCTCTCTCCTGCACCTGCCATGGTGCAGACAGAGCAAAAAGAAAAAAGAGAAAGGAGAGGCTCCTCCCACGGCGCGGGGAGCGCTGCTTGGCTGGGCATCTCTCGCCGCGCGTCAGGGCGTCAAGACGCTGGAAATCAAGCGTCTGACTTTTTAGTGACCAAGCGTCCAACTTTGGGCGTCAGGCGCAATTTTGACGCCCAAATCGCGCTTGGTCTGAACACACCGTAAAAAGTCTCACACTTTAACAGAGGAATTAATACTTCCCTCCACCACTGATATGGTTTTTAACCATTAATGAAGTTGCAGCCACTAACTGAGGACGTTTTCTCAACCAAACAATATTATTTTGCTGCACATTTCTTCATATGCCCATGTGGTAGTGGGATGGGGAGCTTGACATTATCATGGATGAAAAGGAGGCCTTTCAGAAAATATTTGGGAACCACTGCTCTAACTACATGTTTTCTTTCCTATCAGGTCACTTCATTATTGTCTTTAGTGGCATTCAGCTGGATGTTTTGATCTTCCTGCATGCTTGTGTAAATCTGAAGAACCTGTGACATATTTGAAACACATATTTTTATTCCCTCCTATTCTTTGTTTAAGTTTGGTGGTCTGTTATTGTAGGGACCAAATGTATTGGAGATGAAACCTGATGTCCTGGCAAAAATGGAGGCTACAGTAGTTCATATGTATGCAGGTAGAGTGGATAGAGGTCCCTCTCCATCCAGTTCTCCTTTACTTTAGTCTGTCTCATCCAGTTAACATGATTTATTAACAGTTCAGACTCCATTCTCTCTGCTCTGTGATCACAACTGAACCCTCCTCCTGCTGTTCACGCTGCTTTTACCCAGAGTTTAGTTATTGTTCGGTTGTGTTTAGGATTCTACCTCGTAAGTAAAGGATGAATCTCAGGCTTTATTTTCAGGGGGCTGTGATCTGAGGATGTCAGTGTCCTCCTGGCAAAGATTGTTCCAGAGCATCAGTTGAGTCACCAGAAATCTTCCTTATGTCTGGGGGGTTGGGGTAGGGGAGGGGTCCATGTGCAAAGGCTGAAGCTCCTTGATGGACCTGATTCAAGTTTAAATCCTGGCCTGTGGCCCCCCCCCCCCCCCCCCCCCCATATCTCCAGCCTCCCTGTAGTGCCCAGAAAACCATGAAAAGAAGTCAAACATCACATCCTGTCTGAACTCTATTTTCCAATTATGTCAATTAGAAAAAAGACAAGGCTCGTGGGCTGGAGCAAACCAGGTGCAGGGGTCCCCGTTCTCTATGATTACAGCACAGCAGAGAAAAATGAACTGAACAACCCACAATTCTTCCTCACAGTTCAGGTTTCCAGGTGAGTAATATAAGCTGTACTGTGTCTGTCTTTGTATCATTGTGAAATCTTCTACTTTACTTTTGGAGAGAGAAAGATTTTTCTCCACTGTTTGGGATGCAGTGCTGATGGAGGGGTTTCTGCGGGTTTTCCAGCACTTTATTTAAAAAAAAAAACAAGATGAAGAAGAGACGTCTGGGAGAAATAGAATGAAAACGTTTGAATAAATTCCTTGATTGAGTCTCTATTCTGTTTCAAAAAAGAGGGCTACATGAAATGAAGAAGTGAGCTCATCACCTGTTTCGTTGGCCTTACACTGGCTATGTCTGCTTTAATGTGAAATTTAAGGTTTT
The DNA here is from genome assembly GCA_023101725.1 of Atherinomorus stipes. Lineage (NCBI taxonomy): Eukaryota > Metazoa > Chordata > Actinopteri > Atheriniformes > Atherinidae > Atherinomorus > Atherinomorus stipes. The sequence continues at coordinate 9,193 of JALJCO010004173.1, forward strand.
CTTTATCACTTTTATGAGTTTGCACTCTGTGGGTGTGTCATCCTTGAGTGAGATGTTCCAATCTAGCTATAAACTTGACAAATTTGGTAGTTTAGTTGATAACCAAAACAGTCATGGAAAAGTCAGTTAAAGAGACTCACGGAAAGTACTTCATAATGCAGATTTTCTCCTTTTAGCAGGCGGCCATCTTTGGTTGTTTTATGTTCGTATGGTAGGTCTTGAGCCTCTTCTTAAAAACATCAACAGTCTCTGCAGCCCTGAGGTTCTACAAGGAGGGTCCATTATTGATGTTTTAGCTTCCTCATATTATCATGTTACAGTACAGGGGTTAGACAATGAAACTGAAACACCTGTCATTTTAGTGTGGGAGGTTTCATGGCTAAATTAGACCAGCCTGGTGGCAAATATTCATTAATTGCACATTGCACCAGTAAGAGCAGAGTGTGAAGGTTCAATTAGCAGGTAAAAAGCACGGTTTTGCTCAAAACATTGCAATGCATACAACATTGTATCAGAGTTCAAAAGAGGACAAATTGGTGCATGTCTTGCTGGCGCATCTGTGACCAAGACAAGTCTTTGTGATGTATCAAGAGCCACAGTATCCAGGGTAATGTCAGCATACCACCAAGAAGGACGAACCACATCCAACAGGATTAACTGTGGACGCAAGAGGAAGCTGTCTGAACGTGATGTTCGGGTGCTAACCCGGATTGTATCCAAAAAACGTAAAACCACAGCGGCCCAAATCACGGCATTCGCTTGGCCCAGGACTTGTGCTAGATGGGCCAAGGACTACTGAACCATTCTGGAGGACCATGTGCATCCAAAGGTTCAAACATTGTATCCTGAAGGCGGTGCAGTGTATCAGGATGACAATGCACAAATACACACAGCAAGACTGATGAAAGATTGGTTTGATGAACATGAAAGTGAAGTTGAACATCTCCCATGGCCTGCAAAGTCACCAGATCTAGATATTATTGAGCCACTTTGGGGTGTTTTGGAGGAGCGAGTCAGGAAACGTTTTCCTCCACCAGCATCACGTAGTGACCTGCCCACTATCCTGCAAGAAGTATGGCTTAAAATCCCTCTGACCACTGTTCAGGACTTGTCACTTCCAAGACGAATTGTCGCTGTATTGGCCGCAAAGGAGGCCCCACACCATACTAATAAATTATTGTGGTATAAAACCAAGTGTTTCAGTTTCATTGTCTAACCCCTGTATATGCTAATATGCCAGCCGTTCCATGGCCAGACATTTCGGGAGCCCATTGAGGGTGATCGATAGAAGCCTTTTGAACTGATCATATTCCAGTTGCCAGTAGAAAAGATAACAATCACAGGAAACAAACCAAATTTGCAGGAGGCCACAAAACATCTACCTCTGAACAAAGTTAAAATTTAGATCTAACAGTTATGATGTTGTTTTGCTTAAATTTTCTTGAAATTTGTCCGTTAATGATTTTTTGTTCTCAGCAGATCATACTCACTACATGTTATGGTGCATGTGGATGTAAATTTTCTTTCCTGGTTCTGGCTCTGCACTGAATTTAAAAAGTGCTTCACAGTCTTGCTCAGCATGAGGGCGAGTAGAAAATGAAGGTGCATCATTCTGTGGGTGTTGTTTCCCTTTAAGCCCCTCAGACAGAGGACAGCCCTCTGGCAAGTTACCCAGACTGGAGACCTGATTCTCTCTGACAGATACCAGATGACCAAAGACCCCGAGTATTGACATCCCCCACTCGTTTCCATGAACGACCCGCCCGACAAATGGCTGGCCTCTGATCATGAATAAATAATCCCGACTCTCCCCTCCTCTTTCCACATGGTCACCCAAACACCTCATCAATGAGCTAATCAATCACTTCAGACTGATATTGATGGGTCTTGGTCATGTGCGATTCACAGATTCACAGTTCAAACACACATTTATCGTGTGACATACACTGAACCCCCGAAAGTCTCACCCTTATATCTCATTCCTTTATCTGTGATTCCCGTATGAGTCTGTCTGTAGCATTGTCTCAATAAGCCTCTGCAGTGTCACGTTTATCTCCATCCAGAGTTGCATCAATTTTTCTCTTGTAGTATTGATGGTGGAGCCAGACCTCCAGAACATCCCCAAGATTCTCCATGGATTCAGAAGCCTATACTACAAAGCTGGATTAAAGGTGTCATAACCTAGTGTTTTACATACACAATCGTTCTTAAATTATCTTCAAATGAATTTTTAATTATAGTTGGGTGGGAGGAAAATTTAATGAGCTCATGTTGACCTCTTTTTATCCCCAACTTTTGTTTGACGCGAGAATACGTACGAGAGTTAGACCTGTCTGTAAGCGCGTTCACGAGGCAATCGTCAAAGCCAAAACAAAGTTTTATCAGGACAGACCAAGTGAATGAAATGATGTCCCAACAGAGAAAAAACGTAACGGTATGGTTGATAGAGAGAATCCGCCGAGTAAAAGGGCTGGACTCTGATGAATATAAGGAGCGGACGTCTGACGTGAAGTTAGCCAAACAGTGTTAGCTTTTGTAGCTACATTAGCAGCTTGTCCGTTCGTCTACCATCGTTCACTGGTCTCTTACAAGATAATAAGTTACACAGCAGCAACACTTACCGACTGCACATCCTCACTGATAAATATAATCCACTGGTCCAAGTGGCAGTGGAGCACCACATATTTTTTTTTTCCCCTCCTCCTCCTCGTTGTCCTCCTCACTGACAAAGCTGGTCATTAAAGACTCTGTAGCAGGTAATCAGCTGGTTTCAGGTGGTGCTAAAGAGGCTAGCTTAGCAGGAGCCTCTGTAGATCACGTCTTTCGGAGAAAAAAAACAAAATCGCGTACTGTGGAAAGCGCGTTCTTGTGGCCGATTCTCTCAAGGTCCTCTCCTCTCTTTTCGTCACTCAAAGACGAAGCCACTTTCCTCTCCGAGTTTCTGGCACGTTTTACCTGAGGTCCTGTCCCACGTTTCAACGTGAAAAAGTGGGATTTCCGGGTGATGACTCCTTGAACATACCCCAGGATTTTTCTCCGTTACCTGGGTTGACTTAACCGTGATCTTGATAAACGGTACTAAAAAGCTGGTTATCAACTCAGTAACTCAGCCCAGGGTTTTCCAATCTTGATCAGTGCGCGCTCAAATAAAAGGGGTGCCATTTCAATCGTCTGACCAATCGCAGACATGGAGAAACAGAGCTACATATTTCACCATGGAGGAGCAGACGATGATACTTAAATATGAAGAATTCAGGAACATCATCCAGACCAGAAGCAACACAGTTGCCGCAGCAAAAGCCAGGAAAGAATGCTGGCCGAAAATTGCCAACTCTATTAATGCGTAAGTCCGTGCGATTGTCCAATCATGGAACAATATCGGACTCTGATCACTTAGTGTCACTTCATCACACTACAACGACAGAGTCCTGACCTCTGTGTATTTCCTTCTCACTGTCCATATAGATATTTTCAAGCTCATACCGTGCACATGTTATAACTCTTCACCACGACGGCATGGGTGGGTGTGCGCTTCATAAATTCATGTTTTCTGTATGTGTGACCTCTTAACCACATTATTTCGGATGCAACCCCAGTGGCGCAAGACGATCACGGGAACAAGTACAGAACAAATACAAAAATATAATCAGCGTCGCTGACAGTGTGCATGAAATTACCTGTGAATGAATGAATGAATGAATGACGTTTTACTGAGTGGGGTTGAGCAGCATGAGCATAATTCAGCTACAAAAATTAAAGGTGCCATGACATCAAATTTCACTTTTCTGGGGTTTTGGGTGTATAATATGATCTGTTGTGCACTGATGAGGCCATGTGAATGTCCAGAGTGAGAATCAAAGTTCCTGTTTATGGTCTGTCAGCTTTGTCTCTCTGCTCAGAAACAGTTGAATCAGACAGCAGGCTATCATTCTACGTAGTTCTATCATTCTACGTAATTTAATTGCTCCAATAAGAGCACACTATCAAGTAAACAGCACGCGCCCCCCTCCTCCTCCTCCTCCTCCTCTCTCTCTCTCTCTCCTAACGGTTTATGCACCGTCCGCTCCCCCCCCCTCCCCTCCCCTCCCTCCCTGTCCGATTCAGCTGCTTGTATGGAGCTAGTAGTAACCTCTGTGCAGTCAGGTCTGGGTTTTCAAACAAATGGATTTAAAAGAAAACTTCTGCAGCAACACTGAGGGAGGCGACCACAACCTTGTCATTACCTGTAAGTTTATTTATTTTCTAAATGCTGTCTTGTCTGATAAACGTAGCTCACACTGAAGTGCCCATGTTGCTAGCAGTTAGCCTTTAGCAAACTCCGACCACAGCTTGACCTAGATTCTCCAAATAAGGTCATAGCCAAATAAGGTGTAGCCAATCAAAATGAAGTCAACGTGGTCTCCGGGTAAAGCTCCATATCATCACCGGACCCAACTGTATTACTGAGGAAGTGAGGTCTGGTGTTTCAAAACAATACTCCGCTGTAAAAAATGCCGTTTTTTTCTTTGGAGTATTTACATATGCAGTAATGCCAACAACATAAACTAGTTTTTACTGCTATGTCATCACTCCTTTAAGCTATTCAGCTACATCAGTACAGAACTAATATTTGTTTTCACTCGAGGTGAGGCGTTGGTCTATATCAAAATGAATTTAATGAGTCTATTAACATTGATAAAACCTCAGTGTGATGCAGAGCATCTGTGGTGTAGCCAGTGCCCGGCTGCAATGCGTTACATTTGTGATGTACGGCTCCAACAGCTGACAGACGTAACGGAGTCCAGCAGAGGAAAACCTATACAGTATCTTTCATATAAAGTGTCATCTGGCAAATCTGAAGGGTTGCACCATCTCTGAATATTCTTTCTCTTAAGAGCTCCTTTCACAATGTGCGCACCAGTGTTGACAAGATCATCTAAAAATGGACGGGCCATTTTCCAAGATTGCTAATTGGTCATTGGGGTGGTGCTATTGAACTCACTGATGTCCAGAATTTATCCCGGTCCAGACCAGGTTAGGCGTTCAGCATAAGTTACTGGGGAGATAAAACCCGATCAGAGGTGAACCAGCGTCGTAGGATGGAAAACCCAGGATTAACCCTGAAGTTACCTTGATAAGAGAAAATCCAGCTTCGTAGTACAGGCTGGTCTGGACTCTGTGGTGGACGAGCCATGTGTGAAAATGATGTCTCATGTTCCCTGAATCAGTCTTTCACAATCTGAGCCCCATGAATCCTGGTGTTGTCATCTTGAAATATGGCCGTGCCATCAGGGAGGATGAAATAACCTGAACCTTGACCTAGGGCCTGTTTCATGAAGCAGGTTTAAGGAAAACCCTGAACTGTTTAACCCTGAAATTAGGGAAACGGATTTACTGTAGCCTGTTTCCCAAACAAGGGTAACTTAAACCCTCAGTCAGTTACCAGAATAACAAACTCTTTGTTGAGAAACCATGAGCGTCTCGCTGTCTCCACCCACTTTACCACATTCACACCAGCCTTTTTGATTCGAATCAGGGTCCGTTTGCTGGGAAAGCCCACTTCGTTTGGGGTATTGTGAATGCACAAATGGACTCTGATTCGGACCAAACAAGCGGACTCGGCCCGCCTACAAACGCAGGTCTCGGTCTGCCTCAAGCGGACCAAATGGAGGAAGTGGACCACAACTACCATACTGCATTTGGTCCAGCATGGCATTGTGGGTTATTATTATGGTCAATATTATAAACATTGTGCATTGTTGGTAAACACTACCAAAACAAACAGACTTCAGGACTTCATTAGAAATGGCTCAGGGTCAAACATGGAGTGACGATGACGTGAAAGCTTTATGTTCAGAAGAAAACTTCCCAGTTTCTAGTTAATAATGCAGTATTTAAAGTAATTAGGTATGAAATGGAGGGTCTGGGATCCACAGTGTTCGGGACTAACTCCAGCTGTCTGATGGACTTTTTAGGGAAACCTGTAAGGACAGGATTCCAATTGTCTAGTCTACTAAAGCAGAAATCCTGCTGAGTCATCAGTCCTTTAATCCTGTAGATGTTCTTTAAATGATAACAGGCTGACATCAAAACTGTCTTCATGTGGTGCTGAAATTCAGATCTTGGTCTTTAGTTTTTAACTTGGCTGTCTCAAGCTAAGACCGGATCAGAATGTAGCGATGATGTGATCAATGTCTCTGCATGGTGCACCACAAACAACCTGGAACTTCACACCAAAATAACAAAATAAGCCATCATTGACTTTCAGAAGACCAGAGGGGACCATGACCCCCTCTTCATCAAAGGAGGTGGTCTCAACCTTCAAATTCCTGGGCTTCCACATCTCTGCTGACCTCTAGTGGGGAACCAACACAAAGGAAATTGTAAAGAAGGCTTAGCAGAGGCACTTCCCCAGAATACAGAGGAAGAAAAACCTGGAGAAAAAGCTGCTGCTGGCCTTCAGTCGCTGCTCAGAGAGCATCCTCGCCTCCTGCTTGTGTGTGTGGTATGCTGGCTGCTCAGCAGAGGAGAGGAAAGCTCTACAGAGAGTGATCTCAGCAACCCAAAAGATCATCGGCTGCACCCTGCCCTCCCTGGAGGAAATATCCAAGCCCTGCTGCCTTAAAAGGATCAGAGCCATGACTACTGACCTCTCACATCCTGCAAGACACCTATTTGATCTGCTGCCATCAGGGAGACTGAACAGATCAACCAAATCACACATCACCAGATTCACAAACACCTTTTCCCCCCGGGCCACAAGAACCGCAAACAAACACTGGCAATAACAATGATTCCTGCTCTCAAAACGAATTCATTCTCCAGCTTAATTATGCCCATTTATTCTTGTCCTCCTTTTTTTTTTTTGCACAGCATACTGGTTGAACACGTTACTTTTTTCGCACATTGTTGTGTAAGATAGATAAATAGAAAACTTTATTTACCCCTGAAGGGGAATTAAGTTGTCAAAGTAGTCTGTATGTGAATAGAATAAAAATACAATAGCATAAAAGACACTTATTTTTAACATTTTTTAATTTTGTCAATGACAACAGAAATAGAACGCGAGGAACGCCTTCATACAAAACAATTTTGCACCCATTTTACAGCAGTACAGAGTAAGACCTTGTGGGTTTGACATACTCAGTCCACTTTGACTAAATTTTGTAAAACTTGTCCATCTGAACTCTGGAATGGTGGAGTGGTGGAATGAAAAGTTTTTTCCATGATAGATCTCTTGAACAATGCTGATCCTTTCTTCAACTATTGGAGGGTCCAGTTTTAGCCGTTTCCTGGTTATGGCTTTCTTACTTGCTGCCAAAAGCATTCCAAGTAATCTCTCACCTTCTTTTGCCAAATTGACCAGATTATTTCCTAAATAAACATTTTCAAATTGAAAAGTTATTTTGCAAACAAATACATGTGCACATACAGTATCTGTGAGCAATACGGTTGTAAAACCAAACCTTTAGCGGACCATTGAAGTTGACATATTTTCCCAATTGTAATCTGAAATCAGCATATTTCCTTCTATTTCCAATCTCCTCTTATAGTGTTGTCCTGCTTACATATTTAAATGGTTCTGTACAGCTTCAATATGGGCTTACTGTGTAAAGGAGATTTATCCATGGGACACTGAACTTTATTATTGGCCTGGACCTAGACCTGAACCTGGGGCTTTATTGTTGGACTTGACTTGGGCCGTGCCTCAAACCGCGCACTTGAGCACTTCAAACACTGTTTTTGAGTGTGTATTGAGTTCATGCTGTCATTTAAGCTAAAATTCAGTGCTCTGAAAGTACCTGGATACTGCCCTAATAACGGCCAAAAATGAAGTGTAAAACAAAGAACACTACTCGCACTTTCGAACTGTTTTCATAGTTGAATAATAGCGGTGAACGAAGCAGTGGTGACCCCTGCTGCATCAGAGGCGATATTGTACTGATTTAAGTAACGTTTATGAAATTATTCAGTCATAATTACTAATGTATATTGTAGCATGCTACCAAGCTGTTCACTCCCTGATGACAATTATGATCTGGTCATTTGTGTGAGGCCACGGTTAAACCGGCTGAGTAGAGCTAGCTCATGTTAGGGGTCAAAGCCAGTCCATCACTTCCGGTAAGTGCAGTGCTCTGTTCGGGTCCGCATTTAGCGACAATAGTGTGCACTACAGACGAAGTACACAGTGCACACTGAGTTCCAGTGCACTCTGGCAAATGCGCGATTTTTACACGGCTTTGGACCTGGACCTTAACTATTGGGTCGAACCTGAACCAGGAGCTTTATTGCTGGGCTGAACTTGGATCTAGACTTGGGGATTTATTGTTGGACTGGAACTGTCATGGTTTTTAGTAAACTCCTGCCCCACATGCAGAGAAACTCTCAGGGAGCAAATGGACTAGTTAAATAGTATTTTTTTTTTACAAAGAATGGTGTAACTGAGGTTGATTTTGGCTAGGTTGTCAGCGTGGGGATCCGGGAGCTGGGTGGCACTGCCAGGGAGAGGAAGTGGATCCTGAGGTGAGGGGGTATGAGTGATTGAGGCTGTGAAGTGGAAGTGGGGAACAACGGAGGGCTGGATAACCAGATGGTGGCTGCCGCAGAATGGCTTAGGAGGACAGGTCGTACAGAGGTTGGATGTAGCTGGGAGATGACGAAGAGTGGTACCAGTTCTGACCAGACGGTCCAGGAAGCATGGCAGATGTTGGGACTTGACTCAGGATGTTACCTTCACAGGTGGAGAAGCACAGTTACTACAAGTTCAGTGGAAAACACAAGTTACTCAAAGATTGGCTCGACATTACCACTTGGATAACACAGCAATGCATGGCTGGCAACTGGCTCCTCTTATCCAGTGAACAACGAGCCTGAATGAGCCACAGCATGTCAGCAGTTCCAGGATGCCCTCTGGTGGAAACCTGCAGGAGATTAAACCAGGCATAGCCCCATTCCCTGACAGGAACTGGACCATTATTGTTGGGCTGGACCTGGTTTATTGTTGGGCATATGTTGGATAGCTTCATGGAGTTCACGTATTGAAAGGGGTATCTAAAGCTATCATGTTCTCCTGTTATAGTTCTGAAAAACTGATATTATTAACCAATCTGATCTCACAAAATACATGACATGAGCACGAACAGTCTTACTCATTTTCGTGTCCCCGACACGTCACTGCTTCAAATTTCGTGCCACCACACGTAAAGCTGCGCAATGTTAAGTCAATGGTGAAGCTTTTCGTTTCCCCAGACACAAACTTTTCTGCTTCAAATTATGTGCTGCTGACATGTAAAACTGTGCAATGTAAAATCAACAAGTCCTCAAAAAAAATTACACTCATATTACGTGGTTTGTGCACAAAAATACGGAATACATTAGGTTTTTAATATCCACTCAGTTTATGCGATCCACAGTTCTTCTCATTTTGACGTTGCCTACATTCTTCTAGGCTTTTTGGCTGCGTGCTGCCTGGGGAAACCTGAAATTGATCTCTCAAACTTCTGGATGACGGACAACTGCTCCATGTCCAAGTCTATTCCTCGAGAGCTGCTGTCATCCAACGGTTAGAGGCATTTCTTCCCCAATGTCACCTGAATTACTTCATGCTCTGTCATTCAGCTTTGCAGGCGTAACGAGCCAAGTTGGTGACTTTTGGGCCAGGCAATAGCGACTTCTCTCCATGAAAAGTGGGCAACGGTGGCAAGAAGCCCCCCACCATAGCAGAGGAACCGATGCTGTCTGCAGCATTAGACATGGTCTCTGTCATGCTGGATGATGTAAGTGCTGCAAAATTAAAAGCAATCCCTCCGTCCAATGACACGTACCAGATGTATTTGACATTGCTATGGATCTTCAAGAACAGCTAGTAGATAATCTCAAAAGACAAACATTTTCCCTCAATTCGATGAAGCAGCTGACGGCAGCAGAGACTATTTATTGCTTGTGTATGCTTTGACATGACAAACTCCCTGTGCGAGGATCAACTTTTTTTGTAAATAAGTCATAGACCAAGCCACAGATGAAGAGCTATTCCAAATGCTGGACTGCTTCCTGACTGAAACAGAGGGAGAGCTGCATTGGTGTTTGCAGTGATGGTGCACAGACCATGGCAGAAATGAGAAAAGGACTTTGGGCACTCATCAATTAGGCCTCACCTAATGCTGTGTGGACATACTGTCAAGGCACCTTTTCTCTGAATTAAAGGGGAAGTTTGGTTTTTCCAACCTGGACCTATTTTCTAGTATAAAATACGTTCATTTACTCACCCAGATAGTTTTGGTGTAACTTGAATTCCTTCAGGAGATATTTAGATCCACTCCAGATCAGTGTATGTCCAATATAATGTGATGCGGGCAACCTCGTGCAGCCTCTAAATAAGGCATTATCTGCCACAAACTCCTTCATTTTACCAATGTTTTGTCACAAAATATTAGTAGGACCCCCCTGTGAGCTTGAAGTGGCTTACCTCAGCAAATGATTAGACACACCTGGATTAATTAGTTCATCCAATCATGTAAGACAGGAAATAAAGGTGCAGTATTAAGTTCAGGAAGTACTGGAGATGTGCATAAAGCCATTTCGATGCTGCAGACAGTATTACAAACTCTTCTGGAAACAGCTGTGATGTCAGTTTACTGCGCTACGGATGACTTTTGGTGACAAAGGGTTGTCCCATATCTCACGCCAAGGGGAAGGGGTAGGGGTGAAAAAAGAATCCGAATTCGGCCTAATTGTTAAATTAAATGATCAGGACATTCTGGATTACATCAAGACACTTTGAGTAAACAGGCTGTATCATTACAATAGTCCATATTTTATATAAAACTATATAATACCTGCATCTGTTAAGACTAAAAAAAATAAAAGCTGAAGTGTTTGTGGACCTTTTCCTCATTATTGGATATTAACCCTAAATCAATAAGCAAAAAACAATTTTTTCGAATAAAAAATGTGGAAAATTACAGACGCCAGTTGCCACTAATAGGCTACTGATTTATCCTTTTACACTTTCCTTTTTTGTATATTAAAACAAATTTTTTATTCTTAATCTCACCATGGCTCTTTTTTAACTCTTTATTTCATCCACAACAGAAAACTTCTTCTACAATAATTCATCCTTTGTCATAAACCCTCAATCTGACTTTACCTCATGTGATCAATATGCTCTGAAGTGAGAAGCACAGAACTTGATTGGATGAACATGGATGAAAACATGCCCTTTTTCTTCATGCATGTGTGTTTTCTGTAAAAGCAAGTGATGCTGCAGTTATTGACGTCTCCGGTGCATCCTGGCATATATGTCAGCCCTCTGCAGGACCGGTCCTGCTTCCTCCTGCCAGTAGCCTTTGTCACAAAGAGGTGGCAGTCAGCTTTTGAATTGAAACTATGGCTGGGGGCACTTTGCTAACTTATGATGGAAAACAGACGCCCTCCCCAACACACACACCAACACACACTCCCATTCTACTGTCTCTTGATAAGGCTTGTACCCTTGTCAACAAGCACACATTTTAATTAGTGTTGATTGTTGTTGGCGTGTTCAATAGTTATTTATTAGAGCGGGGAGGGGTTCCAGTCTTGATTGCACGCCTGGGGCTGTGATGCATTGTGTTGTCTCACACTCCAGAATAACAGAAATGCTGTGAAAAAAAATCAAAGGCTTGTGGAAGGGGTGGGCATGGGGGGCTGTGACCCCCGCGATAGCATCTTTTTAACTAAGATTGTGTCATTAAAAAACAAAATGTGGACAGGCTGGGCATATAAATGTTGTAATGAATTCATAACTAGTTAGTTTGGTTGATTTTTTTCCCTTCTTTTGTTACAGAAACACTAGAGTACATAAATACTCCCCCCATGTCACATCAGCACAGTAACATGACACTGTTGGCATCAAAACATCGACCTGAGAAAAATCTGTAAGAATTCACTGAAAAAATAAAACTGAAATCTGAAAACACTGAGCCTCATGCAAGAAGCATTCGTACGAACAAATTCTGTCTTAGAGGAATATTTCACCCTCAGAATGATGTAACTTTATTTTCCACTTACCCTGATGGTGAGCAAGACTCTGGACCACTTTTTTAATATGTCAAATGCAGCCGGAGTTCAGGACGACTTCTCGTTTCCCCCCAATGGAGTTCGCCAGGGTCCGAGCCAAAAAGGTCCATAAAAGTCCACAAAAAATTGTCAATATTTCTCCATACTGCTCGTCCCATGTAATCCAAGTGTCCTGAGTTGGTAGCGTCAAGAATTTACTTGGAACTACGCCATTTAGTATATTTTTAGAGTCTAAAAAGGAGTATTGTTTACGTCCATGAAGCGCGCACATGCGCGGTCACGAAACTACGGAAGCCTCGGCGTTCAGAGCCTTCTCTGCCGATAATGCAAGCGTAGAAGAAGAAATTCACTGTTTACATTGTGGTAAGAGCACAAGAGCTCTAAACAAACCGGGACAAACACAGGAGGGGTTGGATATTGATCTAAAAGAAAGAGAGAAAAAGAGAAAAATCTCGTCTGCCGTGGCTTCCGTAGTTTCGTGAATGCGCATCGGCGTGCTTGCTGGGCATGCGATGTAGTCTTGTTTAGACTCTAAAAATATACTAAATGGCGTAGTTCCAAGTAAATTCTGGACACTACCCACTCAGGGCACTTGGATTACATGGGACGAGCAGTATGGAGGAATATTGACAAGTTTTTGTGGACTTTTAAGGACCTTTTTGGCTCGGACCCTGGCGAACTCCATTGGGGGGAAACGAGAAGTCGTCCTGATCTCCGTCTGCATTTGACATATTAAAAAAGTGGTCCAGAGTCTTGCTCACCATCAGGGTAAGTGGAAAATAAAGTTAAATCATTCTGAAGGTGAAATATTCCTTTAATAATAATAATATATATATATAATATATATATATATATATTATTATATAATTATTATATATAATATTATAAAAAAAAAAATAATAATGGTTCATACGGTTTAGGAGAAAATGCTGCATTCCCCAGTTTTCTCGTATTTCTAATCTTCTGACAGGCACGAACAAATTTCACGACTGCTCCAGACTTGACGTAGGAGTATTGCGCAATTGGTCTGCTGTTATCCAGACCTGGTTTTTAATGTTACTGAGAAGCAACTGTGTGTTTTAAAATCCAACATAAATTAGACTACATCATTATGTATCACTCTGCAATTATAAATATTTTAAGATATGGTTATGGGAGGGGAGAGGTTAATTTATTAAGAAGGAGTAGGCAAAAAAAAAAAAAAAAAAAAAAAAAAGGGAAAAAAGGGGATGATGAAAGGATGACAGATGTGGTCTAGCTACATGTCAGCTTTTGTTTTTCTTGGGGGGGGGGGGGGGGGCAGTAAGCTTTGTGTGTGTGTGTGCGTTGTATTAAAAGGAGATTTTGCAGAATGTTGGTTGATGGAAACTCATTAAGCATTTACATCATATATTGCACCTCTTGGTCTCCACCAGTAGTTTTCAGTGGCTGTCTTGCTTTTGTTAGACATCTTTTATAGAATTATTGGGGCGGTAATTATACAGATTTGCAATTCTCATGAACGCGCACTTATGCACAGGTGGAATGCATCATGTTTATGAGGATCATTTACGCAGTTATCTGGCGCACTCGTAGGAGTCCATGGTTGGAGAAAAAGTAAGAGAAATTTACGAAAAAACACGAATATGTTGCATGTGGCCCAGTAAGTTGAGAGTAACAAGTCTGAGCAAGACTCATTGTCCTAAGTGTGCTTGTTGATGTGTGCATGTGAGATGTTGCTCTCTGCAAAGTGAAAGAACCATTAACATGTGGGAAAAAGAAAATCAGAAACATACAATAAAGCACTCTCACCTTGTAACATATCTCCATGTGTGTTGATGCCAGAATATAGTCTATAATTGATGGGATGTTCAGCATGCGCAGTGTTGGGAGCAACTCTAACTGTACGTTCAGACCAAAAGCAGCAAAAGCAACAAAGACGCCTGAGACTGCGCGACGAACCGGACAGCTTCCAGAGCGGCAGAATATCTTTGCCACTTCAGTCGCTTTTCACGTGACTGACGTCAAAGTTAAATCCCACTAGTCATTTACAGGGGCTGCAAAGCAGACTGCTTGATAGCGGCATTGAAGCTGCTCACCTTCCCTTCAGTCTACAGCATGCGGAGCTGCAGGACGTGTTGTTTGGTAATTTCATACAGAAAAACAATCACAGAGCATGAACAGAAATCTAAATTGCACACAAAGATTGTAATGAACAGAATGTGCATCTGCTTTTTCTCACAATTCCTGTATGCAGAGGCGGTGCGTTTCAACACATTTTGATGCATGATTTTATATATTTTGAGTTCATTTGTCACAGAAATGCATAAAACGCTGCGCAGGAATGAAGTCCTCGTATGACACCAAACAGAAGCCAAGCAGACAACGCTACATGCGCAGCTGCGCATTGAGATGTTGCAGGTGACATGATGAGGAGCGCATATTTCTGCACATTTGCACCCGTGTGATCTACAGGCCTGAAGAAAACTACCCTGGAGCTGGAAAACACAACAATCTTCTGGCCAAAGAGTATTTTCCTCTTTTGGAAGAACGGGGGAGGGGTGAGCCGGTTAGAAAATTAAATTAATTCCAGCTCACAAGTGTTATTATTGTACCATCATTAACATGGTCTGCCATGACTACAAATAGGCGCGTTTAACCCTTAAAGGTGCCATGACATCAAATTTCACTTTTCTGGGGTTTTGGGTGTATAATATGATCTGTTGTGCACTGATGAGGCCATGTGAATGTCCAGAGTGAGAATCAAAGTTCCTGTTTATGGTCTGTCAGCTTTGTCTCTCTGCTCAGAAACAGTTGAATCAGACAGGCTATCATTCTACGGTTCTATCATTCTACGTAGTTCTATCATTCTACGTAATTTAATTGCTCCAATAAGAGCACACTATCAAGTAAACAGCCCCCCCCCCCCCCTCTCTCTCTCTCCTAACGGTTTATGCACCGTCCGCTCCCCCCCCTCCCCTCCCTGTCTGATTCAGCTTCGTGTATGGAGCTAGTAGTAACTTCTGTGCAGTCAGGTCTGGATTTTCAAACAAATGGATTTAAAAGAAAACTTCTGCAGCAACACTGAGGGAGGGGGCCACAACCTTGTCATTACCTGTAAGTTTATTTATTTTCTAAATGCTGTCTTGTCTGATAAACGTAGCTCACACTGTCTGAAGTGCCCATGTTGCTAGCAGTTAGCCTTTAGCAAACTCCGACCGCAGCTTGACCTAGATTCTCCAAATAAGGTCATAGCGAAATAAGGTGTAGCCAATCAAAATGAAGTCAACGTGGTCTCCGGGTAAAGCTCCATATCATCACCGGACCCAACTGTATTACTGAGGAAGTGAGGTCTGGCGTTTCAAAACAATACTCCGCTGTAAAAAATGCCGTTTTTTTCTTTGGAGTATTTACATATAAAGTAATGCCAACAACATAAACTAGTTTTTAACTGTTATGTCATCACTCCTTTAAAGTCATACCGAGTCATCATGGATGTGGATGACATCACTGTGATGCTGCTGCCTGTACACCTGAAGAAGACGCAGTCGCCGGGTTTGGGTGCAGGAGATTTCCTTGGCTGGTGCTGGAGCTGCGGCCGGACAGAGAACGGTTCCAGACGTACTCCAGGTATTTTTTTTTTTTTAGTCCCGGACCGGTAGCCACAAAAGAGAACATTATAAAGGATGGAATGAGCCTGACCGCAGATCATCAGCCTCTCAGCGTCCATGACGGAACGAGTGTGTTCTAGGAACCAAGATGATGTGTTTTTCTTTGGACCCGCTTGATCGAAGGACACCTCTACTCTGATTAGTTGCCGCCGGTTGCCACTGAACCGCGCCATAGCTAATTAGCATGAAGTTAAGCGAAGCTCAACTTCTCATCTAGTGCCGCTTTTGATGCCTTGGATGCGCGGCAGACGCCTCTGCTTCTCATTGAAAATGTATTAACCTCCAGCGTCCTTACTGCTTTTGGTCTGAACGTACAGTAAGTCCGCAGGATTGAAGGGTTAAAGATGCTCTTTAATCAAATCAAACGTAATCTATGAAACATTTTTCCTGCCACAGGCAACACAAAGTGCTTAAAATGCTGTGATAAAATAAAACAAGTCTTCAAACACCCAAGTATATAGACCAGAACACAGGTGCACACACACATACCCACATCTATGTACTTCTGTTGTGAGGACATTAATTGACAATGCATTTCATAGCATACAACCTACCCAACCAACACAACTGATTGCCTAAACCTAACCCTTATCCTAACCCTAACCAAAACCCAACTGTAACCTTAACTCTAAAACCAAATCTTGACCCTCAAAAATGAGTTTTTCTTAGGCTTTTTTTTAGTGAGGACCAGCCAAAATGTCCTCACTTTGTTGGTTAAACACGCAAAACGGTCCTAACAATGTAAGTACAGGAACACACATACACACATCTAGAAAACTAAAAGTAGGACACTTGTCAACCAGTGGCTAGAGAAAAGCATTAAATGCACACAGTGCAGGACAGATCTGTGGCGGAGAGCCAGGTACGCAGCTGTCCAGACAGCCTCCCTCCTGGCTGTGTGGGATTATGTAAATAATCCAAGACTCCACTGTGAAGTCAGCACAGCACAATAATCCAACTCAAGAGATGACCAGTGTATGACATGCTCCCGAGTGTGGAAATATGTATTAATCATCATTGTATGAAGCAAATTTTATAAATCATATTCATAAAAATTGGCTTTTTTTTTTTTTTTTTTTTTTTTACAGAAATAGGATTTACCGATATTGTCCAATTCTTAATTTATGATAAACAATATAGATTGATACCAGTCTATGCAGAAATATGTGAGGTTTTGTGTCATTTTTAAGGGGTACATACCAGGGCTTGACATTAACTGTTTTGCTCACCAGCCACTCAACATTTTCACGAGCCACAATTTTGTTGTTGAGAAAAGATGTTTAATAGGATTAAAGCCGACTATGTCCTGCTAAAGTTTTCTTAAACTAGATTTACAAACCTTTTAAAGGTAAATGACTCTTGTACACATTCGTATGAAGGCTACATAAAATGTTTAACACTCCAGGTCTTTATCAGTCATTCAGCTCTGATAGGGTTCTGTGTAAAGCTCCTTTTATATGAAAATATGCAGCAAACTGTACAAGGTAATTAAAAAAGTGGTTTCATTTTGCATTTTTAAAATGGTGCAGAGGAGTAAAAGATTAATTTTGAAAGATAAAAACTGAACTGGAAAAAATCTGAAAAGAATCCCTGTTTCAGTATTTATTTACAGCAGTAGACTAAATAAGCAACTACAGAGAAAAAAAATCTAAACAAACCGCTAAATCTTTTCACTCCCACCACCTTCATCCTACAGTCCCTGTCTGGTTAATATTAATAATAATAATAATAATGGATACGATATATATGGTGCTTTTACTGCTGGACACTCAAAGTGCTCACATTGGATCCATTAGTGGATGCTGCATCTTTGTGAATAGTTTATAAAACATGCTACTGTGGACGTTCACGATGTTTCCATCCCAAACGTGCATTGATGTGTGCGGCTCTATGAGCACACCGGAGCTTGGACGGATCTCCGCCGGCCTGCAGCAGTCATTTTGGGCATGGCTCATCCTCGTCACACAGGTAGACGTAGACCACGTCTCCCGGTGAAGAAAACCAGCAGGAAATCACTTGATCCTCGTTAGTTATGTGCTCGAGTTCGACACGTTAAATCTTCATCATCTCTGCCCACAACCAGCGTTAAAGCAGCTGCTGTATGAGGGATCTGGATTTGACACATTCGGGAAAAGACTGCTGCTTCAGGGTCTGACTCTGAGCCACATTCAGACAACTCGCGCTTTCTCATGTTGAACGTGAACTAAGCGCTGCAGGTAGAACTGTGAAGAAGGAAAGTTACGAGTCCCCTTTGGAAAGCCGATCTCGGCTAGCAGCGCCCCGCTTCACAACTGCGCTCTCCACAGGAACCGCCTCGAGTGGCGTCGGCCACAAATGGGCCAATGAGCAAACACTGTGTGCAGGCAGTGCTCATGGGAGTTGTAGTCTTTTAGTCTAACATTTACGTTCGTTTATTATTTCAGATGCTGTTTGAGAAAACTACAATTAAAATGTAAATAGAATTCAGCCCGCCAAAGTGGCTGGTTGGAGTGGCCGTGTTACCCGCCACTGCTGAAATTCACCCACATTTATTTGGTGGGTTGGTGGGTGTTAATGTCAAGCCCTGGTACCTATATTCTGCTCCAAAAGCAAAGATCCCAAAATAGCCGTAACTCAGCCATATATCTGGCTGCCAGATATCAGATGCTAGCAGGTATTAACCAACATGTGGATAATTCTAATGTTTCTGACAACTTCTTAACTAAACCAACAACTTAAAACCAGACATATTATAAGCAGCTTCAAAGGGTGTACTGCAGAGCTGCACTGTAGTAAAAAGAATATTAAAGGAAAGATGGGGAAAGAAGATTTTCCTGAAGAAAGGGGGGGGATGGAGGAGGAATATTTAAAAAAAAAATGTTTTTTTTGGGGGTGAATAAAGAGGGGGGGGGAAAAACAATCCTCTGGGGATCGGGGGGTCTCCCCCCCCTCTGCTGCTCTTCTCTCCTCCTTGGGTGGTCATCCGACAATTTCACCCATCAACCCTCAAAAAACCCTCAAAATCATCTCAATTTTATAAGAAAGGTAGATTGTATGAATAAATATATATATATATATATATATATATATACACAGTTGTATATCTCAAAATTATTAACACTCCAGTTAAAAGGCTAAATTCACATTAGTAATTTAAATAACAAGAAACTAAAAAAACTAATAATAAATTAAAATGTACAAAATTATAATTTAGTGAAAAAAATTATTGCTTTTGAATTGTGGTTGGAAATAATAATTAAAAAAAAAAAAAATTTTTTTTCCCAGACACATAAGAGCATCTTTCCCATCAACAATGGACCAACATACCTGCCAACAGGTGTAGAAATCTTTTTGAACATCACAGAAAACACCTGATTGCAGTGATTTCCTCAGAATGCAGCTCAGTAAAATTTTAGTTTGGAGCCCCATTATGCTTGTTTACTTGTTTTATTTTTTGTGTTTGTTTTTAATGTCTTTCCAACCACAATTCAACATCAATGTCCTGATTTTTATAGAATTTTCATGTATTATTACTTTTGTCAATTTCAAATTACTTCAGCTGATTTTTTTCCTTGATCAATTGAAGGGGATGAATAATTTTGAGGATGACTGTGTACATATATACAGTATATAGACATATATATATACATGTATGTATATATATATATATATATATATATATATATATATAAAGTTTTAAACAAAAGACTGGCCTAATGTGTGTCTATCTATCTATCTATCTATCTATCTATCTATCTATCTATCTATCTATCTATCTATCTATCTATCTATCTATCTATCTATCTATCTATCTATCTATCTATCTATCTATCTATCTATCTATCCACATATATATATATATATATATATATATATGCTATATGTATTCTGCTATAAGCTGCAGACAAGGAGACCCAGTGGCTAAAAATATAATTTTCTCTGGCTCAGGAATAGTCTGGAGGGTTTATTGGAAACTTCTGCAGCTGGGTGCATTTCCCGCTGTTCGCCTGCACACATACCCCTCATTCGGAGACGGTGAACAGCTCTGCCTATTAAAATGTAAATTCCCTCTCACTGCAGTGGCAGCAGCAGCAGCGACAGGCGAGCCCAAACTGGGCTGCAGCAGGGGAAGGAGGGGAGGCTGGTGGGGGTGAGAGGTGTACGGGCTATAGGCGGGATCCGTCTTTCAGCATGCCGAGGCTCCCAGATAGGCAGCATGTGGCTGAATAATATGCTCCGCTGACCGGGCCCTCCAGCAGATTTCACAGCTCTGGCTGGAAACAAAAGGTGACGGGGCCGTTCCTCTCATGCAAACTCGCTGTAATAGACTTTTCTGACTTTAGACAGAAAATACACTCACGTTCATTTTTCTAGATCAGAATCCATTTGAATCATATTTATTCCTCTTTTTCATATTAGTGGCGGGTTTATAATAACGGCAAGATGCCGTAAATGTTTATTAAAAATGGCTGACAACAGTTCATTTTAGTGTAGAAAAACAAAATGAAATAAACTTGTTATTGTTTGCTGTTAGTGTCTCCCAACACTTTTACATCAAATAAATTCTTACAAAACTTTAAACAGGACTTGCTTGAAGTCACATTTCTACTTCAGGCACCGGATATGAGAAAAAACAGTCATTATTGTGGTTTTATGTTAACATGAATAATGGATTTTCAGTCTCTACAGATGCACCCAAAAACAAGGATTTCTTTTCATTCTGAATCTATTAGATTTATAAAATTATGTTCACATGCAGCCTGAAATAAATAAAAATGAATGAATCAATCAATTTTTCATGAATTATGAAAGACGGAATCAGACATAAGTTTCTTTGACATAAACTGACTCGATCAGTTTTCTTAACTTTGTGATTCTCTTCCATTTTCCACCTGTTCAGGTCCTTGGAGGTCAGAAATTAAACTCTGATAAAATATTACAGCTTCATCTTATTTCCTCACATCTTTCACACAACTTTGGTCCCAAACAAAATCTACTGGATATGTAATTACTGAAATTATTTTAACCCTTAAAATGCTGATTTAATAACATGATGTCATCGTTTTATTTAATCTTCAAATAAAATACACATTAGTCTAACATGAATTAAATATAAAATCATTTATATTTTTAGGTATTTTTTCATTTGGACAGTCATCATGAGATTAAACTTACATTTAAAGGGTTAAAATCACTACAATTATTGCATGTTTAGTGGTTTTTTTTTGGTTTGAAGTTTATTTTCATTCATTAATTTATTGTTCATGTCATATTGCATACATATACCGTTTTTCCATGACAAAAAGGAACAGAGGGAAGAAAAATGTTGCGTTTGCTGCCTCCTGTAATTAATTAAAAGAATGAGCGCTTCATTTTCTCATTTAACCCCCCTCTACTCACCAAGTCACCAGAACTAAACGGAAAAATGATCTTATATTACTATAGTTGCTTAGAGATGTGAGTAAAGCAGTGGAAAATTTTAAATCTTTAACATTTTATTGCAGTGATTTTTGACCACTGCAAGGGTTTTTTTTTTTTTTTTTACCAAGGTTTTTCACCTTAGAAAAAATCATTACATATGTTATAAAGAAACACAACGGAATGGAGGCCAGAAATGATGGGAAACCAGTGGTAAACTGGTGGTAAACCATTGTTGTTTATGTTCCTAAGGAAAAAAAAACATCAATTCACGTTTCTGAGAAAAATAATTTCTGAAAAGTTTGCAAATTAGCGAGAAACCTGCAGTCATTTAACAGTGGTGCGATTTTATTTCCCATTTCCAGCAATGCAGTGTGTGAATGTGGGATTTTCCCACCATCACCAGCTGCCTCCGAAAACATCTGCATTTACATGTTTTCTATTTTATCTGGGAGAAATCAGCGCTGACGTTTTCATTTTCTTCTTTTAGAAGCAAGTTTTGAACAAGGACAGAAAAATCTTCACATAACTGATGAAGATATCTTCTCTGATCTTCCTCCCGCCTCCTTATTGGCTGGCTGTTTATTTCCCAAGTATCCAGTCATTTCTGTACTTTCATTAATATCTGCTGATCGAACTGATGGGGAAAGGTGAGGTTCCTAAGTGAGCGTGTTCTCTGTGCTGGACGTGCTTCGTGCAAGCTGGGCTCAGTTCTCAGAAAGCAGCAGTAGATGGCGCTGCAGCCATACTCTCACACTTCCACCTGCACCACCAACACAAGAAACACCGCTTTATTCCTTTCTTCTCGCTTCCTCTTTATCAGGTTTTCATTTAGGAAGAACAGATCTGAGAGAAGCAAAGAGAGAAAATATCCATGCGTCCCAGTCTGCTGCTGAAATCCTGCACGTGTTTGGGATTCTGAGTTTTACATCTCTGTAGTCTTTCAGCTGGAGCTGAAAGAAGATGCTGAGTTGGACTTCATCTGATGCCGTCCAGGGTGACAATAAGCAGCATTGATTTAACAATAGCAGCTGATTTATGCTTCTGTCCTTCCTCCACCTTCACAGGGGATCAGGTTCTGGCATGCCAGTTAAACCTCCTCCTCTACTGGGCAGTTTGCTTGTTTGGATCATTATTTGGATCTAGTTTTGGATTTTCTGTCATTAATGTTTGTTTGTCGGTGATGTTTGCCTCGACCGGCCGAGGATCTGCAGATGGAAACCAGCTGGTAGCTGGGATCTGCTGGACTGGGTTGAATGCTAACAAGCATGAGTCAACTCTTTACTTGAATACACAAATAAAATAAATAAAATGTACTTCTTAGGCGAGTTTGGATGGATACCATTAAGACCACAACATAACCAACTCACATCCAACTTAAATATTTAAAAAAATAAAAAATGATAAGAACACCTAGAAGGGTGCAGAATAAGTATTAATTTTACTTAATTTTTTTAAAAACATATAAATAATTATTTTGTCGATTTTGACGGGCTCAAAATATATAAATATTTACATCTGATTGCCATGCCGACATCTACACTGATGGATTCTGCGCCTTTAGCATTAGCTCAGGAGTTGCTAGCTCGATTTCTCTGTGTCGAGATCAAAGCCTGTAAAAAAATGGACGTAGTATCCGCTTACGTATGAAGAGGGAAAAGTGAAGCCAGTTGGGCTTTTCCCACCTTCGCCATCTCGCCATGTCATGTGTGTTGTTACTCCCGGAAAACACTAGAATGGGCAAAGACTGGGCTGCTCTGAGCCGCAGGGCAAATGATGTAAATGCTAACCAAGCTAATCCAAAGTGAAAAGGAAAGAACGAAGATAGGCGGTTTAAAGGTAAGACACGCTCAGATTTGCTGTTAACCAGCTAAAAAAACACTTCTGTGCAACTCTGCTACAGGCTGAGACCTTTCTGGGAGCAAGCAGGGAGCTAACTGTTAGCCTCCAAGGCTAAAACCGACACATGGTCTGCAACCTGTCAATCAGAAGGGCACGCTCTGTAAAGTTAGCCTTTTTAACATGGGAGTCTAGCCAGCCCTAGTGGGTGAAGAAAGAAATACAAATATTTAAGAGGGGGGGGGGCAATACAGGTAAAAACCCTGTTTTTTCATCACCTGGTCAGTTTTGAGATTTTCATTTTTTTTCCCTCCTTTAACATGTTTTCTTTCAGACTAGTGTAAAAAAAAACTCGTCAAAAATAAACATTTTAGGAGTTTATTTCATGATACTTTGTTTGATGCATCCAAATCTCCTCAAAATGCTGCTAAAGTTGGTGTTTTTAAACGGAGCGCAGCACCGTGTTGCTTGTCTGAACCCCGTCACGTCTGGTATCGTTGGAAACGTCTCTTTTTCCTGAATGATGTCATTTCAACCAAGCTTGATATTTCCAGCTCATGAATCTGATTGGATCTGATGTCTGTAAATAATGTTATAGAACAGAAATGTGGAGAATTTTACAATCTAAAACTTTAAAGGCCATTTTCTCATAATGAGTTTTTTCTCTTATTCTTGGAAAAAAAAAAATCTCCACTTTAGGAGCACTTACAGAAACCAAACGTTCAAGTTTTGCTCCTGACTGTGTTCTTAAAGGATTTTTTGATATCTCATTCACAGCCTGATTAGTAGAACATTTCATCCCAAAAATATACAAAAAAAAAAAAAGTTTTTTCTGGTTGTTGACAGTATATTCTAAATTGTGAAATGATAAATAGAGATATCCAAAATCCCCTCTGAAAAAACTTTTGACTTTAATATTTGAACAAAATTCAAAAGAAACTCTGAACGTGGCTCAATCCTGTGTTTAGGTTTTTTTTCCTAGAAATGTATGCAAATTAGTGCATTTTTTACTACACTCTTGGCACACATTTGCATATTTAAACATAAAATTTCAGAAAACTAGCAATACAAAAAATGATAGCCCTAATTTGAGGAATGAACCAGGAAAGTTTCATGGTGATGCCATGTAGTTAAATTTCTTACCATATTTGCCTGTAGTGTTTTGCATTAAGGTCACTTCAGGGTTTCTTTTTTTTTGAGGGGAGTTTTTTTTGTTAGGAATGAATGGTTTTTTATATTAATTTAATAAATTTAGTTGTATTTTTAAATTTTATCAATCATTAGGGGGGGGGAACCTCTCCTCCAAAAAAATGAGGAGGAGAATGAAGATGAATATTGATGTGATGGTAAAAAATAATTATAATTAATGAAGGAAAAATGGGGGGGGGAGGGGTGAGAGGGGGGAAAAAGTAGGAAGATGAAAACAGTGAAGGAAAGGAAGATGTGGAGAGGAAGAAGAAAAATCAAAGATAAAAATCAATTAAACTAAAAAAAAAATAAAAACATAGTGACAGAGATGAAAATAAAAAAAATATTCTATTAAAAATAATCAAAAAAATAAAACTCAACAGATAAGATCAACTGTATATGATGTGAGGCAGCGTATCATGGGGTGGGGTGGGGGGGGGGGGGGGGGGGGGTAGATCAATGCTTAAAAAGGAGCCCACGGCTGATCATCCACAACTCCTGTGAACCATGTTGGGTCTTAAAATCAGAGCCAGTCCAGGTTTGGGGAGCAAATCTCATGAACCTCCTCGCTGGAACCTGTTAAAGCCGGTTATTTGGGAAAAGGTTTACTCTTGGGGTCCATGTTTTCACTGCTATCCACAGTGTTAAAGTGTTAAAACAAATTATTATCACCTTCAACATCAACCAAAACTCAGAAGAAGAGGGTTTGATAGGAAAAGAAGGGATGTAAGCATGTTTTAGTATTTCTATGAAGAAGCAACTGAGTTTGTCTGGAAGTCTTCAGCCCTTGCAGCCTGAACACTATAACATCATAGTTCTCAGATTTACTTGTAAAGCTAAATTCTCCAGGCAGTGTGTCCCAGCCAGAGCCTGCACATGATCCACCATGACCATTTTCAAAGCCTAAGGAATAACTCCTGACTTACTGTGTAGGACAGCATGTCCACGTAGCACGTGCTGTGAGGAATGGGTGAACTCATAGAAGCCACAAAACACCACCAGCAGAGGGACAGCAGCTGCTTCCCGGCCTGAATGAGCAGGTGCTAACAGCTAATCTGCCGAAGTTGTCCTGAGTGAGGGGGCAACTCGGCATCTGTCTGGACCAGGCTGAAACATCAAGTGGCTGACAGGAAGTGGCCTGAACGCCAGTCCTGCAACCCAGCCAGCCTCACCCTGCACAAACCTCTAAGTTACTGCTGAGTGCTGCGCCGGGCAGCTCAGGAGGCTAACGTACTCCGTGTTGATGCATTTCTTCATCAAAGAACCAAAAGTCTCAGTTTGTTGCTTCTAAACAAACATGGAGGCATTCACTCAAACAACCATAGTTTACATTTAAATTAGTGGTGGGACTTTAACTCATTAATTGCGATTAATTTATTATGATAAAATGAATGCATTGAAAGGTTAATACGTTCAACCGCAGTTTGCATTAGAGGCAAAGCGGACTCTTTGTCAGTGCCGATATCTGGTAGTAGAGAGCGGGGTAATGTGAGACACCCGCTGTTTTTCGGCAAATAAACACATTTGTGGTCAGGTGACCAGTATGTTTTCAAGCCCCTCCCATTACCCACTTACCAGGACGAAGAAGTTGTGCTAGTATTATGTTAAGTATGGTTTTTTTTTTTTCACGAAAATGTGTTTTTTGCATGTAAAAGTAAATTTTCTGGCTGTGAGCTTTATCAGCTGTTGTGTCAAAGCAAATTGATTCAGGTAGAAAAACTTCTATCAAACATGTTGATGAGCCTCTAACATGTAAAACCATGTGTTTGATGCTGGTTAAAGATTAGCCTTTATTCCCAGAAATGTTGTTTTTTCTAAAAAAAAAAAAAAGTGGCTGTGGGGTAAAGTGAGACACTGTCTTGAAGCACAAAGCACAAGTTTAGTTTAGTCTTAAACATGTTTTAGTATAGTATTACATTACATATGTTTTATTTTTTACTGTACGTCATAAAAAGCCCAGAGTCCAGGCTTTTTCGAACAGGTTCTGATGTTCCCATGATCTGACCCCGAGGCTGCGTACAAGCTGGTTCTGAGTGTCCTTTGTCCTGAACCCACATTGTGAATGTTAATTAAAACATTTCGAATCATATTATGTGGCATTTCTCTTACTTTTAAAGTACTTTGGATTTTGGGCTGCCACAAACGATTATTTTGATAGTCGAATAGTCACAAATTGTTTGGTGATTAGTTGACTAATCCGATGGTATGAAAATTGTGGCATATTTACAGAACCAGTCAAAAGTTTGGAAACTTTCTAATTGAATCTAATGGAAAAACATGTCCAAACCTCTCTGGTAGTGCGTGTTAATTTATGTAAATATGCAATTCTGGACGCTGAGCAGACAGAAAGAGAAGGCAGCAAAAGGTACAGCAGCCATTTTGAGAGCAAAAACAAAGCTTATAAACAATAAACAATCAGTCAATTATAAAATTAGTCACCGACTATTTTGATAATTGACAATTAGTCGACTTATCATGGCAGTCCTACTTTGGATAAATTTTAAGTGTTTGAAAAATTTGCTTATTTGACCAATCCCCATGATTCCGTTACTTGTAGTTTTGGAATGTGCGGTTGTCAGTCCAGCTGTAATTGTTAAAAATGGGTTATAAATTTCTATGTTAGACAGGTCAGAGCAGACTCTACTTAAGGAAGCTGAAATCATTCAACGTCTGCACCAAGATGTTGCAGATCTTCTACAAGTCTGTTGTGGAAAGTGCAATTAGCTTTGCAGCATCTGCTGGGGCAGCAGCATCAGAATCAGAGACTTGAAGAAACTAAACAAGCTGATCAAGAAAGCTGGTTCTGTGCTGGGAATAACTCTGGAGCCGCTGGAGCTGATCGTTCAAAAAGAATGCTGCACAAGCTGATGAAGATGATGGAGGACACTTCCCATCCTCTCCACAACACGGTGAAGAATCAACAGAGTGTGTTCAGTGGGAGGCTGCGTCAAGTTCGCTGTAGGACGGAGAGATACAGGAATTCATTCCTGCCAGCAACCATCACCCTAAAGAACAAGACTGACTGACTGATTTATGTTGTATTATAATTTCATATGATGTTATATTGTTTAAAAAAAAGAGAGAGAGAGAGAGTGAGCTTTTATAATGCTGAATTTCCCTTCTGGGATGAATAAAGTATTTTTCATTTCATTTCATTTCATTATAGTAGTTTTAGAGTGGAAAATGTAAGAGGCTCAGCTTACCCACTAACTGGTTCACTTTACCCCACTGATTTTTCGTGTTTGTCTCACTTCACCCCGAGGCTGGGGCAAAGTGAGACACAAGACCGCTTTTTTTTTAAACAATCATGTTTTCATTACCCTTTGTCCTAAAAACATACTGATCATTTCCATAACTAGGAAATATCCTGAATTAATGGGAAATGTGAAAATTTTATCATTTTATCTTGGCAAGAGGGGGGCAAATGTAAAAAGTGTATCACATTACCGCGCTCTCCCCTACACCCAATTACGCTGACAGACACGGCAGAACTCGCCGACTTTCTTGCCGCAGTATATTTAACGAGGGGGCGAGGGTGTTAACCCAGTGATTGTACATTTCCAATAAACTTTGCCCGTGGCGGGACGGAGTTGCGCACGTGGTGGTGTCCGTGTATTTAAATGCCACGTGTGTTCTTTACATTTTCAGTCGTTCTCACCATCTCGATCAGCTGTTTATGAAAACTATCCGTTCCACATCGCATCTGCGGAAATGCGGAGGTGAAACCTCTCTGCTTCAAGCATCTCTGTGTTAACCCGCCCGCCTCAAATGTCCGACTAATCACACAACATTTCTCAGAGGTCCCCAAGAAGAAAGTTGTGCTCGGCCAAGGGGTTGAGAACAAGCTGCATGCTGTCCTCAATCACGTGGCCCCGAGAACAAGAAGAAAGTTCTCACTTAAAATGTTTTTTAATTGTTCCCTTGTACAGTGTCCTTGGGTGTTGTGAAAGGCGCTTTTTAAATAAATGTATTACTTTTCGTGGAGTATGTAACAGCCTTCAGCCCGGCATGTGGTGCGGATCTTCAGACCCAGGGGAACCTGGGACAGCATCCCCGTGGGCAAAACATTAAAAGACAGTAAGAAAAGGTGAGAATAGACAATAAATACAGTAAATACAAATAATTATAAAATATATAAAAACTTACTATAAAAACTAATATAAGAACCTTAAAGGTACAGTATATAAGAATTACTGACATCTAGTGGTAAAGATGGGTATTTGAAAGACAAGATGTTTTCTTTCAAATGATTTCATATTCCAAGCAATGTTGTGAATGTATGGGGGCTGTAAGTGGCCAAAATTCTCCCAGACAGAAAGATGTTCTCATCTGTGAGTGGATCAGTGGTCTCAGGTGTAGCTATGACAGTACTATGTATAACTATTTTTTATGTCTTTTTACTCCCATTAAACAAAGCTGGTACAGCAGTTTCAAAGTTCAGAGGGTTCTCACTTAACTCATTGTTTTGTCCATTTAGGGACACTGTAGGAAAATTTGTGGAACAAATGTGGCAGCTTCCATATGTGCACCCCCCAGCAAGTAGATTTAAATGACTCATTCTAAGAAAAAAACATATAACAGCTACTTTAGAACAGCAATAACACATAAATAGAAACAGTTTTGAATTATAGATCACATTTTTCTGCCATAGACCTTTGATTTTTTACATACTGTCCCTTTAAGAGTGACCCTGAAATGCACGGGGATCCAGTGCACTGATTATAAAACCAGTGTAAAGTGTTCCCGCCCTCCGTTCCTTGTCGGAACTCATGCAGATGAGCGCTGAAGTAAAATACTGAATCCCATGTGCCCTTAAAGGGGTAGGTCAGAATTTTTATACATAGGACCTCATGTTCTAGTTAGCCAGGGTACTATTTTTTTGGGAGACAGTTTAAACATATTCAATCTTGTTATTTTAGTTGCAGGAGATTGCCAATGCGAATGCTAACGGAAGTCAAGAGGATCACTTTGCCTGTCATTGAAAACAATCTCATCCACTCCACAGAACAAGGCAAATCAGTTATAACCCAATACCTGTGTAAATGACGTGTTAATAGAATAATGTTTCAAATAAAACTAACCGTGCATTGCGTTGCATTTTGATGGTAAAGAGTCTCAGCAGCAATAAAGTTTTACTTCCTGTATTTGGCAGTGATAGTGATATTACCTGCTGCTACGTGCACCAATGAATTTGATTACACAAATATACAGTCACGTGTGAAAGGCATGCGGATATGTTGGATTTTGAAGACGATTTTGAAATTGTTTTATCAAACGAACCATCACCGTCTCTATGTAGCTGGAATACCACCGAGAAGCAAAGCATATTTCTACAACTGGTGAGAAAGTAGTCCCTCAAAATGTAATGAAAGGTTAATTTTATGTCTAAAATTTTTCTATCAACGCGGCATTTACACAGATAGTCTTGTATTATAGCTGATTTTCCTCAGGTGTTCTGGGGAGTGGATGAGATTGTTTTTAATGACAAGCTAGTTGATCCTATTGACTTGTGCTAGTATTAGCCTTGGTGACCTGCAACTAGAATAAAGTGTGAAATATGTTGAAACTGTCTCCAGTGATAACTTGTACCCTTGCTAAGTCAAAAAAAAAGGGCCAATGCTGAAAATTCCCAACTACCCCTTTAAATGTTAAAAAGCCAAAATAAAACAAAGATCTTGTAAAAGAGTAAAGGTAAAAACATTGGGCCTCATGCAAAAAGCATTCGAACAAGCAAGTTCCTTAAATGGTTTGTACAAGTGATTTTCACCAATTTTCTCGTATTTCTAATCTTCTGTCAGGCACGAAAAATTTCATGATTACTCCAAACTTGACGTAGGAGTCTTGCGCAGTTCGTCTGCGTTTATCCAAACCTAGTTTTCATGAAAGGACTGCATTAATAATTATTTAGAAGCAGTTGTGTATTTTAAAATCCAATATAAATTAGACTACATCATTATGTATCACTTTGCAATTAAAAATAACATTTGTAAGCGCAGACTGAGCGACAGGACTATTGGCCACTTCACTTGCAGCCGGAATGGTTTAAAGGCCTCCTTCCACTGAAAACCCGTTTAACTTGCTCCTTCTGAAATACGGAGGGTTTCCCCTTGTTTACTTACACATGCTGACTTGCTAGCGTTGCGTTCCCCCCAGTTGGCTGTGCTTTCTCATCAGAGAAACAATACGAAGAAAAGAGCAAATCGGGAACAGCCTCGCACTTCTACGTCACATTGCAAATAGCGTATCCCACGTGGGGTTTCTATCTGTCCATTGGAAGGCAGGTAACCCTCCACTACACACTAGAAGTAAAGACGGCACGACTGTAGCTTCGGAGTTGAGAAGCTAATTAGCTAACTGTTTGTTAGCATGGCGGAACAAACTTGTTTGACGGCTCTATTTCCTGTCTGTAACAAAATAAGAGCGGAGGGCGGAGCTTCCTTCATACACTGATGGGAGGCAGCCAATCAGACGGAAATTCATGAGAAGGACCCGGAAAAGCTGCCGTTGGACCACAAGCCTTTCTTCTAGTATACAAATACAGCTGGATACAAAGATACCAGAAGGTTTTTTTTTAAACAGAAACGATGCAGAATGCATTCAATAATAATGGAGAACACAGAAATATTAATGAAATGACCACGGAAGTACAACTTTAATATTTCGTCATTTCGTCAAAGAAAGTGTTTCCGTGTTTCTCTGATTGGTTCTCTCCGGTTCACTTCCTCCTGTTAGTCCCGCCTCTCATCTCGCGTTGGAAATCAGTCTCCAGCAGAGGAACCCAGACTGACCTGCTGTGTGTCTCATACATGGTGTTGGTCAGGCTGGTGTACCAGGCTAGAGTTTTACCGTTCACGTTTTTTTGTGTGCTGTATGAGAGAGATGGAGAGGGCGATGACAGATGTGGTCTTGCTACATGTCTCTTTTTTTTTTTTTTCATGCAGCTGGGAAGCACAGTAGCCTACACTTGTGTGTGTATGTGCGTATTGAAAGGAGATTTTGCAGAATGCTGTGCTGTGTTGGTTGATGGCAAACTCATATTAAGCATTTACATTATATATTGCACCTTCTCGCCTCCACCAATGACTGTTTTGCTTTTCTTAGAAACCTTTTTGACACCATTATTGGATCAAATCATTTTTATTTTTACTTCTGTAACAGTGCGACCAACAGGCAACACGGCATTTACAGCTCTTGTGATTTGTTCCCCACTGCTCCGCTTTGACCGGCCCTTTAATTCTGCTGCTCAGATCTCAGTCAGTCACCTCGATCTCCGAACTGGTAGTCGCTCTTCTCTGTCTTCGATGCCATTTTTCTGAATGAACACCCTCTGACAAGCATGGGTAGTCCTGTCCTTATAGGGAATTATTGGGGCGGTAGTTATGCAGATTTGTAATTCTCCTGAGCGCATGCTCACTTATGTACAAGTGGAATGCATCATGTTTATGAGGATCTTTTATGCAGTTTTCTAAAGTTAAGTGCGTTTGGTGAATCTGATGTGGCGCACTCGTAGGAGCCCAGTAAGGAGAAAACGTAAGAGAAATTTGCAAAAAGAATCAGAACGTGTTGTTGCAGAAGGCCCATTACTCTTATGAAATGTTACTTATTTTACTTTCCTATTTGTTTTTTTCCTGTTATGTCACTGTATTTATGGCATCCCAGCTGCTGGAATATTACATTTTTGTTTATTAATTTTTTTTTTTACAGTTAAGCTTAAAAAACAACCTTAAAAAGATGTTTGATGCAGTAAAACTGCATTAGCATGAACCTCCTCTTTCAGTGTTGGGAAAAAAGAAACTACTGTTGCTGTAAGTACATTTCATTCCAAACATACTCTCTCCAGTACAAAGATGTTATTCTGCTAGAATCTTTGGTGTGTATAACTGGACTTCACAAAACTCCTCACCTGTACCAAACTGCCCCACAATTCACTCTGCTAAATGATCCTCTTCCTCCTCTTGGTGGAATGGTTTATTCTCTCCCAGAGAGATTTAAGAGTTGAAAATTGTCCATCAGTCTTTTTCAGTGAAAACGAATTTCCCGTCCAACCAATTGTCAGACCTGCTGTAATTTAAGAGACTGCTGCAAATATCCTTTAAGTAATAAGAAGTCATTTTTGCGGCTGTTGTTGGAGCGTGTCAAACAAAGGCTTCCATTCTGTCTGAAATGGTACATTCATCTACCATGAGAGAAAAAAGAGATGGCTAAAGCCAGAAAGGCCTTTTGAACCCTCCGTCAAATATCATTGTGCGAGCTCCTCTCCTGAGTGGTAGTCACCAAATACTGCTGTTAGTGCTGATTGAAAATCCATGAGGAGTTTCGTAAGAGCAGCGCAGTGCACTTGGAAAATGATGCAAAAAATGTCTCCGTCCTCCCTATCACAATGTTGTGTCTGAGGTCTGCAGCTCCAAGCGCTCCGATTTCAGTCGCAAAAACAAGAGGGAGGTGGGGGTTCAGAGACAATTTCACTCTTATTTGAAATGACTGCGACCCAGACAGTAACAACACACATTTTAAAGCCATCAGGTCCATTTTAGTACATCACCTTTGCTCCTTTTGCTTGATGATTTGTCACAGTTTTGTTGCTGTTGCTCTTCTGGTCAAGGCTTGAACACTACTGTCAGCAGGACACAGCAGTTTATAATGGATTACTGCCCATCATCATCATCATCGTCATCATTTTCTGCAGATTTAACAGCGGTGATGTTCACAGGAACACAAGCATTCAGATAAAAATCCTGATCAGAATGAAGATGTTAACACACCAGTTAGAAGATTCTGATTTTCAAGTTTTCTTCCTAAATGTGGTGATGTCATACCTTCCCAACATGCTGTGCAGGTACAGTAACACACGACCTGCCTGTCTGCTCGTATACAGAGTCCAGGTCTGAGGTGCAACACCTGGAAATAACTCTGGTTCTCGTTCCTCTTTCACCCTCTGTTATGTTGTGATTTAGTGTAAAGGTGAAACCATGCTGCTCTGATCATTAGCTAGGCATTACTTCCTGTTTTATCTGTGGAACTGTACCTGTCTGCCAGGTGTTTTCTCCAGTTTAGCTTTTCATTCTTGATTTATGCTTCACTTGTTCATTTGTTATTATGTACATCACAGACCAGGGCTACTCAGTTCGGTCCTATGAGGGCCGCAATCCAAACAGGTTTTCCATGTGTCCCTGATCCACTACAAGGAAATAAGTCATTGTGCAAAACTTGATTGACTATTGGATTTATTTAACTTAAGCCAGGTGAGTTTTTGCAGGACTGGTGCAGCAATGCTGGTGCAGCGAAACTGGTGTAGTGATGTTGGTGCATTGATGCTGGTGCAGTGATAATGGTGCAGTGATACTGGTGCATTAATGCTGGTGCATTAATGCTGGTGCAGTGATACTGGTGCAGATGGGGGGGGGTGGGGGTGATACTGGTGCATTAATGCTGGTGCAGTGATGCTGGTGTAGTGATGCTGGTACAGTGATACTGGTGCAGTGATGCTGGTGCAGTGATGCTGGTGCAGTGATACTGGTGCATTAATGCTGGTGCAGCGATGCTGGTGCAGTGATACTGGTGCATTAATGCTGGTGCAGTGATGCTGGTGCAGTGATACTGGTGTAGTGATACTGGTGCATTAATGCTGGTGCAGTGATACTGGTGCAGTAATGCTGGTGCAAATATTATATGATACTGGTGCATTAATGCTGGTGCAGTGATACTGGTGTAGTAATGTTGGTGTAGTGATGCTGGTGCAGTGATACTGGTGCATTAATGCTGGTGCAACGATACTGGTGCATTAATGCTGGTGCAATGATACTGGTGCATTAATGCTGGTGCAGTGATTCTGGTGTAGTAATGTTGGTGTAGTGATGCTGGTCTAGTGATTCTGGTGCAGTGATGCTGGTGATACTGTTGATCCGTACAGGTCTGGAGAGATGTTTCTGTCCTCATCCTACAATGACCTGTCAGTCACAACATTCCTACATTATTCCCATCTCAGATGGTCTGAACTCATGCACCGCAGCCATAAAGATGTGGTTTAGAGAATGGCAGCCCCATCCTCCTCCTGTACTCCCCCCACCATCCTCCACCACATGGTTGCTGCAGTTAAACATCTAATGATTTATTGAGCTTTAATTTGGTCGAGGCTTCATTTGTTGTTTTGAAGCTTGCGGTGCGACAGGCCGCCCCGCTGACAGTAATTTCCCAACAGTTGGGGAAGATAGTGTATCATTCACTAATAGCATCTTTTATTCCCTTCATGTTTAGAGGAGAAAGGAGTTGTGTATCAGTGTTAGTGGGCTGAAAAGGCCAGCCTGAGATAGTGGTGGCGTAGGAAACAAACAGCAGTTCTTATTTACTCTGCCAATTGCTCTTAACAGCAGTGAACGTATTGAAATGAACCGGGCTGTCTGCAGCATGAAGAGGTCCACGGCTGGCAGTGGAGGAATAGATGCTAGCAGGTAATTACAGCAGCCAGTCGCCTGATTAGAGAGCTGCTGTAGCTCAGCCTCCCCTCCCCCCTCAGACCTCCATTACCTCACTGTGTCCTCTCACGCTGATGGGAGTGGACAATTGAGCCAGACACTGTTTGATTGCTATCACACATATTTACTAAATAGCAGCTTCATGCTCACATCGAACACCTCACTGAGTTCAAAGGCTGTTTCATCTCAGTCTTGGAACACTGTTTATTTCCCTTTCTTGTTTCCAGTCCCATCCATTTACTCCTACTCAGATCAGATCTTTTCTTTTATCTTTGTGTTCCTCTCTTTTTCATTTTACCTCCACCTCTTCCTCTGGTGACTGCTATGTTTTCCGTGACATTAAACAGCAATGAACATATTTGTCAGATTACAAAGATGTTTTAAAGACCTGAGTGACTGAATTTTCTTCCTCTAAACTCAGACAGACTGAGGATGTTGTCTTTGGACCTGAGAACCTCAAAAGGACTCGGTCCATTGATGGAATTACTCTGGATGCTGTAACCTTGGCTTCCAGTACTACAGTGGGGAACACTGGAGTTATGCTGGACCACGATCTGTCTTTTGATTCACAGAGAAAACAGGTTTCTATGACCTCCTTTCCCACTTACAAAATATTCCCAAAATGAGGAACTTTCTGTCTGAAAGTGATGCAGAAAAACTGGTCCATGGATGTGTTACTTCCAGATTGGTCAACCGCACTTCTAGATTATTGATCTGTCCCAGGAATGTTCTGTTTAGTCTCCATCTGATCCAAAACACTGCAGTGAGGTTCCCAACAAACACCCAATGACCACGGGATTGATTTCATGTCTAAATCAGGTCAGTCCATCGAAGCCTTTGTCCTTTATACTGTTTGCATTCAGACATGCGTCCGGTTTTTTGCCTCAGAGGTGTAGCGGACATGTAAGACTACACTTACCTGTAAATAAAGCTGAATTCTAAAACAGGAAATGGAAAAGTTGGTGAACTTCTTAATGTGACTGCATGTCAAATAATGTCATGTGAAAAATGTTATATAAAGAATTAAGTGTGTTTCAGGAACCTCTTCCTACAAACCTATATTAGATTGTTTGTTTTGGGTCAAAATATTTTTCGATTTTACTCCATAAAACAAACAATTTCAGATCACACGGCTGCAGCAACTTCAAAGAACAATGTGAAGGAAAATAGTATTTGACACTGAATTTTACACACACGAATACATATATACTGTATATACTGTAGATACTATGTATATATACAGTATATACACACACACCTTTTTATATATAATATATATATATATACACAGTCATGGAAAAAAGTAAGAGACCACCCTGTTTTCTCATATTTCTTGGTCATTGTACTGCCAAAAACAGCTTTTAGGCCTTCTATATTTTCTGTTCTGTCTCTTTTAGTCACGCTTCACACCACAGTTGGTACTCGATTGCATAACCATTATTTTTGATAAGAAGGGTGGTCTCTTAATTTTTTTCCATGGCTGTATATATATATATACACATTTTATATATACAGCCACAGAAAAATTAAGAGACCACCCTTGTTTTCTTATATTTCTTGGTCATTTAAATGCCTGGTACTACTAAAAGTACATTTTGAGACAAAGATCCCATTTAAAAATAAAGTTATAAACTATTTTTATCATGGAAAATTACCATATTTTAAGACAGTTTTTTTTTCTCTTTTTTACAATATTAACGTATTTTACATTTATTTTTAGTCTGGTTATTGTACCTGTCCATAAAGGCGATACTTAGCCGTCTGATTGGTCTTGTTAACAGCAGCTGAACGGAGCAGCAGTGTTTATTCCTGCATTTCTCTTACAGCAGCTTGATGACATTTTACCCTGCAATCTTTTTTTTTCCTCCTGCAGAACTGCAGCCAGTTTTACCGTCGGAGCAACAACACAAAGCTTATTTGAACATGACCTTTTATCAAGTGCAGCAGCAGCACAGTGTGATGGTGTTGAGTGAAATTATGTTTTTCTTGATGGTTAGTGATTCTGTCCACTTCCATATCTTTCACCTCAGGGGAGCAGAGCTCTGGATGTCTCTGCCGTCTCTATTACATCATAAAAGCAGTCATTATTAACAGCTTTAGAATAACATTCAAGGGCAAACGACTTTGGAATGGGAAACTTGATGTTTTTTTTTCCTTCTCACACCACATATTTGATTTAGCTACCTCTCAATGGTAATTCACTTTGATATGGTTTTCCACATAAACAAAGCTATGTGGCTGGAAGCAAGTTGCTGGCCAATGGAGTGTGTCGGCCATAAGAATCCATATTGCCACAGCCACTGTCTCCACAGAAATGGAGACGGTGTCATCAGCATTAAGGGAAGGGATGCCCATGCTGACTGCTCTCAATATGTGTGTCAGAGAGCCATGGGGGAGGGAATGATTGTCTGCGCTTATTGAACTGTGTGTGTGTGTGTGCGTTCATGCTGACTGGTCTCATGATAACTCGACTATGTGGTCTGGACTGGTGCTCAAAGCCCACTCCACTAGATGGCCGACAGTGTGCGCAGCTATCATTTCACCTCCAGGCTGGAGCAGCGCTCCGTTAGTCAGAAGCTCTCTGGTGTGTCTTTGTTTGTTTGTTTGTATTTCACGCAGAGATGAGAAGAGACAGAAAGAGAAAAGAATAAAAGGAAACAGTTTATTTTTTATTGTTCCCAGTAATTATAATTCATTTAACCCTTAAAACTCCGTTAGATCTCCAGTGCCCCCGAGCAGATGTCTTTTATCATCTCAGGAACAAGTTGCTGTGTAACTCTGTGGGGTAAATTGTGATGGATAGTTCATTCTTTAGGTGATCTACAGTTTTCCAGCATTTATATCCCGTCCAGTAGATTTACAATCCATTCTCTGAGTGTAGTGTTTATTCAGAGATACTGTTTCTCAATGGGGGCGGGCCCAGGGGGTGTTCAGAGACCATCAGAAACTGGGAGCATTATTTTTAAAATGGAGGTGTTGAAGTGTTCTTGGGTGGCATTTGGAATATATTCACTTTTGATCAGGAGCAGACTGGGACAGTAATTCAATTTTGTACCATCCCAGGCCACCACCACCCGATGAACGCAAAACACCAAGGCCCCGATTTACAAAGAATTCAAATAAAGAGCAGAAATTTGTTTGCAGCGCTGATGAATTGCATGCGCTGTTTCTTCAGTGTTTGCGGGCGATCTACAAAGATCAGTAACGGGTGCAAACAGCTACATTTAAAATGAGCATTTTGCGTGCGCTTTTGCTTTGCAATGGAGAGTTCAGAAGAGGATGTGGTAAACGCAAAATGAAATTCGACATGACAGAGAGATATTAGTTCCAGAGATATAATATGAGGCAAATAAAAAATAGAATATAATTTAAGTATACAGTGGGTACAGAAAGTATGCAGACTCTTTTAAACTTTTCACACTTTGTTTCATTGCAACCATTTGCCAAAATCAAAAAAGTTAATTTTATTTCTCATTAAGGTCACTCAGCACTGCATCTTGACAGAAAAAACAAGAAATGCAGAAATTTTTGCAAATTCATTAAAAAAGAAAAACTGAAATATTACATGGTCATAAGTATTCAGATCTTTTGATCAGTACTGAGTAGAAACATCCTTTTGAGCGACTACAGCCATGAGTCTTCTTTGGAATGATGCAACACATTTTTCACACCTGGATTTGGGATCTTCTGCATTCTTCCTTGCAGATCCTCTCCGGTTCTGTCAGGTTGGATGGTGAACGGTGGTGTTCAGCCGTTTTCAGGTCTCTCAGAGAGGCTCAGTTGGGTTTAAGTCAGAGCTCTGGCTGGGTCAGTCAAGAATGGTCCCAGAGTTGTTCTGAAGCCACTCCTTTGTTATTTTAGCTGTGTGCTGAGGGTCATTGTCTTGTTGGAAGGTGAACCTTCGGCCCAGTCTGAGGTCCTGAACTCTGGAAGAGCTTTTCTTCCAGGATCTCTGTACTTGGCCGCATTCATCTTTCCTTCAACTGCAACCAGTCGTCCTGTCCCTGTGGCTGAAAAACACCCCCATAGCATGATGCTGCCACCACCATGCTTCACTGTTGGGATCGTATTGGGCAGGTGATGAGCAGTGCCTGGTTTTCTCCACACATACCGCTTAGAATTAACTCCAAAAAGTTCAATCTTGGTCTCATCAGACCAGAGAATCTTATTTCTCACAGTCTGGGAGTCCTTCATGTGTTTTTTAGCAAACTCTGTGTGAGCTTTCATATGTCTGCACTGACTCTGCCATAAAGCCCGGACTGGTGGAGGCTGCAAAGATAGTTGACTTTGTGGAACTTTCTCCATCTCCCTACTGCATCTGTGGAGCTCAGCCACAGTGATCTTTGGCTTCTTCTCTTTACCTCTCTCTACGGACCATGGAGGCCACCGTGCTCTTAGGAACCTTTAGTGCTGCAGAAATTCTTTTGTAACCTTGTCTCAATTCTGTCTCTTAGCTCCTTAGACAGTTCTTTCCACCTCATTTGCTCTGACATGCACTGTGAGCTGTAAGGTCTTATATAGACAGGTGTGTGTCTTTCCTAATCAAGTCCAATCAGTTTAATTAAACACAGCTGGACTCCAATGAAGGAGTAGAACCATGTCAAGGAGGATCAGAAGAAATGGACAGCATATGAGTTAAATATGAGTGTCACTGCAAAGGGTCTGAATACTTATGACCATGTGATAGTTCAGTTTTTCATTTTTAATAAATTTGTAAAAATGTCTGCATTTCTGTTTTTTTCTGCCAAGATGGGGTGCTGAGTGTACATTAATGACAAACAAGATTGACTTTTTTGATTTTAGCAAATGGCTGCAATGAAAGAGTGAAAACTTTAACCCACTGAAATTTAAAAAGGTTGGGTTTTTGTTTTTTGGTTTTGTAGGGGGGGGGGGGGGGGGGGGGGGGGGGGGGGGGGGGGGGGGGCGCCTGGGGGGGGGGGGGGGGGGGGGGGGGGGGGGGGGGGGGGGGGGGGGGGAGGAGGAGATCATTAAATAATACACAGGGGGGGGGAGGGGGGGGTCCAGGCCTGGGGGGGGGGGGGAAATAAGAAAGAAATATGAGATGTTTGCGGGGGGGGGGGGGGGGGGGGGGGAAGAGGGGACACCCTTCCCAGCCCCCCAAAGAAACAAAAAATAAAAAAAAGAAAGAGAGGAGGGGAAAAAAATAAAAAAAAAAAAAAAAAAAAAAAAAAAAAAAAAAAAAAAACAAAATATAATAAAAACAATGAAAAAGAAAAAAAAAAAAAAAAAAATAAAAAAAATAAAATGAAAACTAGAGGAAAAAGCAAAAAACACACCCCCAAAAAACCCGACCCTTCCCCTGAAAATTCATCATAAACAAAACCAGCAGGTTTCCATGTGGGTCGTAAGAAGCAGCCGGTTTATAAGCACATGGATAAGAAGACGCTGTTGAAGATGGTCTAATGTTACGCACGCTTTGACGAGTGCACGCTCTTTGGCAGAATGCCAGGTGCTGGACCTGCGTAATTGCCCAACCCCCGTCACATGCAAAACTCAGTAAAAAATAGTGTTATTAGTTTGTGCTACATTTGTGCTGGTTATTTTCACTGAGTTTTGTGTGGGGTGGGGGCCAAAATCACACAGGTCAGCAATCTCAGAGCAGCAGCAGCAGTCGCTGCGGTGTGGATAGGAGGAACTGGTCTGGAGAGGAGGATCACAGGATCACAGGAGAATGATCTAAATTAAAAATTATGGCATTGGCAAAAATACAGGAAAACATAAAGACATAATTAATGTCAGCTTTAACTACCATGATGCTACAGCTGCCAATGTTCTGATTCATCTGTCTAGAATAACCTCTGTTCAATAGTGATGATTGTTATTTAATTAGATAATAAAAACTTGACGAGTTGTCCTCACACCTCATGAGAAGTTATTCTGACCCAGTGCTGCATGTCTGCAGCTGTAGGCAGCACTCTTCCTGCCATTGGTGCATAAAGCTGCCAGTTACAACCTGCTTTTCAGACGTGCTAAAATTTGTTGCACGGTTGATAAATCACATTGCGAGTGCAAAGCTGAGTTGTTTGCATCGTCTCCTCCCAATTTTTGAGCGTTCTGGCAGAAACGCCCATATTGGATAGCAGACAAGCAAAATGGATAGTGGGGCTACTTTTCCCGTTAACAGCCACAAACCTCCTTTTGCCCTGTTTGTAAATCAGTTCTGGCCAATTATCGTGTGTGTAATGAAGAAAGCGGTCTTTTTAGTACGCGCAAACCTTTTGTAAATCGGGGCCCAAGAGTGAGTGAGGTTGGGCGTTTACTGATGTAAGAGTGTAAAATAATAGAATAAAGGCTACACATGCACCCACACACTGCTTTTTCTGTTTATTTCCCTGACAAAATAGATATGCATGCATGTCGAGTGAGAGGAGAAAACTGGGAAAAACAGCAAGGGGCGGCGCTGACAGTTCAAACTAAACTGTTGACCTTGCTCATGGTTCAAAAATGTGCAAAATCAGGTATAGCACCATTAAGGTCAGCTTTAACTATCATTTAACCATTTACCATTAATTGTCAAAGGTACAGTATGTAAAAAATCAATGGTCAATGGTCGAAAAATGTGATAAATAATTCAAAACTGTGTTACTATTGATGTGTAATCACTGCACTAGAATAGCTGTTACATATTTATTTTCTTAGAATGAGTCATTTATATCTACTTGCTGGGCGGTGCACAAATGGAGGCTGCCATATTTGGTCCACCATTTTTACTACCGTGTCCCTGAGTGGACAAAACGATGTGTGTAAAGTAAGAACCCTCTGAACTTTAAAACTGCTGTACCAGCTTTGTTTAAAGGTAGTTTTTGGGATAAGTAATGCCTTAAAAGACATTTAAAAAGTAGTAACTCATAGTACAGTCATACACCTGAGACCACTGGATCCACACAGATGAAAACATCTTTATGTCTGGGAGAATTTTGGCCACTAACGGCCACCATACATTCACAACAGTGCTTGGAATATTAAATCATTTGAAAGAAAACATCTTCAAACATCATCAAATACCCATCTTTACCACTAGATGTCAGTAATTCTTACATACTGTACCTTTAAGGTTCTATTATTCTAGCACCATAATAATAGATATTACGGAATAGATAATACGGATATATGGAATTGAATTTTCTTCACCTTTTTTTTTTTTTTTTTTATAAATTCTCGAAAAGGGATGATTGTATGTTTCTGAGATTGCAAAAATCTAATTCAAACTATTTTACAACAACTCAGACAGTTTTACATTACATTTGAGCATTTGCAGCAGTGTCACTGGTGACGCCCGTGGTTCTAAAAGGGTTAATGTCTTCAGGAATTACTTATCCCAAACAGTGCTCTAACTCACATTAAACAAAGCTGGTACAGAAGTTTTAAAGTTCAGAGGGTTCTCACTTCACTCACATTGTTTTGTCCATTTAGGGACACCGTAGTAAAAATGGTGGCACAAATATGGCAGCCTCCATGCATGTACACCCCCAGCAAGTAGATATAAATGACTAATTTCAAGAAATTAAACACATAACAGCTTTTCTAGTGAAGCAATTAAACATCAATATGTTACATTTTTCTGCCATTAACCTTTGATTTTGTTACACACTGCACCTTTAAATGGACACATTTTAAGAAATGCAGTAGCCAGAAAAAAAGAAGAAAGAAACCCTCCACACAACTGCAGTCCACCCGATCTCACACTTTCCCACCTAAATCCTGTCATGCTCTGTATTTGGAGGTGATACATACCAGTACGGCACAGTTCACAGCCAACAAAGTGATAAAATGCTTTATATTTAGGAACCTTGGTGGAAACTCAGTTTTTTTTACCCTTTGGATGAGTGGAGGGGTGTGTGTGTGTGTGAAAAAGCCTTGATTCCCTTATCACTTTGTACATGTATGCTATTATGTCTTCTAACACCATTTTAAGTTGCATTAGGAACTCGGGCACCCCCTCCAGCCATACAAAAGGCAAAGCTTCAATGAAATAGCCCGTCCCACCGTTTATAAAAACATCCGCAAAAGCCCCACTTTTTAAAAAGTGCCACCTCCAAGAAAGCTATAAGCACTGATCCCAGCTGTGTGGATTCGCAAGGCCTCCAGAATTAATCCTGAGCAATTTTTCTGCACCACTTGTGCCTGTGATAAAGGAAGCATGAGCATTCAAATGGGCTGGGTCCCTGGTGGCATTAAGTTCTTACCATATTGGGCTGCAGTGAGGCCTGCAGTGTGAAGAGCCGACTGACGCAAACCATCCAGCCTTACCAGGCTTAAATTTCTCGGCCCTCCCTCCCTTCTTCCCTCCCAGTCTATGTCTTTTCTAACCCATCTTCTTGTCTCACAGATAAGACAACAAGCACCAAGTGAAGAAGTTGTTGGTATCCTCCTCCGCCATCTAATGCTTTTCTCAAATCTGCTAGGTCAAAAGGCTGAGATTAATTTAGCTTCCTACTTTTCCATAACTAATTAAAGAAGTTTATTCAAGTGGTCATAATCTTCTCAGACCTTTTAAGTCTTTTTGAGTCATAGTTTTCTTTTGATTATATTCCTTTATATTCATCTATACTAGTAGTTCATCAACCATCATCAACACCAAAATGTTGCAGTACATCATTAAATAATATTAAATTTACTCTAATTATCCCTGAAGGGAAATTTTAATATTGTCTTTTTATTTAATAAAAAACAGTAATAATGATTAAGT
This sequence comes from Atherinomorus stipes, assembly GCA_023101725.1. Lineage (NCBI taxonomy): Eukaryota > Metazoa > Chordata > Actinopteri > Atheriniformes > Atherinidae > Atherinomorus > Atherinomorus stipes. The sequence goes on from JALJCO010004173.1 coordinate 52,485, forward strand.
CTTTTTTCCGTTGCTGCAGGAATGACCTGAAGAAGCTTCCTGCTGAACACTAGTTTCCTCACTGTGTTGTGTAGAGCAGTGGTTGTTAACCTTTTTGAGTCACGACCCCCAATTTAACATGCACTGCTGTTCGCGACCCCCCCTCTCCCTAAAAACCACACATGTGCGCACACACACACACACACGTTTGTTTTTTATATCCCTGTGAGTTACATCCATTGACATAATGCATTCCCTAGCTCCTTACCCTAAACCTAATGCCCATAACTGATTGCCTAAACCCAACCTTTGCCCCAATCCTAACCAGAACCTAATTGTAACTAAGGGCGCATTCACAAAGCTTTTTTGATTCGAATCAGAGTCCGTTTGCTCGGAAAGTCCGCTTCGTTTAGGGGAGTTGTGAATGCGCAAATGGACTCTGATCCGGAACAAACAAAGGGACTCGGTCCGCCTGCAAACGCAGGTCTCGGTCCGATTCAAGTGAACCAAAGACAGGAAGTGGACTACAAATTGCATTGGCATTGTGGGTAAAACGTAGGCCAACGTGGGTAAACGCTACGACAACAAACACACGTGTGGGACTGCAGTACTTATAAGATGGCTCGTGGTAGGATGTGGCGTTACGAAGAAGAAAAAGCTTTAATTGATATTTGATTCGATGAAAGCATATCCAGCTCCTCGTACAAAAATAATGTCGCTTTGTGGAGGGAACAGAAGTTGTGAGAACCTTTTTTTAGCTACGTGCGTCTTGTGAATACATAAAGTAGCGCCACCTGAGATTCTCATTCTTGGCCCGTTTGGCAATGGTATAATGTGTACGCGATCTTAGTCTGGAAGACTATCCCTGCCTCCAACCGAGTCCCCAAAGGGACAGAGACTAATCTTAATCTTGACCCTCAAAACGGGGTTTGTACCCGTGGGAACCGGGAAAATGTCCCCACGAGGGCAAGACATCCCCACAGCGATGGTAAAAATCCGGAACATGGTCCCCACAATGTTGCAAAGACGCGCCTACACACACACTGCAAGATTTTTTTTTATAAGAATATGAACTTTGAAATTTTACTTAAATAAAAAGGGATGCTGTGTTTCAAAATGGGAGGGGGTCATATCAGCGCACTCTGCATGGCTGATAGCCCCCCCGCCTTTCCTGACTGGGCTACCAAGATAATTCCAGGGGGTTGTCAGATCATTATAAAACAAGAAAATAAATTATCTTAGGGATGTCAGTATTGATGTACTAATACAGAGGGATTAATCTGTGAAGTTTTCCCTTTATTTTCTAAACAGTTAAGTCATTACTTACGTCATAAAAATTTCATATTTGGCATCTTCTTATTCAACTAAGCTGAATTTGGGATTGTAGCTGGTTTGATTCAGTGTTGAACCTAATCCATTAAAAGCACTTTCTCCATCTTATTTATGAAGTTTATGATATCTTTACCAGCTTTAAGCCTTGTGCTGCTTTGACATGACAGGTGCTTTATAAATAAAGTTTGATGTGATTAATGCCGATTCACATCAGGTCCGCGATTTCATTCCAACCTCCACGTGCATCAGGGCACACCGTGCACGTACAGGCCCATCTTCCTGTGTGCTGTGTTCACGTCCCAGTCGATCTCTGACAGAGTACTGCTAATAACGACATTAATATTACATCCGTGGTGAGTCTCCAATCGGTGCAGGGAAACACTGGTTCCAGTGCATCTACGGCAGCCTGCACTGACAGCATCTGTTTATATAAAGTAAAGCCAAACTTTTAACCTTTACGCTCGCTCTGCCATCATAGTTGTTTCTGCTGGTGAGGGAGCTCCTCCAGAGAGAGCGAGACCAACACGAGAGCGCGCCTTACCCTGCAGCGTGAGTGCTTGTTGAGGATGAGGCAGTTGGCGATACGATGTTTGGCTTGAGGTTAATTAGTCTCCCGCAAAAACTGAGCGCGACCTTAACTGCAGGTAGCGTAAAAAAGCCCCACAAGGCTGAAGCTTATCGGTCCAAGTGGACCACGAGACTCGGCCCTGGGGCTATTTTGATACCGGGTTCAGTGCCCATCCCTACTGGGACCCGTCATCATTTCAAATTTACTTTTACAATGTTCAAGTAGTCTAATGTTTAAGTTTAAGTTCTGCTATTTCAGTCTGTCTGCGAACGCTTCCTGACCGGGGAGAAAAGAAAAACTCCTTTGCTCTGATGATGTGTGAATGACAGGTCAGACATGAGACTAGTGGACCGGTTGGTTGTTGTTGTTTTGGTGTAGCCTCGTTACAGCAGACAGTAACTAGTTTTGAGTAATAAAATGACTGTTTGACACCAACCGGTCGTCATCCTTCTAATGTCTGGTCTGGACTGATTGGGTGTTCAAAGTTCAATTTTAGTGGCAGTGAAGAAAGGGGTGGGGGTGGGGAGTCGGGGGCCGGGATAATTATAAAGCAACAAAAACTGCTTTTTCCGCGCATTCCTTGAATGCTGTGGACAAGACTGAACTCAGGACAATAGTACTCATTCGTTCATTCTATTTAAAATATTGGTGAAATGAAGGAGTTCTGCTGCTGATAATGCCTTATAAAGAGGCTGCCCCGTCTCCCCCATTATATGGATGCACACTGGAGGGCGACTCAACCTAAAAATCGCCCGAAAGGAGTCAAAGTGATGCAGAAAATTTACCGGTGAGTAAAATAGAAATAAGTTCCAGGTTCAGGTGGGAAAAAAAAGAAAGTTATTTTTGAAAGCGCCGTTTTAATTGCAAACACCATTAGCATGGTGATTTATGGCCCTTTTGGCTTGCCATACTCTGGCCGTGAGGTAAAACGCCATGGAGGTTGCAATTGTGGAGCAGCCTGAACATGAGAACCCCCCCACATTCACCTCAGAAACACTATGAGGATCCAGAAATAAGTGAAGCTCAACATAGTAAACGATAGAAAGAGTGAATACTTCACTATAAAAACCCCCTTCATCTCCATGGAAACCAGCAGGACCTTCATGATTTATTCCAATAAAAGGCAAAGTCATTGAGTTTTAGAGGTGGAATGAAAACAGCAAAAGTAAGAGCTGATTTTTCTGATTGGCTGCTTCCTTCCAGAGTTTTTGTCCCACAGTGATGAGACAGACTTGTGGACACGTTTTTCTTATATTCCCATAAGATTGTTGAGGTTTGAACTGTGTTTGGATTGGATGCTGATGCTTGGTAGAGTCTTTTAGCAGTCTCTCCCATCATGTTGCTATGCTAGGTATGGACTGACGTTTAATATAATATAATATAATACAGTATAATATAATATGACATAAACTTCAGTTATTTAAAAGAAATTAAAGAAGTTAAGTTGCCATAAAGGGGTTAAAGGAGGTTGTAGAAGTGGGATTTGGCTTGTGTAGGTGGAGATCTGTGTGTTTTGTGTGTGTGTATGTGTGAATTATAGAGACTTGACGTTTCCTCTGGTAGATCTAAAATGTAATCATGGCAGCCCTCGCATATGCCTTAGCTCTGTAAGCCGCTGCTTTCACAGATTGACCATAGGCCAGAGAGTCAGTGAGAGATTGAGTCTGGTCTGGCTTTGATAGATAGAGCTCTTTATTCAGACGGGAAAAAGAGAGAGCATGTGTGTGTCTGTGTGCAGAGGTGTCTGAAAATCAGCAAATGGAGAGTAGAGAAGAGGCAGCACTGTGGCTGAGGTGAAGGGTTTTTGGAGAGTGGGCACAATAGCCTATCACAGACAACCTGCTGTAACAATCACACCACTGGAGAATAGAGTGCTGCGATGGCGCTCAGCGAGACAGAAACGTATAAAACTCTCCAGCCAGCCCTATTATAGCCACTGTAATAAAGCCCAATAGTCTGATAGCGCCCCTCTTCTCACTTTCAAGCTATAAAAGTCACTAGTGAATGCCACAACGGCCGCAGGAAATTTATGTCACGCTGTTTATTTGTCCTTCCACATACTTGGTAAAGAATAGGCTTCCTTTAAATGCTGTTCGAGTTCAGTGTTTGCAGGCTGGAGATGTTTCCTCTGGAAAAAAACAAAGCAAAACAAAACTGAGTTCAATATTTGTGTGTAAAGTGAATAAAAAACTGTCAGAGAGCGAGTCGTGCACATCAGCTGATGGCTCAAAGACGTTCCAGTCACTGCCCAAGGGTGCATGAAGACAGGGCTGGACGCAGCATGGACCTCAGCTTCAACGTTTATATTCAGTTTGTTTGATTTTAGTTATAAAACACCTGTTAAGTTAAAGGAGAAGTTCGTTTTTTTCAACCTGGACCTATTTACTAGCATGAAATACGTTCATTTCTTAACCCAGACAGTTTTGGTGTAACTTGAATTCCTTCAGGAGATATTTAGATCCAGATCAGCGTATGTTCAATATAATGGAAGTGATGCGGGCAGCATCATCTGCCTCAAACTCCTTCATCTCACCAATGTTTTGTTACAAAACATTCGTCGGACCCCCTGTGAGCTCGAAGCGGCTTTGAGTTGCTTATTTTTGGTGATTTGTTCTTATTTACAGACATTTACTTACTATGGTGTCGCACAACAGTGAAGTCATCAAATAAGGACAGATCACCACAAATAAGCAACTCAAAGCTGTGTCGAGCTCACGGGGGGGGGTCTGACGAATGTTTTGTAACAAAACATTGGTGAGATGAAGGAGTTTGTAGCAGATAATGCCTTATTTAGAGGCTGCCCGCATCACTTCCATTATATTGGACATACGCTGATATGGAGTGGATCTAAATATCTCCTGAAGGAATTCAAGTTACACCAAAACTGTCTGGGTGAATAAATGAACGAATTTCATGCTTGAAAATAGGTCCAGGTTGAAAAAAACGAACGTCTCCTTTAACTTAACAGGTGTTTTATAGTGAAAATCAAACAAACTGAATAAAATGAATGTAAAGATTGAAGCTGAGGTCCATGCTGCGTCCAGCGATCTTTTACTGGACCCGAACTGCCTCGTCTCAGCCTCTCATAACATACGTGAGAACATTAATCCACAACTACAAAGCTGCATCAACACAGTCCATCATGAAGATCCACAGATGACAGCAGCCACGACTTCACACAACACAGTTAAACTATCTCCATGCAAGAAATGACAAAAACACAAAACTCTTCTTCTACTTTAACACTGATGGATGAAAACAGGAACTCAGGACTGAGGCAAGAGTTGAGGACATCATTTTATTTTATTTATTTATTCTATTTTATTTTTGTTCTCTGACCATATTAAATGTTTACAGCAGGGATCGATGCGGTCGCATCCAGTATAACAGTCTGTGCTCACGGCTTTCGTGTTAAAATGACTCTGCGTTTAATGACGCTTCAGTTTTTCCGTCCCTATTAATGTCTTTCATCGATGGATGTTGAAAACTCCTGGAAATGGATGTAGGACTGCTTCAGAGCAAAAGAAAAACAGCCTGGTGCTGCAGTGACTTGGCTTTCTAACTGGAGACATTGTTGTCGGAAGCAAAGATCCTCGTCCGTTGCGTAATTCCGGTCAAAAAACAAGAAAATGTGAAAAGGTCTATGGCAGTGCTGCATTTGAGGGCGCTTGAAAAAAATACGGATCGAATGGAAACTTTTATTTGTGATGCAGCTCGTGATTAAAAATGCTTCAGAATCGTTGTGGGTAGAAATGAGATCACACGTATGTGTGAATAGATAGTATCACCTGGAAACGGCCATTTTCATGTTGAAACATGGATATTATCAGTGTTGGACCTCGTTTGAAATTTGCCTGAAAAACCTGAGTTAGAAAGCAGCTTAAACTTTCGTTTAGACTCTTTGTTAAAACCAAAAGAGGCCACAACAGTCTGCGGTCTGCAGCAGGTTCAGCTCGGTGTCGTCTTCACCTCCTCCATACAGGAGCAACTTTCACTAGTTTGGGATTAAACCAGCGAAAGACGACATCATCACTACGTTTGGAAAGGAGGCGATTCCAACTGTTAGGAACTCACCCGCATTGCTCTCGGTGAGTCTCGCTGCTTGTGTAACGTTCTGCTTTATTGTGTATAAAATCCTGGTAGACAGTAGACAGACTAGCTAACTGCTAACAAGCTAACGGTATAAACTCAAACACCATCTGATTTACGACCCCCGTACTTCGTATTAAATCTCCGTGATGCGTTGTTATGCAGCGTGGATGCTTGTAAATGGCTCCACAATCAGTTTATTCTTCTTTTTATTTCCTGCGCGTAAGCAGAGGACGGCTGTTACACATGGCCGCAGTGTTTACAGCTTACAGTGATGTGATGCAGCCGTGAGCCATGAACTGCTAAATGACTGGTCGTGGCGTGATACTGGTATCGTTACAGTACCAGTCTCCCGACTAGAACACGGGAATAATTTCTACCACCGTGGTGGTTTAATCCGACATGGTGTCCATGGTGAAAGACTAAATAAACGATGTAGTCTGAACCTGAATAAGTTATCTGAGAGGGTTTTCTGTCAGTCACTCCTACTGTCCTATTATCACCATTTTTAACTGTTTACATGCATTAACGTTTGGATTTTTGCAACCGAACAAATACCAGGACTCAAACATTATATTTCCCTGACACTTTCCCGCCTTGACCTCATCTGCATTAAAAGTCAAGTCTTGCATGTAAACACGCGTCTTCTCATAGTTCAATAATGCTTTTCCTGAGTTTTCTTGCCCCCTGGTTGCGCACGCATCCTATCTGTGACGTTGCTCGGAAACCCATCGATTGAGATCATGATTTTTTAATGATTAATTGTGCAGCCCTAGTCAAGAGTTTGGCATAAAAATAGTAACATTCCTTTTTCTTAAAACAAAAAACCTTCCATGTAGTTTTGCATCTGTCTGTAAATAAGCCTGGTCCTCCTAGGTGTCGGAGCCCTGGGCACCGCACTGCGCAGGTCCCGGGTGGCCGTTGCTCAGCAGGGTCGGTAGATGCTAGTCACTGCGCTCCGAGACCATGGGGGACCTTCAGCTGGGGCCACCCTCTGGGTCTGTCTCTTTGGGGTTGGGGTCCGGGCCTCAGGGCGGCTGCTGGTGGCTCAGGTTTTGGGCTCCTCCTTGCAGAGACGAGGTTGCATATGACTGCATCACTATAGAGACCCTTTATTCTGCAGGCTCACACTGTGATTGTGCTTCCCGTTGGGTGTGTACTAATAACTACTTCTGTACAGGTTTTGGCTTTTCTCTGCGTAAATCTGTGTTTGTGTGAGTGTGATCTTATGATACTCCAGTAGCCGTCTTTAGTTAAGTTGTTTTCAGGTCCTCCTGTAGGGGATTGCTAACTTTGTCCTCCAGCAAAGACCGTGGAATGTTTTCTGATGGGTTTCTACTGTATGTAGATGCATCAGCTGACTGTGTTGGTGTATCCTTGTCGTTTCTTTTTCTCTTAGTTCTCTTCACTCTTTGTTTTCAGTTTCACTCCTTACTGTTTCTTTTCTTAACCTTCTTTTTCCTCTTGTCAGGCCCAGCAATATTATGTAAAATGCAGTTATAAACAAGCATTTAATGAAATAAAATGAATACATTCTTGGCAAAGTAAATCTGTTCAACACAACAAAGCAGCCAGATCATCATTCTGCTGCTACCATGCTGGACCTCACAGGTATATAAAGACAAAAAAACACAGTCTATGTCCTTGAGATGCCCTTTGGTTTAAGATCTGTGTTTGATAAATTGCAACTAGAAATTACTTCCTGACACTAAAACTGGAATGAAATGAGAAGAAAATTCCTCCAGATTTCTTCATGTTTGCCAGAGACCACATTACTGTACATGGAGTCTACATGACAGGAAACCTGGAAGAAAAGCGGTGATGATGGGAAATCGAGCCACCATCTGCAGCAGAATAATCTACATGAAAAAAGAGTTTCAGCCACTCTGTCCTCCTCTGTTCTCTCACCCCAAACCCAAACCCCCTCCTCTCCCAGCTGGCTGACAGAGGACTCCACCTGAATGACATTTACAAATTACCCAGCCCAGAGTGCTTGGTCCCCTGACCCGTGATCCTCTGCTGAGCACCCAGAGAGACTCGGCAGCGTTTTGTCATATAATTACTGCAAATCCCCTGAAAGTGGCCCCCCTCCATGCAGCCTCCGCCTCCATCAGAACCCCACACACTCAAAGCTTTCCAGCCCGGACGTGGATGTGGACGATGCTTCAGGTGCATAAGAACAAACATGCAGATTAAAATGATAATATGAGAAAAGTCACATCTGAGTGGTCATCGCCCTGAAAACCTGCAGGAACAGGAAACAAAGAACCGTGACCGGCAAATATCTGAAGGGCACCTTGGATTCTCCTCATTTCCATCAAGCACAAATTACATCCAAAGTCTTAGAAAATGGAAAAAGTGAATTAATGTGTGTGGTGAATGTCGGGAGATGATTCTCTGAGCAGTGTCGTAGAAGCGTCGCAGGACAACTGATGAATCTGAAAGTCAAACCAGAAACTGTGATGTGGTTTAAATCAGTGGTTTTTAAACTGGGGGTTGGGGTCCAAATGTGGGTCGCATGATAATTTCATGGTGTTGTCAGATCATTGAGAAAAAAAAATAGAAGCTACATTTATTTTTATTTATTTTATTTAGATTTATAAATAAGTTGGGAATTTTTGTGGCTATCAAAATTAACATGTTATTGCAAAGAGATTAATCTGTGAAATTATTCTATGGGTTTAGGTCAGGTGTGTTTGCGGGCCAATCAAGCATGGTTGTTGAACCAGGATTTTGTAGTTTTGGCAGTGTGGGCAGGTGCCAAGTCCTGCTGGAAGATGAAGTCTGCATCCTCATACAGCTGGTCTGCTGAAGCAAGCATGAAGTGCTCCAAAATGTCCTGGTAGACGGCTGCGTTTATGCTGGACTTAAAGAAGCTCACAGGTCCATTCCTTATGAAGTCCTCCGCACTTTTGAATGGCCCTTTCCTGACCATCTTCTCCAGGCTGCTGTCAGCCCTCCGGCTTGTGCACTTCTTCCTTCCACTTAACTGTCCATAAATGTGCTTTGAGACAGCACTCTGAGAACATCCAGCTTCTTTTCTTTCACTTTTTGTGTCTTTCCCACCTTGTGCAGGGAGTCGATGATGGTTTTCTGCACAACAGTCAGATCAGCAGTCTTCCCCATGATTGTGAATTCTTCTAAACCAAAACAGGGACTTTTTTTAAAGGCTTGGGGCACTTATGCAGGTGTTTTGGATTTCTTACCTGATTAGAATGTGACAGTCTGAACCTACAATACTGGAGCTTTTCACAGTATTCTAATTTTTTGAGTTTTTGAATTTGAGGTTTTCTAAAGCTGCAGGTCCTAATCAGCAACATCCAAACAAAAAAAAAAGCTTTTTTGATTCACATGTTATTTGTCTATACATAAAATTACAGACATAAATACACAAATACACACACAAATACATAAATTGCATCTTCTAAGTTGAATTACAGAAATACATGAACTTTTTCAGGATTTTCACATTTTTTGGGTAGTACCTGCGTATATAATAAGCATGATAGCGTTCCTGAACTAAATTGAAGTTGAGCAAAACTTTGAGGCAATCATTGCAGTCAAGTATTTGTGTAAAATCCAATCAGACTTCTGTATCTGTGGACATGAATGTTGGTCCACTGTACATTAACAAGATTTTCTAATTAGTCTGGAAAAAAAAAAATTTCCACTATAATTCAAACTCAGTTTACTTCATTTCACTAAATCATAATTGAGTAAATTTTGATTTATTATTAGTTTTTTCAGTTTCTTGTTGTTGGAATTACTATTGTGAATTGGGCCTTTTCTTTAATGAGAGGGGATGTAAACTTTCAAGCACAACTGTATGAAGGTCAGATTAGTCATGAAAACATTATTTCTACATGTTTGCTCCTCAGATTTGTTCCTTCCTTTAAAAAGAAAAAAGAATGTAATGTTTTTTACATGAACAACCAGTTTTCAGGATGATGTTTTGAGAACAGAACTCTGGACGGGTCTTGCAGGTGAATCAGGACCATTTTTGCAGCTTTACAACTCTGTCCCTGCCTCCTCTCAGCTCCCCCTGCACTCCACCTCTTGTATTTTGGTCTATTCATCAACCCTCTGAATGAAATCTCCTGCCAGACTGGGTAAACACGGTCTGACTGGGAGACGGAGGCATACAGAACAGGAGATTCACTCACCTGTGTTCCCACTTGTCTGTGTGGAAGTAAAGCAGACAGCACCGGTGCATTTCCATTCAGACCTGCAGGATTTAACTCATTTCTTCCTTCTCGTTGTGACCCACAGAGAGAACTCTCTTCTCGGTGCTTTTATGAAGAATGTCGTGAGAAGTTGTCAGATTTCGTGTCCTTCTCAGTTTGCAAGTCTTTAAAAATCTTTCTTTTCTGTTGAAGTGCAAACCTTCAGATTGGGAGTTTACTCTTCATTTCACTGAAACGCCTCCACAGCTTTCATGAGCATGTCTGAACTCGCCCTTATCTGGAGCTAGTTTAATTTCAGGATTTCTTTATTTCTTTTTAACACGTTTTTTTAATTCTTTTTTTTTTTAATACTTAGATTTGAATAAGTCTTTGATCTATTTCTGTTCTCACTCAACACTCCTCACTTCTAAAGATGAAATACTTGAAAGCAGTGGAGAAAACTAACTCATTATTTGTTTTACATCAAATAGTTTCATTAATTATTCCATTAGCTGAAAGGCAGGAGGCTGCTTCTACGACGAAGAGGAAATACAGCGAGTGGAAGAGACTAGACCTGCTGCCTTTCCTTCTTTTTGTTTCACTCCTGAAGGAGGAGCAAAGGTGAGCTGCAACTATTTAATAAGAGTATTTTCCAAGGCAGCAGGAAAACTTCGAAAATGATACCAGCAGTGGTTTAATTCTCCCGATCACTCACGGTGGGAACAAGTTACTCTGCAAACTAAAGTTTGGATCCAGATTTATTTATTTATTGAAAGTAGGGATGCACAATAATCGGCATCGGCCTTAAAACTGAGTATGGGACATCGGCCACCCCACCGATATTTAACCGATTTTTAAACAATCAGCCCGCTCTTTCTGAAGTCTAAAAAAACCCTCAAACTTCTTCTTCTTTAAAAACTTCTTCTTTACAGACTTTAAAACTTCTAAAGACTAGGTGTGGGGAAAATATCGATACACTGAAAAATCGCGATATTTTCATATGCTGATATATTGACATTTAAAAACACAGTATCGGTCTATTTTACTAATGAAATCTCACGGTATTTCATAGTTCTGTTACAAATTTTCGTTATAATTCAAAAAAAATCTGATATTTTCATGCTGATATCATATTGACATTTAAAAGCGTAGTATTGGTCATTTTACTAGTGAAATATTACGATATTTCATCGTTCCGTTACGAATTCTTGCGAGAATTCATGAAAATGTTCTGATATTTTCATATGCTGATATCATACTGACATTTAAAAACGCAGTATCGGCCTACTTTACTAATGAAATCTTGCAATATTTCATTGTTCTGTTACAAAATGTCGTGGAATTCATGACATATCATGAGATTTTGTAACAGAACGATGACATTTTGCGAGATTTTGTAAGTAAAATATGAGTACATTGTTTTTAAATATCGATTTGATATCGGCATATGAAAATGTCACAAATATTTCAGTGTAACGATATTATTTCCCACCCCTATTTTTCAAAGTGTTGGAAGCGGAAAACAAAACTACTATTTGAAAAGACTGCTTATTTTTTTCAGCTTTAATATCGGGATCGATATCGGTTATCGGCCACATAAGTTTTAAAATATCAGCATATTGGATATCGGCCAAAATTCCAATGTCGTGCATCCCTAATTGAAAGTTAAGGATGATTTTCATCTGAAAAATGACATAAATTATGCTTTGTGAGAGAAAACTCCAACTGTAAAAGTAAAACTAAAACAGAGTCAAAATTGCTCTCACAATTATCACCATCGCTTTATTTAACTCATGTCAAATAAGTCAGTTTCACTCTGAACAGCACAGATTTGAGTTTTTCAAACTGGACTGCTTTCATTTGAGGTCCTAAATCGGTTACATATCTGATCTGTGTTGAGGACACTGCGACCTGAACGGTCATTTCATTCAACTTTGACCTTGTACAGCTGTTTCATAGGGATGGTGAAGTCCTCCACCATCTTCAAATCTTAACTGGCTTCCGCACCGTGGGGACATGGCCTTAGTTCTGTGCTAAAATAAACAGGATATGGTGACATCTGATGTAAACAATGGACAAACAACCTTATATTATTTTTGCTGGCTCTGATTGTACATTAATTTAGAGACTGCATAGCATCCATATTTATCTTTGTTAACACAGCTTGCTGCCAACTATACAGTATGTCTTCTTCTGCAAAAATACTACCACTCAAAAGTTTGGGATCACTTCCTCATTGGACGTAATTGGAAAGTGATCCCAAACATTTAAGTAGCAGTTTATATATGTATAGGCTACAGCTGTGTAAAAAAAGAGTTTTTGCCCCCGTCCTAATTTCTTGCTTTTTTGCGTGTGTGTCACACTTAAATGTTTCAGATCATCAAACAAATTTAAATGTGAGTCAAAGATAACACAAGTAAATAGAAAATGAAGTTTTTGAATGAAGATTTTTATTAGTAAAAGGGGGGGGGGGGGGGGGGGGGGGGGGAATCCAAACCTCCATGGTCCTGTGTGAAAAAGTGATTGCCCCCCCTGTTAAAACATAAATTAACTGTGGTTTATCACATCTTTGGAAAGCTGATTTCAATTTCTCTAGCCACACCAAGGCCGGATTACTGCCACACCTGTTCTCAATCAAGAAATCACTTAAATAGGACCTGCCTGATGAAGTTTAGTAGACCAAAAAGATCCTCAAAAGCTAGACATCATGTTGCGATCCCCCCAAAAAAATTCAGTAAAAAATGAGAAACAAAGTAATTGAAATCTTTCAGTCTGGAAAAGGTTACAAAGCCATTTCTAAAGCTTTTGGACTCCAGAGAACCACAGTGAGAGCCATTATCCACAAATGGTGAAAACATGGAACAGTGGTGAACCTTCCCAGGAGTGGACGGCCAACCAAAATTACCCCAAGAGCACAGCGACGACTCATCCAAGAGGTCACAAAAGACCCCAGAACAACATCCAAGAACTGCAGGCCTCGCTTGCCTCAAGTAAGGTCAGTGTTCATGACTCCACCATCAGAAAGAGACTGGGGGCAAAAATGGCCTGCATGGCAGAGTTCCAAGACCAAAACCACTGCTGTTAAAAAAGAACATAAAGGCTCGTCTCAGTTTAGCCAGAAAGCATCTTGATGATCCCCAAGACTTTTGGGAAAATACTCTGTGGACTGATGAGAAAAAAAGCTGAACTTTTTGGAAGGTGTAGGTCCCATTACATCTGGCGTACAAATAACACAGCATTTCAGAAAAGGAACATCACACCTCTAGTAAAATATGGTGGCTTTAGTGTGATGGTCTGGGGCTGTTTTGCTGCTTCAGGACCTGGAAGACTTGCTGTGGTAAATGGAACCATGAATTCTGCTGTCTACCAAAAAATCCTGAAGGAGAATGTCCGGCCATCTGTTGGTGACCTCAAACTGAAGCGCTCTTGGGTTCTGCAGCAGGACAATGATCGAAAAAACACCAGCAAGTCCACCTCTGAATGGCTTAAGAGCAACAAAATGAAGACTTGTCAAAGGCCCCCCACCTGAATCCAACTGAGATGCTGTGCCATGACCTTAAAAAGGCGATTCATGCTGGAAAACCCTCCATTGTGGCTGAATTGCAACAATTCTGCAAAGATGAGTGGAACAAAATTCCTCCACAGCGCTGTAGAAGACTCACTGCCAGTTATCACAAACGCTTCATTGCAGTTGTTGCTGCTAAGGGTGGCCCAACCAGTTATTAGGTTTAGGGCGCAATCACTTTTTCACGCAGGATCATTTAAGTTTGAATCCCCCCCTTGAAAATAAAAATCTTCATTCAAAAACTGCATTTTCTGTTTACTTGTGTTATCTTTGTCTCACATTTCAATTTGTTTGATGATCTGAAACATTTAAGTGTGACAAACATGCAAAAAAAGAAATTAGGAAGGGGGCAAAAACTTTTTCACACAGCTTTATATGTTACCTGAGAATGCTTTAAAAAATGTAAAAAATGATAGCTTACATTTTTTTCTAATCAATTAGCAAAATGCAAAGTGAGCAAACATAAAACAAATCTTAATCACATCATTATTTGGTGTTATCACACATTGCCTTCAAACCAGTATAAAATCTTTTAGGTACGAAGCTGCACATATGCTGATGATCATATATGCAGGGGTCAAGGAAACTTAATGCAGCAGATGAAAAATATACTGACATATACGCGATATTGCGAAAGTATTGGCTCACCTAGCTTGACTCACTCATGAGCTTCAGTGACATCCCATTCCTAATCCGTAGTGTTCTATATGACGTTGGTCCACGTTTGCAGCTAGAACAGCTTCAATTCTTCTGGGAAGGCTGTCCACAAGTTTAGGAGTGTGTTTATGGGAATTTTTGACCATTCTTCCAGAAGCACATTTGTGAGGTCACACTGATGTTGGACGAGAAGGCCTGGCTCTCAGTCTTTGCTCTAATTCATCTCAAAGGTGTTCTATCGGGTTGAGGTCAGGACTCTGTGCAGGCCAGTCAAGTTCATCCACACCAGACTGCATCCACGTCTTTATGGACCTGCTTTGTGCACTGGTGCACAAAGTTGGGAGCATGGAATTGTCCAAAATGTCTTGGTACGCTGAAGCATTCAGAGTTCCCTTCACTGGAACTAAGGGACCAAGCCCAGCTCCTGAAAAACAACCCCACACCATAATCCCCCCTCCACCAAACTTTACACTTGGCACAATGCAGTTAGACAAGTACCGTTCTCCTGGCATCTGCCAAACCCAGACTCCTCCATCAGATTACCAGATGGAGAGCATGATTTGTCAGTCCAGAGAACGCCTTCACTGCTATAGAGTCCAGTGGCAGCTGCTTTACACCACTGCATCCACGCTTTGTATTGCACTTGGTGATGTATAGATGGATGCAGCTGCTCTACCATAGAAACCCATTCCATGAAGCTCTCTGCACACTATTCTTGAGCTGATCTGAAGGCCACATGAAGTTTGGAGGTCTGTAGTGATTGACTCTGCAGAAAGTTGGTGACCTCTTCACACTATGCGCTTCAGCATCTGCTGACCCCGCTCCGTCATTTTACGTGGTCCACCACTTAGTGGCTGAGTTGCTGTCGTTCCCAAACAGTTCCATTTTCATAGAATACAGCTGACATTTAACTGTGGAATATTTAGGAGTGAGGAAATTTCATGGATTTTTTGCACAGGTGGCATCCTATCACAGTTCCACGCTGGAATTCACAATGTTTGTAAAAACAGTCTGCATGCCTAGGTGCTTCATTTTATACACCTGTGGCCATGAAAGTGATTGGAAAACCTGATTCCCATAATTTGGATGGGTAAGCAAATACTTTTGGCAATATAGTGTGTGTGTGTAGTAGTTATGTATATGTACGACTGTATATGTACAGTCGTCCTTAAAATTATTCATACCTTTCAATTAAAGAAGAGGCTAAATTCACAATAGGGGATTATCACGCTTCCGTGTTCCGGTTTCCGGAAGTTGAAACATCTGAAGCTTCCTCTTCCGGGCCAGGAATGGCTCAATGTTGCTGCTCTGTTCCATTGTGTACATCTAATAAACAACGCCAGCCGTACCTAAGTTTTCATGGATTCCCGACTGAAAAGACACTAAGGAAGAAGTGGATGAAAGCGATTTGTCGGAGTGAAGGAACGGAATTTAAAATAAAACAAGGTTGCACGTATGTCTGTAGTCGGCACTTCAATGATGCAGACTACACTACAGCTAGCGTTAGCAAGCTCGCGTTAGCTGACGTTACCAACTTTTTGCTTGTGAAAACATACAAGCGTCTGAAAACTGGGTCTGTACCCTCTCGTTTCCAGTGGAACAACTGGGGACTGCCAAAAAAAGGAGACGCTTTCAGATGCTTGTGTGTTTTCAGCCGCACAAAGTTAGGCACGTCATCGAGCTGGCTAATGCTAGCCTGCCAACACGACTGTGCAGACTGCCGGCTACAAACAAACGTGTGTCGTTTTATTATTACCGCGGCGAATCGGTCGTTTTGATCCACTTCTTCCTTAGCATCACTTCAGTCTGGAATGAAAACTTGGCATTGGCGTTTATCCGATTTACAAAGTTTAACAGAGTAGTAGCTGACGGACTACTGTTAGCACGCTGGCATTAGCCAGTTCGATAACATGCCTAACTTTGTGCGGCTGAAAACACACAAGCATCTGAAAGCGTCTCCTTTCTTGGCAGTCCCCAGTTGTTCCACTGGAAACGGGGAGGTACAGACCCGATTTTCAGATGTTTGTGTGTTTTAAGACGCACAATGTTAAGCACGTCAGTAAACGCTAGCTGGCTAATGCTAGCATGCTGTGAAGTGCCGGTGTTGTGCCCCACCGGCGACAAACAAACGTGTGTTTTATTATAAAGTTCGTCCCTTCACCGCGGCAAATCGATCGCTTTGATCCACTTCTTCCTTAGTAGCAATTCAGTCTAGAATGAAAACTTAAGTATGTTTGGAGTTTATCCGATTTAAACAGTATAACAGAGCAGGAACGGCTGTCGTTAACATGGCCCGGAAGAGGAAGTGCCCAAATACCTGGAACTTCCGGTAAGCGTGATAATCCCCTATAGTAATTAAAATAACAAGAAACTAAAGAAACTAATAAACAGAAATTTACAAAATTATAATTTATTTAAATAAATCGTTGTTTTCTATTTGTGGCTGAAAATAATAATGAAAAAACAACAACAAAAAACGAAACAAACAAAGCTATCCAAGACACATAAGAGCTCCTTTCCCATGAAAAGTGGATCAAAATACCTGGCAACAGGTGTACAAGTCTTTTTGAACATTAGAGAAAAAACCTAATTACAGTGATTGTCTTAAAAGGATTGCTCAAAAAAACTTTTTAGCTTCAGGGCCCTGTCATGCTTATTTGTTTTATTTTTTGTGTGTTTGTTTTTAATATTTTTGTTGAACCACAATTCAAAATCAATTTCATAATTTTCATAAAAGTTTTGTATTTTGTCACTTTTGTCAATTTCAACTTGTTTAATTGACAGCTGATTTCTTTTCCTTCTTTAATTGGAGGGAATGAATAATTTTGAGTACAACTGTATATATTGTATGTGCATGTAGGCTACATATGAAACATCAGGAAGACCAAAAACATGACAAAATGGCTTTGTGTTTTAAGGGTTAAAAGGGCTGACAAGCATCCATGAAAAGACAGATCAGTCTAACCTGGTCAAAAGATCACAGTCATAAAAACACAAACAGAAAATAAAGTAAAACTTTCATTGATCACACAATCCTGCCAATACGTACCATTACCCAATATATCACAATTTCATTCCAAATGAATGAAATGGTGACAATGGATGACAATAAAGTGTCCATTCTATTGTGTGATGGAAAATATATTATAATATGGAAACCAGTATGAGGCTAGTTTGACATCCAGGAAATGAAGGTGAGAAAACGTAGCAATAAAAACGCCAAACCTCCAGTCAGACCTGTTGTAGGTTTTTTCATGTGTCAGAGCTGCTTTGCTTCCACTAGTCTGCAGTCCGAACGAATCACAAGAACACTGAAATTAGAAGATTATCCAGACATTTTAGAGTGATGTATCTGCACGTGTGCAATGCCAGAAAACTAGGTTTACAGCCTGGATCCTTCAGGAGAACAACCTGAAACACACATTCAACAGCACAAAAGAGTGGTTGAAAAGGAAAGACAGACTGGCCAGCAGTGAGTCATAACCTTAATCCCAGAGAAAACCTTCAGGGAGAGCAGAGATCTGTCACTGCAACAAAGGCTTCAACAAACAAAAAGCATTTAGACACAGTAATGGAAAAGTGGCAGGAACTCCCAACAGATGCATACAAGAAGCCTGTTGATGTGTGTATGTGTCTCTCTCCACACACACACACACCATGTACTTAAGAAAAGAACCCGCCCCGGTATTTTTTTTTTTTAAAAAAGGGTGAAAATGACTGCTTCACTCAGGAAACCAGCAGATTTGATCAAATCCTCCATATTTTTATTTCTGCTTCGGTTTATTGATGGCAGGACAAAAAAAATCTAACATGAAAATGAATTGTTTTCTAAGGGGGGGGGGGCTAATCCCAGTAGTCATCAGTAAGGAGGCTGGTGGCGGCGCTGCTTTGAAATGCAGAACAGCCTGGTGTGTAAATTGGAGGTGCTCCGGCATGGAGAGCCTGGTGACCCTCGGTGCCCATCCAGGGGCCACCGGGCCACAAAACAAATCCTGCACACCTGACAATTTCATTTTCCGAACAGAGGAGACCTGATGCAAAATAGGCTACTTGGATCTTTTCTGATGGCAATATGCCCCTGTGAGAGATCACTGTTTACATTTTTTTTAAAAATCTTTGCTGTTATGTTTACTCCACATTGTGAACAGTATGAATTTAATTCATAAATATCTTCACCAAACAGCTGGTGGTTACTTCAGGAAAAACAGATTTTTTCCTGTATGAAAGGCAGTTGGAACTCAGTACTCGACTGAAAGTCAGAGTTAGTAATCCTGCTCAGAAACACTTTTTGTTATACTGGGTGAAATGGTCCTTCCATCCTGACAGTATCAGTACATCATGTATTCATAAAAAGGAATTTATAAAGTCAGACCTCTGTGAGAGCTGCAGTTCTGTAAAAACCAACCCCTGCCATTCACACCAAAAGGCAGGAATTGGTCATTCGCAACGTACAGAAAGAACGAAACGATGCCTTTATGTCTCGTCTCTGTCCCTCCCCTCTCTCCGTCCCCCATGTGACCCCACTGTGCGCCGCTCACTGTAAACAAATATAGCTAACGGACTGCTAACTGCTGCTGCGCCCAAACCCCCCAAAACAACAGATAAGGATTAAGTCTTGGAGGCGTTGACGTTTGCAGTGTGGACTTTTTACACTGCAGGAGGAGTTGGAGGTGAGTGGATTAAAGCTTTTAAAAACATGGTTTGTCAGCAGTTTACCATCAAGCTAAGGAGCTATCCACTCAGCTGTTATCGTTAACCTGCTCGTAAAACATCGGCGCACATGTCCCTGCGCTCTGAAGGCGTGGTTTCAGGTGGTGTGTTTTTTTAAACAAACCGTTTTTCCAACATTGCCAACTCTAGCTTAAAAGGAGCCGTATCATGATAAAATGGACTTTTTAGAGCTCTTAAGCATGTTACTGTGTCATTTCCTCATTAAAAAACTTAATTTAAGTTTTTTTTTTCTTCATTTGTGCATATTTGAGTAATATATATGAATATTCAGGCCAAGCTCTAGCTTCCTCAACACGACTGACTGACCACCGGTGTACGTAGTCAGGTGGCACCAATCGTGAGGTGACAAATACGCATGCGCAGAATTGTAGGAAGATACACCCAGTTTCAAGAGAAACTAGAGGAGAATCCAGAATCCTAACCTATCCTCACTCTCTGAGGAAGATACGAATAGCCTGCGGGATGATTTCCTGAGAGACAAACAGCCGTCAGCTAACAGACGATTGCTCCAGAGTTCGGAAGATTTTTTTAGACGATTGCTCCAAAGTTCTGAAGATTTTTTTTTAAGCTCTAGACGACGGCAAGTTGGGAAAAATGTGGTTTTGTTCAGCGTGGGAGTTTATTCGTTGTACTGGACACTTGCCAGAAATGGTTAGATTTTATCTTCAGGAGCAGAAAAAAAAATCAACTTTGTGTGTTACGTTCCAGCTCTGCAAGGGATCAGAGACGTGAACAAAAGACTGGCTTCAGGATGTAAAAGGTGGAGCAAAGATATCATATTTTGTTCAGGAGGCAAATTAAGGCAAACACTGGGGAAACTGTAAACTAAAAACCTGAAAAGGAGATGGGGTTAGAGATGCTGCTCAAAGTAATCAAACCAAAAGGAGACAAAGCCCAAACTAAAGGCACCAAATGAGGTAAACCAACACAAATCTAATCTACAGATTCTAATGTACCAAAAACAGAATGAGCAGCACCAATAAGCTAACAACTGAACCAAAACCCAAAACAAGAACTAGCTATCCCAACGCCAAACTAACAGCAATGTAAAAAATACAACCTAGCAACTAAAACCATTAACCAACAAAAACACCTGAAAAGCAAAAACTAAAGAAACAAAGGTACCCGAACTAAAGTCACCAGAAACAAACCAACCAAGCACAAGCTGTTGCCCACTACTGAACGTCTGCTGGGTTCTTTTATAGCTGTAGGGAAGCAGCCCAGGTGTGTCCAATAAGTCGTTAGCAGATGGAGGGAGGAGATGGTGGTGATGTGGTGCCCGGCCAATCACAATGGAGGGTTGAGCAGGATTATTTGCGTGTAGAATGAAAGAAACAGGTGAGGTTAAATCAGGTGGCCTTAACCCCGGCTTTACACCTGGTCCGTGAGGAAAGCGCCGCGCAGCGCAACGGCTTTCCTGCGACCTGCATGGCGCAAGCATTTACACCGTTCACTGTGCGCCCGCGAGCGCACCAGCTGTTGTTAGATCCGTGACATCACGAAATCACAGGAGGATTGCAAGATGCCTGTGATTCTCATCCAAATGGATCATTTTGTCCACGTTTGTGCGTCATGGTTTCTTATTTCACTGAAACCTTGTGCACACGCAGATGATGTCACGTTCAGATAGTTCAACAGTTTAAAAGCTGCACAGTGGCTTTTGTTTAGGAAGTTACCGGATGTTTTATACTGAACCTGTGTCTGACTTCCTGTCTAGTCCGATCTGAACTACTGAAATTGACGCGGTGTCAGTGCGTGGAGCGTCACAATTAGAGCTGGCGCGTATCTTTAGCGCAGCGGCGTGGCATACTGGAGCGACGATGGACCGCTCACGCGCCGCGGTGTGATCAATATGTTTCAAACCATTGATTACATGGGCGCAATCCGGTGCGCATGGCACGCCGCTGTGCTGCGCTCACGTCACGGACCAGGTGTAAAGCTATGGTAACAGTGTGAACTTCACTCCTGACAACTTCATGAATCTCGGGCAGTAAAGAGTTTTTTCTCGGGAATGACTTCTGAAACCTGATGCAATTCCACCATAAAAACGCCTAACGGACAAACACCAGTGAGTGAAAACATCTCCCAGCTCAATGCTAACTGTTAGCCGATGATTTGTTAGCTAATTTACTTACTTGTCAGGGATCTCTGTGGTACTGTTTGTACTTCAAACTCCATATCAGACTCTGGGTCGAGCGCTTACAGCTCCATAACAGGCTGCTCTATTTTTTTTCCGTCAATTGGAGTCTGATTATCCATCAGTGTTTACATATAGTGTCCACTTGAGTGAAGCCAGTAGCCAAATTCTGTGACCCTTCATAATCTATGTCTGTGTCCAAATGTCCACCCTATTCCCTACATAGGAATACATTGTAGGGGTGTCCAAATGTCCAGAAAGAAAAAAGTAGTGCACTCAAAATTACCCACAATGCATCTTGAAAACTAATGAGCTCCAATAGTCCCTAGATGGGTC
Organism: Atherinomorus stipes; assembly: GCA_023101725.1. Lineage (NCBI taxonomy): Eukaryota > Metazoa > Chordata > Actinopteri > Atheriniformes > Atherinidae > Atherinomorus > Atherinomorus stipes. The sequence continues at coordinate 74,042 of JALJCO010004173.1, forward strand.
AAAATAGACCACAATGCATTGCAGTCATGGCGTGAAGTGTTGGACACATCGAGCGGCAGAAAAAAAAGACAGAAAAAAACAACAGAAAAGAGATTAAACAGAAAATAAGTAAATACAATATTTTAACTTAAAATGACAGATTTGATTTTGAATGACATCTTTTTGTGTGTTGTGGGTGCCGCTGTGGTTGCCACAGTGACAGCTGGTAATAGCGTGATTTGCGGCGAGGAAAAGTAGTCGGCTTCGTGTCCGAATCGCAGGAAGAATGAGTGGTGTGGATGGTGTGCTACGGTGGTGCCGTGTTGTGTAGTGGGGGGGGGGGGGGGGAGGAGGGGGGTTGGTTGCAGGGCGCCTTTTTTTTTGGGGGGGGGCCAAATGGGGGGCAAGAAGGATAGGGGGAGGCGAGGAGAAGGAGGGAGGGGGGGGAGGGGAAAACGTGTCGAGATTGGTCGAGAGCTTTGGTGATTGAGTGCAGTCAGCCATATTACTTCCGTGTTAGAAATTAGACGCATAAAAAAAACTATATTTGGTAACACTTTACAATAAGGGTCCCTTAATTAACATTAGTTAGTGCATTATTAAGCATTAATTAACTGCTTAATAATACATGAACAACTTTTATGAACTATTACTTTGCATTAGTTAGCATATTGGTTAATGCGTTAGTTAGAGGTTAATAAATGCTTACTTCCCAACCTTACTTAATGCATTATTAAGCATTGATAAAAGTTTAATTATATAATAAATTACCATTATGTATGCATTACTCAGCATTAATAACCATTTTAGTTGGAATGTTAGTAAGCCCTTAATAATGTCTCTAGTAATGGTTTAGCAGTGGTGTTTATTTGGAGTGAATAAACATTAAGTAACAGCTAACTAATGCATTGACAAAGCCTTCGCTTTACATTGTATATTATCTGGATGGGCATCAATAAGCCATTTATTAATATCTTAGGTAATCATTTACTAATGCTGTGCTGTGTATATTATCTGGTACCCCTTACTTCATGTTAAGTAAGGTATTAATTCACATTAGAAGCCTGACCTGATGGCCCTTAATCATGTGAGTGTCTAATAAGCATGACTTAACCATAGTTAACCATTACTGAATGTTATTTGGACCCTTATTGTAAAGTGTAAACATTTATCCCTTTGGTAACACTATATTTATGCTTAACAGCCTAATAAGCATTACTTAACCATAGTTAACTATTACTGAATGTTATTTGGACCCTTATTGTAAAGTGTAAACATTTATCCCTTTGTTAACACTTTATAAATGCATGCATAAATGAAACAGCCTAATAAGCATTACTTAACCATAGTTAACCATTACTGAATGTTATTTGGACCCTTATTGTAAAGTGTAAACATTTATCCCTTTGTTAACACTTTATAAATGCATAGCATAAATGCACAGCCTAATGAGCATTACTTAACCATAGTTAGGGGTGTTTTCTGGACCTGGGAACATTGGGGGTTGAACACACCCCCCAATTCCTTGGAAAGGAATCTGGGGAAACCTACACAGTAAAAATGTCCGTCTATTTAAGGTTTCTTCAGCATTGTGGCACCTTGTTTAAAGCCAAATACTGCAAGACATACTTCAAAATGTATTTACTTTCAAGCTTAAACTTGACAATGTGAACAAGATCTCTAAAATCAGTATTAATATTAAGAAAGACTTGACTAATAAAATTTGTCATTAAATAACATTTATTTTAGTAACAATTATTATTAAGTTGAGTTAAAAAGTAGGCTAACAATTATTTTCAACAAGAACAAAAGTTAGTTGTGGGTCATGTTGCATGGTGGACATCTGTCTTCTGTTCTCTCTCCTCTCCATCCTCCGCTCACTCCCTCCGCCTTCTGCTGACAGAGAAACAATGAAATGTGCATTAATGACACCATCAGAAATGTAAAGAGACAGGACAGGTTACTCAGCAACAATCACACTGATTGATCTGTACATAATAATAACTGCAATCATGAATTTCAGCAGTCTTTACACTCATCACAAAAGTAAAACTTAATTTAATCAGTGGTTTAGTCTAGTTTATTCTAGTGGTACTCTGACTTCCATCTCTCCTGGCCTCCAACACCCCGTCCTGGAGCAAAATCTGTCCAACAGCACCCTCCTAGCAGCAAAAGTGGATTTTCTCGTGGATATACCAGCATGTCAGGTAGACTACACCACCAGATTTAATGCAAATTGTCTATAACAGAAAAGGGCAAAGCTAACAGGTTAGCTAACCATGCTGTCCTCATGTGACATGTGACTGTATGTGAGGCTAGACCAGGGCTAGACAGCCAGCGAACCAAAGCAAAAGAGAAGGGGGGGGGGGGGGGACTAAGGCTTGATTTTCTTGATTTCACTGAACATCTTTTTGTGTATTTTTATCTTTTCACTGTAATAGCTTTTTCAATCTAAACATATATAAACTAGAGAAGAACAAAATACAAGCTAGTACATCCTAACCACATTAGTTGGTCAGCCTAGCTTAACCATGTATATATCACATCGTTCTTTATATTTCAATAAACCAAACTAATTAACATACATACACAAGTATTTTCTAACACATTAATACTTACGAAGACGAAAGATTCACACATTTAGCGTCAACTTCAGCTGATTTTTTACTTTTTTCTCCCGAAAGTTCGTTCACAGTAAGCTACCGAAGAACATACATCAAAGATTGTTTCTGTGGTGAGAGCGCTCACTCGCTCGCGTATCTGAACGTGAGCGGGAGTTTTACAGAAGCGGACAATCATCTGTGTTTAACTGGTTGACAGTCCTTGTAGGATGAAACGAGTGAGCGCTCTTACCGTTGGCTGAATTCTCACCAACAGTCTTCGTTCTTTTTTCTACTGTGAAGGAGCTGAAACATCAGCTTAAGTACAAGCTAAATGTGCCTTTGCATGCGTGTGCCTTGGGAAACTAACATCTTTGTAAGTATTAATGTTAGAAAACACTTGTGTATGTGTGTTAATTAGTTTGGTTGGTTGAAATATGAAGAACAATGTGATATACACATGGTTACGCTAGGCTAAAAAACTAATGTGGTTGGCATGTACTAGCTCGTAGTTTGTTCTTCTATAGTTTATATATGTTTAAGTTACAAAAAACTATCATTGAAAAGACAAAGATACACAAAAAAATGTTCAGTAAAATCAAGAAAATCAAGCCCCTTACCCCCCCCCCCTTCTCTTTTGCTTTGGTTCGCTGGCTGTCTAGCCCTGGTCTAGCCTCACATACAGTCACATGTCACATGAGGACAGCATGGTTAGCTAACCCGTTAGCTTTGCCCTTTTCTGTTATAGATAATTTGCATTAAATCTGGTGGTGTAGTCTACCTGACATGCTGGTATATCCACAAGAAAATCCACTTTTGCTGCTAGGAGGGTGCTGACAGATTTTGCTCCAGGACGGGGTGTTGGAGGCCAGGAGAGATGGAAGTCAGAGTACCACTAGAATAAAGTAGACTAAACCACTGATTAAATTAAGATTTACTTTTGTTATGAGTATAAAGACTGCTGAAATTCATGATTGCAGTTATTATTATGTACAGATCAATCAGTGTGATTGTTGCTGAGTAACCTGTCCTGTCTCTTTACATTTCTGATGGTGTCATTAATGCACATTTCATTGTTTCTCTGCCAGCAGAAGGCGGAGGGAGTGAGCGGAGGATGGAGAGGAGAGAGAACAGAAGACAGATGTCCACCATGCAACATGACCCACAACTAACTTTTGTTCTTGTTGAAAATAATTGTTAGCCTACTTATTAACTCAACTTAATAATAATTGTTACTAAAATAAATGTTATTTAATGACAAATTTTATTAGTCAAGTCTTTCTTAATATTAATACTGATTTTAGAGATCTTGTTCACATTGTCAAGTTTAAGCTTGAAAGTAAATACATTTTGAAGTATGTCTTGCAGTATTTGGCTTTAAACAAGGTGCCACAATGCTGAAGAAAGCTTAAATAGACGGGCATTTTTACTGTGTAGGTTTCCCCAGATTCCTTTCCAAGGAATTGGGGGTGTGTTCAACCCCCAATGTTCCCAGGTCCAGAAAACACCCCTAACTATGGTTAAGTAATGCTTATTAGGCTGTGCATTTATGCTATGCATTTATAAAGTGTTACCAGAGGGATAAATGTTTACACTTTACAATAAGGGTCCAAATAACATTCAGTAATGGTTAACTATGGTTAAGTAATGCTTATTAGACTGTTAAGCATAAATATAGTGTTACCAAAGGGATAAATGTTTACACTTTACAATAAGGGTCCAAATAACATTCAGTAATGGTTAACTATGGTTAAGTAATGCTTATTAGGCTGTTAAGCATAAATATAGTGTTACCAGAGGGATAAATGTTTACACTTTACAATAAGGGTCCAAATAACATTCAGTAATGGTTAATTATGGTTAAGTAATGCTTATTAGGCTGTTAAGCATAAATATAGTGTTACCAAAGGGATAAATGTTTACACTTTACAATAAGGGTCCAAATAACATTCAGTAATGGTTAACTATGGTTAAGTCATGCTTATTAGACACTCACATGATTAAGGGCCATCAGGTCAGGCTTCTAATGTGAATTAATACCTTACTTAACATGAAGTAAGGGGTACCAGATAATATACACAGCACAGCATTAGTTAATGATTATCTAAGATATTAATAAATGGCTCATTGATGCCCATCCAGATAACGTCCAATGTAGAGCGAAGGCTTTGTCAATGCATTAGTTAGCTGTTACTTAATGTTTATTCACTCCAAATAAACACCACTGCTAAACCATTACTAGAGACATTATTAAGGGCTTACTAACATTCCAACTAAAATGGTTATTAATGCTGAGTAATGCATACATAATGGCAATTTATTATATAAATCAAACTTATCAATGCTTAATATTGCATTAAGGAGTTTGGGAAGTAAGCATTTATTAACTGCTAATTAACACATTAACCAATATGCTAACTAATGCAAAGTAATAGTTAATAAAAGTTGTTCATGTATTATTAAGCAGTTAATTAATGCTTAATTATGCACTAACTAACGTTAATTAAGGGACCCTTATTGTAAAGTGTTACCCTATATTTGACACCAAATTAGTTTCTATAGTTGCGAGGGGAATATACTGTATTTAGCTTATATATGCCTGTATTTGACTTTTGGAACGTTTGAAAAGCATGATACAGCTCCTTTTAATAAAAGCTACAGTATGCAGGTTTAGGTTTCAACACATTGCAGGACAATGAAAAAATAAAGTTGTATATTTCCCCCATTTTCTTCTTCATGGTTTGTGTTAAAAAATTCTTCTAAGAGGAAGTTTAAAGCCAGTGCACTTCTCTTTTACATTACTGTGCTATCAAAATATAATCCACAGGCCTCCCGCCCATCCATTCTGTGTTTCAGCAGGCTATTGGTCCTGCTGTGATGCTCTCTTTAGAAGATGTACCGCTGCTGTTTTGCTAACTTACCAAATTAAGCCTCTCTTTCCATGTTCCTCCACTCTCAGCCTCCTTCTTAGCCAGTCTATTACATGGCAACTCATGTTCCAAAACATGTTCTTTTGCTTTCTCCATTTCATTGTATTTCACACCGGCTTACGCGGGACCAGTCGCTCAACACTAACAGTCATGAAGCCGCCTCATATTGAGCAGGTCCGTAAAAATATTATCTTGTGGTTTTCCCTCTCTTGCCTTATGTAATTGGATCAACCCCTCTGTGAAAGAGATGGGGATGGATGCTTTAACCTCCTCTTGACGAGTCCTCTTCTTCTGCCTCATGTCTAAAATAACATGCCCAAAACAACTGAAGTATATCTTCACAAATACAAGGGCTGTAAAAAAAAAAAAAAAAAAGAAGCTTAAGACATGTTAAATTACCACAAAATTGTCCGAATCAAGATATGTGATACTGTGGCAGAGTAAATTCACCTGGAACAGAGTAGAAGATACAAACAGGGCTCCAGACTAACTTTTTTTTTACTAGGCGCACAGCGGCCCTAACTCGAATTTTTAGAAGCGCAAGAAGAAAATTTAGGGGTGCACACCGAAATCAACTTGCAAAGCAAATGTTCACATTTCCTCTCATTTTCACTGAATTACTGATAAATACTTGAACAATAAATGCAGAAACTACAATGTTCACAGGTCATTTTCCATTTTATGTTTCAGACTGGCTCTGTGTTTACTCTAAGTGCCATGTTTTAGTTGTGTGGTGCCAGGTCCCTGTATGTTCTAGGTAGTGGTGCAATGGATGAATGACTTCACGGTTTGAAGTGGTTTTTGAGTGATGGGTCAGATCAGCAAAAAGGAGAGAAAAAGTCCAAGACAAATTTACTTTATTCATTTGTTTCAGTATTTTTGCCCATTAAAAATATTCAACTCAAGACTCATTCCACTCAGATATATAAAAATAGATTAATGATGAAGGGACCAGGAACAGATGACAAAATTGCAAGGTCATGCATGATGTCACCAGTTCATGTGATAACTATTATGATAAAGAGGGCTGGATTAAAGTCCTGCGGTCCATGATGGAAAAAAACCCACTCAAACCCCCTAGTGATTGACTTCTATCTGCGGGGGCTTTTATTTTGAAATTCACCGGATGCTTTACACTGCTCCCATGTCTGATTTCCTGTTTGGTCCAGGCTACATGGCTACACTGCTTAGAGCTTGATGCATGTTCTATCATAAACAGACCCGACGCCGTCATCTCCCAATTCACCATGCTGCAAACCTTAAAACAATTTAAATTCTAAGGAAAACCTGAAAGCAAAAACGAAAAACAGCAAACGAGCTCATGTTCAACACTCTTGCACTTAATTCAAGCCATTCCCACAGTTACCCTGTACGGCTCCTTTAAACTCCTCTGTCATAGCCTTCAGTTTGATGGGGCTCTCAGATTTTAATGAGGCCAAAATTAGGCTTTTTTCCTCAATAGAAAACGTGAAAATCGTTTAATCCTCTTCTCGTGCTGTCGTACTGCTGGATAAGCCCGCCAGCTAGCTTGAGAGCGAAGTCTCAATTCACTGACACTCTGTAAACGTATGTAGCCTAGTGGTATAGGACTGTAACGTAAAAAGGCAGCGTAGCAATCTGCCTTTTCACACAATGGATTTTTTATGGAGAAACTTACTGCACATGTGCAAACACACACCATTGCGATAGTAGAACAGGTAAAGGCAGCACTGCACTGTCTTCAGAGGGTGCGGCCTTGAATTAATGCACTGCAAAGGTGGGTTACTTGTCTGCCTGACCAGGGGGAGGCAGTTTTGAGTCATTTTATTGAGCAAGGAAAAGCCTTAAAGGGGACATATCATGCAAAATCGACTTTTTTTTAGCTTTTAAATACATGTGTTTGTGTATTTTGAGTGCTTAGGAGTGCAGAAAATGCAAATTCATGCTCCCCCTAGGTTTCATATATATCTTTATACTCTTTTTGGCCTGTATTTTTGAGTCCGTTTGATTTTCTCTATTCACTATTACGTTTTCTTTTCTATTACGTCACAATATTTGCTGTGGAACTGCCAAATAAGGTCATGGACTTCCGGGTAACCAACTTCGTGAATCCGCCATGTTTTTTCTCGTCGCGACTTTGTAGTCCAAGTTCAGCGATGCCGAAGTTGCAAGCGGAGAAGTCAAAATGTTCGGTTGTTGGGTGTCTTAAGCCCACACAATTCCTTACATCGCCCCCCAGCATCAGAGCCTCTTCGAAGTGCCTGGTTAAATTTTATTTTTCATGGAAATGTACCAACATCAGTGGGGAAAGTACTCCTGGTTTGCGCGAAGCACTTCAAGGACGATTGCTTCAGTAACCTCCGCCAGTATCAAGAGGGATTTGCCGAAAGACTTCGTCTGAATGAGGGGTCAGTTCCATCTATCTACGGAAACGACGGACAAAGCATAACGGTAAGGTCCAAATAACGCTAAAATGACAGCAAGCTTTAGTTTAGACGTGAATTGTGTTTGTGCTGATATGACGTTCAGGTCATTGCGTTGATATCAAAAGCATTGTGTTAGCGCCTTATGTTAGCTTTTAGCTGCCTCCCTGAGGATATAACTACTGCATACTTTCAATAAAATTATTTGGCTTTGTGTTTTTGCCGGTTTCTTGTCATGGAGAACACATGACCCAAACGCATTCAGTTACACATTAGTTAACTTCTTTACTATGTCGCGGCCATGTTTACTGTGCCTTTTTCGTATTGTGTTCGTGTGGAAGAAAAATGTCTCGGACGAACATGATTCGAGGTCAACAGAATGTGAGAATGCTTTCGAAGTTAGTAGACTGCTGAGGTGGCACAAGGGAAGCTAGGGTACAAAGAGAACAGCTGATAGAAACTGCATCGGATGATGGAAAATAATATGGAAGTGTGTCTGTAACTAATCAGTTAGAGAAGGGAAGAGGAAGACGGCGGAGACAGTCGCAACATTTATTTATTATGCTTTATTCTGTTAATAAATCCGTACGAAGGATGATCCCTGTCTGGTCTGCTGTTTCTGTGCTGGGGGAGAGAGGTTCTCACTGTAGGTCTGTTATACAGTACATGACACGTGAATGGGTTAACAGATGAAAGCTGAACATGCTCCAGTGGCATTAAATATATATATATATATATATATATAAAAGTATCTGACATGTAGTTTGTGTTTCAATATTGTCAGCCGTGGAGAGTAGACAGAAATAACTCAATATATTTTTACTAAGAGTAGCAAGAAAATATTCCATAAAAAGAATACTTAAGTACTGAGTAACTGATTAATATGTGTTAATAACATTTGATATGTATTCTGAAATAATGTCACTAAATAACTAAAGGATTGTGTCTGTATCTGGTGCATTATTTATTTAAGTTTTTGTTCCTATTTTATTGGTGAAGTTCCTCAGTGATTAGAGTAGCCAGAAAAAAGAGCAAAACTAGTCATACTTCATAATAATATTATCTAAGTAAAAGTAAAAAGTACTTCCCCTAAAAGTAAATTGTTTTTTTTTTTTTTTAAAGTTGAAGAAAATGTAACTGAGTAAATGTTGTTCGTTCCACCTTTGTCAGTAATATTAATAAAATCATTACATCATTACAATGCTGTGCAGGTAAATAACTGCATAGTTTAGTGTTATAATCCCTCAATTTGCTTTTTCCATATTAAAAATAATGTGTGTGTTAGATAAGTTTTATGTTTACCACCGAAAACTAACAAATACATTTTTTTTTACTTTTATCAGGCTGTACCTGCATTTCAACGAAAATGCTCAACGTCTGCAGGCTACTACCTCATCTGGAGAGCCCATGTTCAGAATGTCTTTCCCCAAGTTCAAGAAGGGAGAAGGAACAGCAAAGCCGATCAAAACACCAGAAACCTTCAGTAAGTCTTACTGCATGAGTCATTATTCGTATGCTAACTTCATTTCAATAAATCAAAATCTGGTTGGTGTTCAAAATTTAATTATGACTTCTTCTTACACCAGAATAACAAAGGAAAATTCTTATGCAGACCAACAAGCATAAAGCAAAGCAGCATGAAAAAATAACACAAATCACAAATAAATAAGTGTAACATCACTATAAACAGCAGTGCAAAAGAACTAACTTTCCAAAAGCTTCTTGCGAACAAATACGTTTTTCAAGTTATTATCTGTCATTACAGATTACGTGGATGACATCATGGAGCTGGTCTTTGAGCAGGTTTTCCAGGACCCAACTCCATTTTTAGACGAGGTTCAAAAGATCCACATCCCACCAACCCTCTCATCGCAGCATCCACGACCAGACAAGGCAACAGTGGTTTCTGCCTACGTCTCACGCTTCAATCCAGGGCCGGTCTGAAGCCCACATACTGCCCCTCGTCATCTGGATACTCCTGCCTTATCCTCATGACCACACAAGACGGGAGGACGACACGCACTTTCCGACCGAGATAGCCCCAGCACCAGGACACAAAGCACCTGTAGGCACAATACCTGCAACGACTAAAGCACAAATAAGTTACAAAAACTTCAGTACCAATTATTCAACTAGTTTTTTATTCTTTGTTTGTTTTATAAAATTGTGTGTTTTGTTTCTACTGAGATTATAGCTTTGTAAATTTGTGTTACAATAAAAAGAAAATACAAAACAGAGTCAATTACTGTACAATTCCTCTGAGATTTAATGGTCCAAACTGTGCTTTGTAAACATTTATTGCATTCTGTAGTGAATACTGATTGAGACACACAGGCTCAAATCCAGGATGATCCACCATGCATGTCAGTTCACTGGGTGCTTCCCCCATTCTGGCAGTAACCTAACAGGGGTATTTAATTCATTATGGAGAAATGATAAAATAATGGTCTATGTACTGTATTGGCAAATCACTCTTACCTTGGGAATTTCTCTACAGCATATGTTTTCAACTTCTGTTGGCATTTTAGAACAGTTACCACAGGTACACCTAAATGCATAAATAGGATAAAGATAAACATGTTTTGAATTGCAAGATTAGAAAAAAAGAAGTTGTCATAAGCACTTATACACAGTGAGCATCAGGACTAAGATATACATGGAAGATAAAAAGAGACAAAGGGGGGAGAAGTTGTAGATACTATTTAATACTACTACTATGTCTGATTACAGGTCTGTTTTAAATATGGAAAACAGGCTATTTGATTGTAGAAATTCAAAACGATGTCTTAAAATTGTATGAGCCTTTTGTATATTTCAATCATTAAGAGATCAACACAAAATATAATATGCTTGATTAAATTATTGCACATCTTTAATCGTGTATAACGACCATGAGCATCCTTTTGTGGGTGTTGAAAAGTAGTTTCTAATGTACGGACCCTATAGTCCAACTACGGTTCATATTGGTCTCTGCCAGTTGCGTGACATTTGTTGCTAAGATGCCTTTTTAAGCGTAAAAAAGTCAGTGGTCCCATTTATCAATAGCGCGAAAATGAACGCACATCTGATCATTAAAATTATATTATGACTGTATCCACGTGTGATTTATAAAATGTTGTGTCTGACCAGACAACAGAATCTACGTCAGAAATTTACCGTCATCCAGCTGTTTCTAACCTGAAGCAGCAGCAGCGCTGACGGATGTTTTTTTTTTTTTTTTTTTTTTTTTAGCTTGACTAATGAAAGTTATCGTTTTTCTGTCCCTGTCTTGGCTCGATCCGACCCGCCTCCACCTGTCAGCGTTGCTACTGCTTCAGGGCAGAAACAGCTGGATGATGGTGGATTTCTGACATAGATTCTGTTGTTTGGTCAGACACAAACAATTTATAAATCACACGTGGATCCAGTAGTAAGATCATTTTTATGATCAGGTGTGCGCTCATTTACACGCTGGTTTGATAAATGGGACCACTGACTTTTTTCCGCTTAAAATTGCGTCAAACCTGGTTTAGCGACAAATATTACGTCACTCGGCAGAGACAGACTGTAGGTAGTTGGTAAAGATAGGGAAGTGTAAAATAAATTACAGTTACACACCATTGCGATGCATTCATTTGAAGGCGTTGTTCTGCAGGTTCGTCATCTTCATTCTCCTGCTCTGGGTCAGACTCTGGTTCGAACATGTAAGGCTGGATGGACAAGTCTCCAGTTGTCGACATTTTTAAAAAACTTAGAGATGAAAAGTTTATCTGCCGGTAAATAATCGTATCACTGCTATAAAAACTTCAAAAATGGCCGAAAGGGGTGGAGTAGACCGCGGTGCGACCTGGAGGGGGGTGGGGCGTGAACTGTCTCACTTACATTTAAAGAGACCGCACCAAAACGAGTTGCTCTAAAGATGCGCCTCAGAACAGGGTGGAACAAGGGTCTGTGGAGTTACAATGACGAGGAATTCAGACCAAAGCATTGTAGTTCTACTTTATATAGACCATAAATGAATCATTTATGTGTGAAAAGGAAGGATTTAAAAGCATGATATGTCCACTTTAAAAGCTATCGCTTTCAAAAGGATTGGTACAACAGGCTTTTGGACATTATAATTTGAAAAATATTATAAATGAAAAATAACTATCAAAGAAATAGAGAAAAATACAAAAATAAATAATTAAATGGGAATTATTTAATAATTTCTTTCTGCCTTTGGGGGGGTATTGTCTCCCTTGACTACACCCCTCAAACCCCCGCCAAAAAAAAAATAAATGAAGGTGGGGGGGGGGGTAAAAAATTTCCCCCTTGTAAGTTTTCTTATATTAGAAAAAAGTAGAACTTCCTAATAATTCTTATTAAATTGACTATTTAGAAATGATATCTTCAGCACTGTCTGCCTTTTTTATGCATTTCAGTTAAACGCTTTCAACATGAACGCATTCACACGGCTGTTAGGAGTAACATCAGCTGATAAACATAGAGCAGTCCATCTGATGGAAACCTGCCCTTGCAAACCACGTCATCTGGTACGTTAAAAGGAGCATCTTTCCCTAAAAACTCTCTCTGTTAAGAACTCGTCATGATCCGTCCATCAACACTGACAGAATCTTCCAAGACAGCTGATTGGTCAGGAGGTGGCGGTTGATCTCTGATCCAGAACTTCATCTGTTCCGGAGCAGGTTTGGTGTTCAGCATAAGTTACCTCGGTAAATTTACCCCGATTAGAAGTGAACCAGCATTGTAGGACAGGTAAACCAACCCAGGGTTAACCCTGAAGTTACCTCCATAAGAAAAAAAAATGTATAGGCTAGGGATGCACAATATAATGGGCCTATATGGACCTTAAAACTTTGTATAGGACTTCGGCCACTCCACTGATATTTAGACTTCCAGAAGTCTAAAAAAAAAAAAAAAAAAACCTTCTTCCTCATCAAAAACGTCTTTTTTACAGACTTTAAAACTTTTAAAGACTAGGGGTGGGAAAAAATATTGATACACTGAAATGTCGCAATATTTTCATATGCTAATAACATCTTGACATTTGAAAAAGCAGTATCGGTCTATTTTACTAAGGAAATCTCTCGATATTTCATCGTTCCGTTATGAGTTTTTGCAAGAATTCACAAAAATTTTCTGATATTGTCATATGCTGATATCATATTGACATTTAAAAATGCAGTATCGGTCTATTTTACTAATAAAAATCCTGCAATATTTCATCATTCTGTTAGGAAATCTCAGGAGAATTCATGAAATATCGTGAGATTTTGAAACAGAACGATGAAATCTTGCTAGATTTTGTAAGTAAAATAGATAAATACCGCGTTTTTAAATATTGATTTGATATCGGCATATGAAACTATCGCAATATTTCAGTGTATTGATATTTTTTCCCACCCTTATTTTTTAAAGTGTCAGAAACAGATAAAACTGCTATTTGAAATAACTGCATATTTTTTCAGCTTTAATATCGGTATCGATTATTGGCCACATGAGTTTTAAAATATTGGCATATTGGATATCGGCCAAAATTCCAACACCGTGCATCCTTAGTTGGTATCTGCAAACATAAACAGGACTGTAGAACCTGATGCTGTCTTCTGCACAGGGAGGTCTCATCAAGAAGAGATGAGTCCCACACTGGTGAGTAAAAGGAAGGAATGTACTTCTGTCTCAGATACCACAGAAAGCATTCGGCTTGACAGGAAGTACCAACACAGCTCTGCAAAGCAACACATTTTAGCGATATTGTGGCATAACTGACAGGACCGTGATGCAAGTATATGCTAACAGGACTCTAGCTTGGACTTTGGGTCCTGCTTCCAAGCGATACCACTTGCCCACGGACCCTACATACAGATAGAAAGTGACACAGTGATTGTGTGCGGGGCCTGACCATGCTCAGATGAGGGTGTCACTTCTGCCTTGCCTGATTGCCACATTTAGTGGGCACAGCAGTGAGCAGTTAAATTGAGGGAGAAAAGGTCAGGAGCCAGTGGTCATCCGCTCTCCCTCTCTCTCCCCTAAATTACTTGTCCTCCAGGAGGGGAATGAAAACAGACAGGGCCCGGCCAGGGCACCACGAGCCTGGGAAATGATCTGCGAGGCCAGCAAGCCCCAGGGAGAGGAATGTGAAAGAGGGATGGGAATGAAAAATAAAAGAAGTTGAGGATCAGGTGAGCTGGTAAAGGCGTCAGATTCAGACAGCGTTGCTGCAGGAAAAGGACAGAAGGTCAAGGCAGGAGTGGAGTCCCAGAGATGGAGCTGAGCATCTGGGTCTGAGATGGAGCTTTCATTTCAGGTCAGTAGAAATGTGGCAGAATTTGGACTGGAAATTGGAATCCAAGACCTTTTGGGTCTACAGAAGTCACAGGTTTAGTTTATCCTGTTTCTACCAATAGAGTGTGTATAAATATATGGCTTCAGTTTAAATACTGAATCAGTTCATATAGTTGATATTAGGCCTGTCGCGATAAGCAAAAAGTCAGTTAAAATTGCACGGTAGGAAAAATGAGCACGATAAGTTTGACGGCTGTGATGAGTTTAATTTGTTTTCTCTGTCTTTATTGGAGACTGTCATAGGTTTCACTACAGTGCATCATGACTCAGTGACCTCTCATGTCCTAATTGACAGCAGCATGGTCTCATAGGGTACCACAGAATGTAGCATGAGAGCCACTTGGAGGCAGCTCTTTCCCCCACAATGTTTCACATTTCTCAGCCATGGTGACCCACCACCACCACTATATTGTCAGTGCCATGCCTCAAAAATGCCAAGAATAAATAGTCTTACATGGACAACATCCGAATTTCTTAACTGAAGCTGCATTGCCGCCTCCAGCAGTGCAGCTGCAGAAGGATACTCTGCTGTCAGACATTTGCTCGACACGTGAACACAGCATGCAGAGAATGGGACAGGGAGAAAGCGGAGCCTAAAGTCAGGTAAACTTCCAGTAATAAGCTTCCCACAAGCTTATTACATGTAGAGTCCTGATAGATTAAAGGTAACTGCTGGGAGGCAGTGATGCCAGGTTTTGTTAGCCTGGTACAACAACCTGATTAACGCCATATATGAGATACACAGCAAGTCAGTCTGGGTTCCCTCCATTGGGAAGTGATTTCCACTCCGGTAAAGAATTGACCGGACCAATCACAGCGCAGCAGTAGAATTATTAACAGATGAACATTAAACTCCTCAGACGTCTCCACCGCTGTTTCTGCTCTGTTTTGGTGCGTAACAAACAGTTTCCGGGTCATAGTCACATGACGTGCGACACAAACGCTTTCTCATATTAGTAGTTCAGCAATAAAACAATGCTGACATGTAACAGAGTATTTATAATAATAAAACCAAACATTCTATGTTAATATACACAAGAGAACTACATTAAATAGAGAGAAAAACAACGTGTAAACGCTGACTTCCGGCATCGCCATAGCAACATAGCAACAGAGTGCCGAGCTACGCCAGCTACAGTCACTTCTGATTGGTTCTCTCCGGTTCACTTTCCTCCTGTTAGTCCCGCCTCTCGTCTCGCATTGGAAATCAGTCTCCAGCGGAGGAAATCCAGACTGACCTGCCGTGTATCTCATACATGGCGTTAGTCAGAATGGTGTACCAGGCTACGGTTTTGTGAGATTCTGTGAGAGAAACAATTGACCATCCCCAATGAAAACAAGCGACTTGGTCCCCCTGATAAAGTGTATGTGTGTGATATATATATATATATATATATATATATATATATATATATATATATATATATACTGGGGCTGCATTTGAGATATTAAGAAAGTGCTCCACAGTCTTGCTCAGCATGAGGGTGAGTAGAAAATGAACACATCACTCTGTGGGTGTACTATTCCTTTAACTGAGGCACTTGGAATAATTAATAAATTAATTAACCTCCCTGTTGTCCTAAGGGTAAAAATGCAAGAGTACCTAACAGCAGTTACAATGACCGACAAGGGTGCCGCCATACTGTACATCCAATCCATACAGGAAGTCTCATGCGGAAGTTGGACCACGAAAACCCGTTACCTCTTGGAGGGGTTTCCCTTTATAGCTGTCTCCCGTCAAAAAAAAAAAAGAAGAGGGAGGACTTACTAAAAAAAAAGTTTTGGAGAAAAAAAAAAGGGGCGGAAAAATTAAAATGCTTCTAAGGGGGGGGAAAGAGAAGAGGCGCCCACTAAAAAAAAAAAACAAAAGATTAAAAAAAAAAGAAAATAATAAAAAAGAAAAATGTTAAATACTGCCGAGTAACTATCTGCAGCTTGCAAATAGATGCGTATAGTGTAGTTGGGTGGTTAGGGTTAGGAGAAGGGTAAGGGGTAGGGTTAGATTTTAGTAAGTTACATGAAAAAGAAACTTCTGATGAGGACTTTCGGCGTGGATTAGATAAATGGCGACGTACCGTGACTGCAGTTGGGTCCCTCTCTTAAAATGGCCCACCACCACATTTAACAGCAGAGAAAACACCCTAAATGAATTTTTTTTTACTAGAAATTTTATGACTTTTCGTGAAGTGATCCCAACATTAGAAAAAGTGAGACATTGCTTTTGTTTTTATTTCTATGATAGCTGTACACCACCACAGTGTAAAGATTGTCTTAGTGGTCATGAAATGCTGGATTTATTCAACCCAGTTACATCAACTGGTTCCACACAATTGAGTTAGTTTAATAAAAAATGTAGGATGCCTTTAATTCGGACAATAGGTTTTAAGTAAATCTGATTAGAGTAAAATGATTACATACAAAATAAAAGAGCTATGTTGCATTTGCTCAAAAACATAATGTCGATGCAACAAACATTATGTTGATTTCAGTTGACTACTTGAATAAAATGTACTCAACCAAAACATGCTCCACCTACACTATAGAATTAAGGCCCAATCCCAATGTTGCCTCTACTTTCAACCACTAGCCCTCGCCCACTACCACTACACCCTCGAATTGAAGCCACAAAGGGTAGGGCTTTGTAATGTTCCCTGGGAATTGGGACACCACTTGCTGCATTTACGTTCAGGCACGTTAGCGACTGCGTAGTGACGTTTGCACATACGTCTCACCATAACAACACGCTCAGCAACAACACATCATTCATTATGCTTCGGTTAATTAATAAACAAAACAACCACACGGGGAAGAAGTCGCCATGACGACTGTTGTCTCTTGTTAACTGCCGAAAAGCCTTCACAAGCTTTTCACCAGTATTTTAGCCTAGCTAGCATGGCTGGTCTGGCTAACGTTACGAACAAATGTGTAATCTGTACATTTGAGTTTTCTTCTCTGAGTCCTGTCGCTCTCCGGAGGATGCTGTTGTTGTTTGATTCGTAATGATGTATAGTTCTTCAACCCTTTTCTCAGCAAGTCAGCATCTGACGTCCCTCAATCTGAAGGGTTAGATTCATACCCCCTACCCCCCGTTATGTCTACTACCCCTACATGCAAAGAGGGATTGGGACAGCACTACCTTCACGGGAACGCGCAAAATTTAGGGGTAGGGCTAAAAAGTAGGTCAATGAACCAATGTGGGTTTTGGTGGTTTGACTAAAATCAATCTTGCTCATCCCATTCAATTTTAATTCGATTGATGCAAAATTATAAAATGTACTAGTAATGGCAAATAATAGGTGAGTTTAAGGGCAGCAACATTTGCCATATGTTTTCCTGAACTGCTACTGTAAACGGACCTTGCCCTTTCCAGCAGTTCTTCTGCAATACAATGGCATTTACCAGGACAAAGCCTTAAGGGAGCACATACAGTCGTCCTCAAGATTATTCATACCCTCCAATTAAAGAAGGAAAAAATCAGCTGTCAGTGAAATAAGTTGAAATTGACAAAAGTAATAATAAATTAAAATTCTATAAAAAAAAAAAAATTCATGACAATGACATTGAATTGTGGTTTGAAAGAAATATTAAAAACGAACACACCAAAACGAAAACAAGTAAACAAGCATGATGGGGCTCTGAAGCTAAAATTTAGTTTAGAAACCTTTTGAGGCAATCACTGCAATCAGGTGTTTTCTCTAACGTTCCAAAAGACGTCTACACCTGTTGACAGGTATGTTGGTCCACTGTTCATGGGAAAGGTGCCAGAATGTGTCTGTGACAGTTGTTTTTTAAAAAAATAATCAGTGGTGAAAGTAAGATTCTTGCAGGAACTGTGCAACTCAACTTTTTTTTTCTTTTAGCTCGCACGCTCGCGTCATACCAAGAGCATGCTCTTTTCTGACTGATGTTTTAATCTTGTACACATTCATAAGTGCATAATGTAACATATCAGACACATCATGTAATATATGGCAAGTTATGGGCTACATTTATTTTCAGGTTAAGTACTTCTTCAGGAGAAAGAACATCAGAACAATAAAAACTTCAACATAATTGAAATTTTTTCTCTGTTGTGAGAAAGAACACGTTGAGTTTCCTCACTTCCATTCTTATTTGTTTGTCAAAGGACTTACCACACATCAAATAAAACAGTTTGTCCACCTTAGCTTAAGACTAATCCTATTTTTCATCTAACAGGTACCAAGTTAGAAATTAGACGTCTGTGTAAACCATAGTATCATATTCTGTCACTCTGTGCGCGCGGTTCTTCTGCAGAATGACATTAACACTTAAAATAATCGACACTTGCAAAGTTAATTGCATACTGATTATCACAAGTAAAGCATAAATAAGTCTAAAAGCATCACCTGCATGTTTGGTTTGTACTTAAATTGTACCTGGAGGTTCCTGCTCTGATTCCTGACTGCTGCTGTCACCACTGCTGACTGCAGGAACTCTGACAGACACACACTGCTCCCTTTCCATCTTAGAAAAATTCAAGTCACCCATAATTCCCAGCTATTTAGATTCAGTAATTGACTATTTTTTTATGCGTTGGCTATGTTGGCATAACAACAAATGTTCTTAGTCTTAATGGGATTTTAAATAAAATGTCATATAGCCTAAAGAATTCAGCATTTATATAATGAATTATCTTGCTTTATGTAGTTAACCATCTTCTAAAATTTGTAATATCTTTTGTTACAACTTTAAACTTTTGTTTTATCACGTTAGTTCTAGCCCATCAGCTCCTCCTCATTAAGCTAGTTGTGTTTAAGTTTTGCCCAAAACAAATAAATGAATGAATGAAATGAAATATCCAAGTCCAGAAAAGAAAGTTCTTGTAGGGTTAACTAAATGAAGCATTGGGGTGAAGGTTGGTCCTTCCATGGCCTGCTGGCCTGCGAATGCTGGCCGGGAAAGACCCCAGCCCCATGTGATCCAGACAGGATAAAGAAACCCAGGATCAGGATGGAGACTGGATGGATCAACACTGGTTTCCACGTTTCACACAGCAGCATCAGCGTTGGTTAATCCTTCCTGGACTTCAACACTTTATTCCACTATTCATGCTCACATTGAGTCAAAACTAAGAACTGAAGACCAAAGAAAGACAAACAGACATCCCATAAATTTACATTTGTGGGTCTATCTGTAGAAATCCCACATTAGATGCAGATGTGTTCTGTCGCACATGCAGAGAATAAATGTCCAGGTTTTACTTTCTTTTCTTTATCTGGTAACTTTCTGATGCTCCTGCAGCTCTGAGAGAGACGGCATGGAAGACGCCTGCTGTCCTCCTCTGCCCCCATTAGGTGGTGCTATGTGCCAGCCGCTGTCTCCGACACCCTCCCATGATGATCCTCTGCACATAGAAAGTATGACACAGCTGCCAGCCTCTGGCCGTGTGTGGGCGAGCACCCTTGGGGGCTGTTGATGCAGAACTTGGGGGCTTACAGTACAGGACGTCTAACAATTAAACCAAAATGGCTTCCTATTGCCGTCCAGCCACTTTTGCACCACGGCAATTAACCTGCTAATAATACAATGAGCACAAGTCCCCCTCCCCATCCGGCACACACACATCTAAAGCCTCCTACCTGACTTCCCCGAGCTCACATCCCCCCCAGGCCATAGGAGAGCCATTGGATTAGGAGATGCTAGCAGAGATAGTTTAACGTAATGAACCATCAAGATGACGACTATTAAAGATGATTTGTAGTGTTTCAGTGCAGGGAGGAGACAGAACAAGCTGAGTTTGGCTGACTGAAACGGTTAACTCTCTAACTGCTGGCCACATGCAGCTCCAAGACATTTTCCAGCTGAACCAGACATAGCAACTGGTCTTCTCCCAGTCACATAAAAATCCTTTCAAATGAAAACATAGACTGTAAGTACATATATTTCTGAGGCATATCTGGAGACAGGGTGGAAACAAAGATGCTAAAATGTTTCATCTAGCATGGTGCATAGCTGCCCCCCCCCCCCCAAAAAGCACCCAAGGTTACAACGGAGAGGCTGCTGAATGGCATGAAAGGGGGGCAGACTGGGAAAAGACTGGCACATGTCAATGATACTTCTTAAGGGGAGACACTACAGGCAAAACCCCTGTTTTTTCATCACCTGGTCAATTTTGAGATTTTCATTTTTTTTTCCCCTTCTTCATGTTTTCTCTGACTAATGTAAAAAAAAAAAAACAACAAAAAAAACATCCAAAATAAACATTTTAGGGGTTTATTTCATGATACTTTGTCTGATGCACCCAAATCCCATCAAAATGCAGCTAAAGTTGCCATTTTCTCAAAATGAGTTTTTTCTCTTACTCTGGGTAAGAAAATCTCCACTTTAGGAGCACTTACAAAAACCAAACTTTCAAGTTTTGCTCCTGACTGTATTCTTAAAGATCTTACAGAGGGATTTTTTAATATCTCATTCACAGTCTGATTTATAGAACATTTCATCTGAAAAATATGCCAAAAATTAGTTTTTTCTGGTTGACAGTATATTCTAAATTGTGGAATGATCTATGGAGATATCTACAATCTCCTCTGTAAAAACGTTTGGCTTTAATATGTGAACAAAATTCAAAAGAAACTTTGAACCTGGCTTAATCAAAATGTATGCAAATTAGCCCAATTTTGGCTGTATAACACCTCATTTGCATATTTAAACATAAAATGTCAGAAAACTTGCAATACAAAAAATGATAGCCCTAATGTGAGGAATGGACCAGGAAAGTTTCATGGTGATGCCAGTTAGTTAAATGTTTTACCCAGTTTGCCTGTAGTGTCTCACCTTAAAGCTATATATTTTGAAATAATTAACTTATTACAACTAATGTATCCACCGGGAAAAAAAAAATCAAGTCAAATTCATCTTCACTGGTCACGATTTTATTCGATTGATTGTGATTATCTTGCCAAATATCTGATTCGATTCCATGATGCATCACCATGTGTTGCATCATCTTTATCTTTATTTCTGCACATTGCAACTTCTACTCATCAGTGAATACAAGCAGTCAGATAATTACGAATTACCTTTTTATTATTAATTATTAAGAAATCAACACTCTAAGAATAGGTTGGTTGAATTTGACCAATCTGATTGGTAGTTATGTTTCCGACCAATCTTTTGTTTTTTTTAACCAAAATATTGGTCAGATTTAACCAATATGTTGGTCAAAGTGATCAATACTGGTCACTTTGACCAAAATATTGGTTAAAAATCTTAGTTAATCTAACCAAAAGATTGGTTGGACACATAACTACCGATCAGATTGGTCAAATTAAGCCAATCTGAGCTTAGAATGAACCTGAATGTCCTGAATATGAAAAATATTGTGAAAATATTACCACAATAGAAACATTACCATAAAATGGATTTTAGTTGCATTGATGTAGAATCGTCCACATCCAGATTAAATTCAACACCCCAAACAAACAGACAGCTGATGTGTTTCCACGGTTCCGTTGCCATGGAGCCGGCGTTTTGGAGCCTGAAAACGTGAAACCAGGTCTAAATGTGAAGAACTGGGGGTCATCAAAATCTGCTAAAGATATTTTGGAGATGAAACTTTAACCCCTTTTATATCCAGATAAAGAGCATTTCTTTTTCTCAGGTATATAAATGAAATCTGCATATCTGTTAACTGATATGAACTGTTTATATGAATTCAGTTATTTTCTATAATTTCATTATAATTTTATACTGATTTTTATATTTTTTCATTACGATTACATTAAAGATGTCAGATTTTCTTATAATTCTATTATAATCTTATATAATTTTATGATGATTTTATTATTTCATAAGATTTTAATATTTTATTTTGATTTTATCATTTAACTATTTTGATTTTATCAATTTGTATAATTGTATTACTTTATTTGACTTTATTGTAATTTCATATGATTTTACTTTGATTTCCAGAGCTTTTAATTATATATTAATATATTTGAACTGTTTCACTTTATTTTTCCTATTATGTAAAACCGACAAAAGAACTTTTGTCAATGAAATGTGCAAAATAAACTTTCCTTGCTCATAGAAATATATTTAGTGCTGCATTCACTTGCACTTAGGCATCTGAGGTTTACCAGGTAAAGGTTCATTTCTTTCACATCTTGAGGTTTCCACAGAACTGGAGACTGAAGTCTCAGGACCGGTCTGAACAGCCACAGAGTCTGTAAACTGATAGCCAGACCAACTCCAGAAGTCCGAAACCCGAGGACCTCCTGGTGGGCCAGACTGAACCAGAGCCAAACCTCTCTGGAGGAAATAGGCAGACAAGCCCAGAACATTATCTCTGATAATTATATTTAAAAAAAAATTCAGCAGAAAACGTGTGTTGTTTTATGATGTCATTGTTTTAAAAAAAAAAAAAAAAAAAAAAAAAAAAGCATTTTCTTATCAGGTCTCTGATAAAATGTTAATAAACCCTAAACATTTTTCCTCATCCTGATATATGTTTACAAGAAAGCCTGGTTCATTCCATCATTTTGATAAAAGGAAATAAACCGAGACTAATAAAATGATCTAGAATATTCTGTAATCTTACAAACATGTTGCATTCACTTAAAAAAAAAAGAGGAAAAGGCTTTTGCTTCTAAAATAACAGGACAATTTTACCTTTTTTTTTGTTTTGAATTCAACACCACCATGTTTATTTGTTGTTTTTCTAAATAAAGAAGATGCTAAAGTTGCTTTAGAAGCTCTCGGTCATGTTCTCACTTGCAGGAAATGGGGCCAGAATAAAGAGATAAATCTTTTCGTATTTTACGGAATGTTCCTTTAATGGTGTTCACAGGCTGGTGAGCTGTACTCCACAATCACACCTGGATCATTTCCTCCCCCAGCAGGATGATTTAATCCAGTAGTTTGGAGGGAATAACTCTTCCTCTGCCGAACTTTTCCATGAAAACACGGCAGGAAAACAAAGAAACGCCAGCGGAAACACTTTGTTTTCCTTCCTGATATGATCACATGGTTCACACATGATCCCACATGTAATGTCACGATGATGAGGATATTTAGGGTTTATTAATTGTAGCATTTGATATAGCGATTTATGATGAGATCAAGTAATTGTGCCATCCTGATAGCTGACCCTTAACACTGCAAGGTTACGCTGGAAAGGCTGCAGGGAGGGTTCAACGTCTCAGCAGCTGAAATCAAGCAGATAATGATGTTTTCTTCCTGAATTTTATGTGCTCTTTTTACTCTTTAGCTTAAAGTGTAAAAGAAGAGAAAGTTCTGACATGGAGATGGAAACAACATACGTCCTCCTGCTGTTCATCTGGGATTTAGTTATAATTATGCTATCGTCCTCAAAATTATTCTTACCCTCCAATTAAAGAAGGAAAAAAATCAGCTGTCAGTGAAATAAGATGAAATTGACAAAAGTAACAATAAATAAAAATTCTATGAAAATCATGACGATTATTTTGAATTGTGGTTTGAAAGAAATATTAAAAACAAACACACAAAAAATAAAACAAGTAAATAAGCATGATGGGGCTCTGAAGCACTTTGAGGCAATAACCGCAATCATATGTACACTGTTGCTCTAATGTGTCTTGGACAGTTTTGTTTTTTCTTATTATTATTTCCTACCACAGTTCAAAAGCCACATTTTATTTCAATGAATTATATATTTTAAAATTTTTATTTATTAGTTTCTTTAGTTTCTTGTTATTTTAATTCCAATTGTGAATTTAGACTTTTATTTAATTAGAGTGTATGAATAATTCTGAGGACGACTGTATAACTGGTTGCATTAAAAGGAATTTCAGGCCCAAAGTGATTAATGATTAAATAAAGGGAGTATTTTGCAGCATGCACGACACTGAACCCATCATACCCCCTCCTGGTGTGCTTGCTGTTGTGATGCAGCCCCTCACCATTGTCTGCGGACCTCACTCAATCTCCCAATATCTCTGCAAGTGGAAGGCCAGATTGAATTTTCCTACCGAGTCTCTAAGGATGAGATCGGACTCAAACGGTGGATATGTCCCTTTCTCTGCCTCCTGATGCAGCCCTATAGATGCACACCTCAGATATTTCTCCCCAAAGAGAGGCAAATGCATCAGTCACATTGCAGGAACACTCCAGAATCCCTTATTTATTTATATTTTCTTAGATATCCAGTCAGCTGTGGGAATTCATTGGTAAACAAAGGAAAGTCCGTCTGGCATGCAGCACGTCATCTTCAGGGAGTAGGAGCATGTTTCCTAGATTGAAGTTCTTAAAGCTGATCACAAACGCAGAGATAGACACAGAAAAGGAACAAAGCCCCCTCTGCCTCTACATGCTTTGATATTTTCAGAGCTAATTTTCCGATTGTCATTTCAGCGACCGCTGCTGCCTGTCTGTACATGTGTGTTGTATAGGCAGGATAGGAGAATAAATGTTTACCATCTGTGGTGTTTTTCTCTGCTCACTCTCTCTCAGCCCCACAAGATTCCAGCACCCCCCCCCCCCCCCCCCCCTTTTTTTTTTATATATTTTTTTTATCAGTACTGAAGTTCAGCCATGGGCCTTTTTAATTTTCTGCTTTTGTGTTTTTAGCCGAGATTGACAGGCTGCTCTCTCCCTGGAGCATTGTTCTATTAATCTGTTTAATATGCTACAGAAACATTCAAGTGCCAGAATAGGCAGCCGGGGTAATGGAATCGCAGCAGGTAAAGGCAGGCTTGCGTATCTGACAACTGGTGAGGGGGGCCAGAGAGCGGCGGCGGTTGGCTTGACGTGGCGTGCTAACGGTGTTCGAGGCACCACCGTTCCCACCCAGGCACACCCGATGACCTTGTGTGGATAGACAGGCAGATGGTTGGAGTGTGTTCCCATATTGTTACTAAAAAGCTGAACACCCCCCCCTCATCACTGCTTACCGCTTACCATGCGTCGGACACATTCTTCAGAAGATGCACGGTTAAAATGGAAGTGTGACACATGAGCAGTCGGCTGGAGCAGCGTGAGGCAAAGAGTGAGGCGTGTACGCTGAGAAGTGACTGCCAGCTGAGTGCTATATGTTAAAAATGGCAGGTAAATGCCAAGTTATAATTGTACACCCCCTGTCCTTTTACCCTCCTCCCGCCCCCTCCCACTGAGGCAATGACTTGTGGTTTAATTAACTCTGCGTTAATGGGCACAGACAAGAGAGAGGTGGGGGGACAGGCGGCTGGAGGTCGTAGGTTTTGGGCTCAGCTCCGCTGTAACAGCACTGTCCCCCAGAGATAAGTTTAACCTAGTCACCATGAGGCCTCTTTTTCTCTGCTTCCGGTCCGAAATGACAAACCCCAAATAAATAAAGTAAAACTTCACAACGACAAGGCTGTATAGAGAACGCTATATATACGATTACAACAGAAGTATCAAAATCAAGATATGTGTTACTGTGTCAGAATAAATTCACCTGGTACACAGTAGAAAATGTAAATGTCTCCTCCTAAAAGAAAACCACATAACTTTGGTTGGAAACTAGAGAATAGCAGCCCAGTTTTAGGAATGTCCAAAGTAATCCTGGGAATTAATGAGGATTAGTGACCTAGTTCCTGGAATTGGTAAAGTAGTCCTAGGAATTAATAGAAATTAGTGACCTAGTCCTAGGAACTTGTATGTAGTCCTAGGAATAAGTAAAGTAGCCCTACAAACGAAAGTGGTCCTAGGAATTTGTAGGGTTAACTGACCGAGTCCTAGAAATGTGTAACGAAGTCCTAGAATTTAATAAAGTAGTCTTGCAAACTAGTAAAGTAGTCCTGGGAATTAGCAGGAATGAGTGGCTTAGTCCTACGTATAAGTAAAGTGGTGCTAGAAACTCAGAAAGAAGTCCTAGGAATTAGTAGAGATAACTGACCTAGTCTTGGGAATGAGCAAAGACGTCCTAGGAATTAGGAAATTAGTCTTACAAACTAATAAAGTAGTCCTCAGAATTAGTAAAGTAGTCCCAAAAACTAGTAAAGTAGTCCTAGGAATTAGTAGGAATGAGTGGCCTAGTCCTAGGAATAAGTACAGTGGTGCTAGAAACTCGTAAAGTGGTCATAGGAATTAGTAGGGAAAACTGACCTACTCCTAGGAATGAGAAGAGAAGTCCTAGGAATTATAAAGTACTCTTACAAACTCGTAAAGTAGCCCTAGGAATTAGTAGGAATTAGTGACGTAGTCCTAGAACATAGTAAAGTAGTCCTATGACTTAGTAAAATAGTCTGAGAAACTAGTAAAACAGTTCAGGAATTAGTAGGGATAATGTACTGAGCCCTAGGAATGAGTAAAGAAGTCCTAGGAGTAAGTAAAGTAGTCTTACAAACGAATAAAGTAATCCTAAGAATTTGTAAAGTAATCTTAAAAACTAGTAAAGTAGTCCTAGGAATTAGTAGTATAGTGACCTAGTCCTAGAAATTAGTAAAGTAATCTTGGAAACTAGTAAAGTAGTCCTCGGAATTTGCAGGGATAACTGACCTAGTCGTAGGAATGAGTATAGAAGTCCTGGCAATTAGTAACGTAGTCTTTCAAAATAGTGAAGTAGTCCTAAAAGCTAGTAAAGTAGTGCTAGGAATTAGTAGGAATACTGTCACTGACCTAGTCCTAGGAATAGTAGTCCCATGAGTAGTAAACTTGTAAACTAGTCCTATAGTATAGTGACCTAGTCCTAGAAAATAGTAAAGTCGTCCTAGGAATTTGTAGGGATAACTGACCTAGTCCTAGGAATGAGTAAAGAAGTCCTAGGAATTAGGAAAGTAGTCATAAAAACTAGTAAAGTAGTCCTAGAAACTAGTAAAGTAGTCCTCGGAATTAGAAGGAACGAGTGAACTTGTCCTAGGGATTAGTAAAGTAGTCCCAAAAAATTAGTAAAATAGTCCTAAGAATTACTAGGAAGTAGTCATATGAGTTTGCAAGTAATCCCAGGAATCAGTGAGATAATGTCGGATGAGTAACTGTCTTTATTATACGGCTCTTTAGAATGCTGTTGAATGCTCCGTTGGCTTGAATGGGTTTTCCCAACGTTCCAGCGGTCATTATTTTAGTTTAATGACTGCTGAAACAATATAATGACCGCTGTCAATGGCAACAGATTATTCTTTTATTTTTTTTAACCTGTGGTCTTGCAGTGATCCTAATATCCCTCTGCATCGCAACTAGTCCGGTCAAATTCCAGCCACCATCACTGACAAAAAAATGTTGCTAAGCAACAAGTTCCCCGACATGGCCTCGACTGTAACTATTTTAATCTGAGTGTAAAACATCAGAAAGTTATTTAACCCTCGCAAAAATAGAAGACTTTAATTTATTTTTTGCAAGTAGCCGTATAATAAGCAGGATAATGTATGGAACGCAGGTCATTATGGGGAAATACTGACCTACAGGGCGAATGTAGACCCCTTCGCTTCGAGTCTTTTCTTACATTCCCATATAATTGTTTGAACTGTTTCTTTGGATGCCAATGCTTGGTAGAGTCTTTTAGCTGAGTCTCTCCTGTCATGTTGCTGTGCTACATGTTAGCATTGATGCTTCCTGGTGTCTGCAGACATATTCTAGGCTGGAGGATCTCATGCTGCCCCCCTGAACTGGGGGTTTCCAATCAAGAAGAGGTTTAAAACTGTTCTCTATCATGAACCAAACTCCCCCAGCATCCTGCTTGGACAGAAGAGATGACAGAGAAGCGAACAGGGAACTAATGACACAGGAGGGAGATAAGTATGTGCACAAATTCATCCTGAAAGTCTTCCCAGCGTCAGAGACGAGGTCTAACCTCATTTCATCCCCCCGTAAAACAGTGTAATGTGCTGATACTCTGACTGAGGTTAAGCTTTTGATCAGGCTGTTATCCCGACTGGCCTGGGGATGAAAAACAAAAGCGTCAACTGGATTTTCTGAGCGCCATGACACTAAGAGCAGAGAAATGTTGGGGGGGAGGATTTGTCACATGGTGTCCCTGAACTGACAGAGAAGACCTCAAAAGGAACAAAAGCGAATGATTCTTCATTACTTATCTCACACATGCGTGTGTCATCCTGTGATTGATTTTGGAAGCAGATGAAAATTACACATTAGCTTAGAATCAGCTGAAGCTTACAGTTCCAAGTTTTAATGGGATAAAACTGTAATCCAGACTCACCACCTCGTACTCCATCCAGGCCATGTCCAAATGAGGTACAGCGGATGTATCAGCCTACGCCTGAGTGTCTTCTTCCATTAACACCATCCCTCTGTCTTTACCTCTGCCATGCAACTAAAGCTGTATATCTATTACAAAAAAAAAGCTAGAGTGCCAAAAAGGAGGTGATCTGATGAAAAGCGATTGGAAGGGGAGTTGGAAAGCAGCAAAGACGCCTCAGATCAAAGCCAGCCTCCAGTAATTAGAATACTTTCTGAAGAGGGCAGACATCGTCAGAAATCAGGATTTTAGCTGGAAAATTACCTGTTGAGTCGTTGGAATAATAAAGCAGAGCCATGTGTGGAAGTGGAGAGACGGCGCTCTGCCAAGTCAGGCTCACCGGTCGCCTCGTTTTCCCCAGGCAGTGGGAGGAAATAACCTCACTTATTTTCACTTTTCTGAAAATAGGTGAGATTTCAGATTTAATTTATTTTAGCCTCGTTTGCAGAGCTCTGTCCCCCCCCCCCCCCCCCCCCCGCCTCCCCACCTTCAAGGCTGATTTTCTTTTATGACTTCACTTGCTTTCTGAGCATCTTTTGTTGCTATCAGCTTCCCCCGTCTTCAAATTTCTTGTCTCACACATTAATCCTTAAAATTACGTTTTTTTTATTTTTGTTACAAATGTTTTTTAAAGTTAAAATGCCTGTTGAAGCTGAACCTCTAATCCCAGTCAGTAGCCAGAACCATTAATCCCAGTCAGCATCAGAACCATTAATCCCAGTCAGCATCCAGAACCATTAATCCCACTCAGCATCAGAACCATTAATCCCAGTCAGCATTTAGCACCATTAATCCCACTCAGCATCAGAATCCTTTAATCCCAGTCAGCATCAGATCCTTTAATCCCAGTCAGCATCAGAACCATTAATCCCACTCAGCATCAGAACCATTTATCCCACTCAGCATCAGATCCTTTAATCCCACTCAGCATCCAGAACCTTTAATCCCAGTCAGCATCAGAACCATTAATCCCAGTCAGCATCCAGCACCATTAATCCCACTCAGCATCAGAACCAATCCCAGTCACCATCCAGACCTTTATTCCCAGTCAGCTTCCAGAACCATTAATCCCAGTCAGCATCAGAACCTTTAATCCCAGTCAGCATCAGAACCATTAATCCCAGTCAGCATCCAGAACCATTAATCCCAGTCAGCATCAGAACCTTTAATCCCAGTCAGCATCAGAACCATTAATCCCAGTCAGCATCCAGAACCTTTAATCCCAGTCAGCATCAGAACCTTTAATCCCAGTCAGCATCAGAACCATTAATCCCAGTCAGCATCAGAACCATTAATCCCACTCAGCATCAGAACCTTTAATCCCAGTCAGCATCAGAACCTTTAATCCCAGTCAGCATCCAGAACCATTAATCCCACTCAGCATCAGAACCTTTAATCCCACTCAGCATCAGAACCATTAATCCCAGTCAGCATCCAGAACCTTTAATCCCAGTCAGCATCAGAACCTTTAATCCCAGTCAGCATCAGAACCATTAATCCCAGTCAGCATCCAGAACCTTTAATCCCGTCAGCATCAGAACCTTTAATCCCAGTCAGCATCAGAACCATTAATCCCAGTCAGCATCCAGAACCATTAATCCCAGTCAGCATCCAGAACCTTTAATCCCAGTCAGCATCAGAACCTTTAATCCCAGTCAGCATCCAGAACCATTAATCCCAGTCAGCATCAGAACCATTAATCCCAGTCAGCATCCAGAACCATTAATCCCAGTCAGCATCAGAACCTTTAATCCCAGTCAGCATCCAGAACCTTTAATCCCAGTCAGCATCAGAACCATTAATCCCAGTCAGCATCCAGAACCTTTAATCCGTCAGCATCTAGAACCTTTAATCCCAGTCAGCATCAGAACCATTAATCCCAGTCAGCATCCAGAACCATTAATCCCAGTCAGCATCTAGAACCTTTAATCCCAGTCAGCATCAGAACCTTTAATCCCAGTCAGCATCCAGAACCTTTAATCCCAGTCAGCATCAGAACCATTAATCCCAGTCAGCATCCAGAACCTTTAATCCCAGTCAGCATCCAGAACCTTTAATCCCAGTCAGCATCAGAACCTTTAATCCCAGTCAGCATCAGAACCATTAATCCCAGTCAGCATCCAGAACCTTTAATCCCAGTCAGCATCCAGAACCATTAATCCCAGTCAGCATCAGAACCTTTAATCCCAGTCAGCATCCAGAACCTTTAATCCCAGTCAGCATCAGAACCTTTAATCCCAGTCAGCATCCAGAACCTTTAATCCCAGTCAGCATCCAGAACCATTAATCCCAGTCAGCATCAGAACCATTAATCCCAGTCAGCATCCAGAACCATTAATCCCAGTCAGCATCAGAACCATTAATCCCAGTCAGCATCCAGAACCTTTAATCTCTTTTAACATCCAGAACCATTAATCCCAGTCAGCATTCAGAGCCATTAATCCCAGTCAGCATCAGAACCATTAATCCCAGTCAGCATCAGAACCATTAATCCCAGTCAGCATCAGAACCTTTAATCCCAGTCAGCATCCAGAACCATTAATCCCAGTCAGCATCAGAACCTTTAATCCCAGTCAGCATCAGAACCATTAATCCCAGTCAGCATCCAGAACCATTAATCCCAGTCAGCATCCAGAACCATTAATCCCACTCAGCATCAGAACCTTTAATCCCAGTCAGCATCCAGAACCTTTAATCCCAGTCAGCATCAGAACCTTTAATCCCAGTCAGCATCAGAACCTTTAATCCCAGTCAGCATCCAGAACCATTAATCCCAGTCAGCATCCAGAACCTTTAATCCCAGTCAGCATCAGAACCATTAATCCCAGTCAGCATCCAGAACCATTAATCCCAGTCAGCATCTAGAACCTTTAATCCCAGTCAGCATCAGAACCATTAATCCCAGTCAGCATCCAGAACCATTAATCCCAGTCAGCATCCAGAACCTTTAATCCCAGTCAGCATCTAGAACCTTTAATCCCAGTCAGCATCCAGAACCATTAATCCCACTCAGCATCAGAACCATTAATCCCAGTCAGCATCCAGAACCATTAATCCCAGTCAGCATCCAGAACCTTTAATCCCAGTCAGCATCTAGAACCTTTAATCCCAGTCAGCATCAGAACCATTAATCCCAGTCAGCATCCAGAACCTTTAATCCGTCAGCATCTAGAACCTTTAATCCCAGTCAGCATCAGAACCATTAATCCCAGTCAGCATCCAGAACCATTAATCCCAGTCAGCATCCAGAACCTTTAATCCCAGTCAGCATCTAGAACCTTTAATCCCAGTCAGCATCCAGAACCATTAATCCCACTCAGCATCCAGAACCATTAATCCCAGTCAGCATCCAGAACTCTAAATCTCAGTCCCCACTGTCCTTCATGTTCTCAATAATGTTTTGGAAATTTCTGAACCCAGATTTAGTTGTTCCTGCATCTCTTTAGAGCGGGGGGGTCCGGCAGTGTTGTATAAAGTACTCAACAGCCATACTTGAGTAAAAGTAAAAGTACCTCACTGAAAAATTACTCAAGTAAAAGTGAAAGTCGCCTGCTGGAATATTACTTGAGTAAAAGTAAAGAAGTAGCTAGTATTTACTGTACTTGAGTATCAAAAGTAAAAAGTACTGTTAATAAAACGCAATCAGAAATGTGAGTTTAACATTTTCTTTATTCCTGTTTAATTTAGTTTTTAAGTTTTGTTTAATATGCAAAGCATAAAGGAGCTTCAATACCTCCTCACATAAACCCAACCGTATAGAAAAATACACACAAACGGATCCTTATAGACCCGCATGCCTACCGACACTCATACCCACGTGGATTCAATTTAAAATCACTCCTAATAAACTTTTAGAGGTGATGCAACAAACAAAAAACTGGATTGGTTGAACTTTAACGTGACTGCAGTGCGACAGCACTTGAACTGTCCATCCAGTCATTACTGAACCCTGAAAAACTTTCTGTTCAACCTCAAAAGAAGTTCTTTCTCAAAATGGTGAGAACTCAGTCTACCTCTTCTTGGACTGAAGACCAGACCAGCGACAGCAAACAGCCTATCGCATGCTGCTGGGGCAGGTAAAGGTGTGATTAGCTTCAGAGACGGCTGCACAAGGCTGCTAGTTGCTATTGGTCCCACTAGGACAAAACAAAGATTGTCCCTCGGCTATTACATTCCTTGTTATTTTGTTACAAGTAACTAAGATGCTCAGGTAAATGTAATGAAGTAAAAGTATTCAGAAATAGAAGTAGTAAAGTTAAGTAAAAATATAAAAAAAACACTACTTAAGTAAAGTAACTAAGTATTTTTACTTTGTTGCTATACAACACTGAAGTCTGGTCCTCGAGAGCTACTATTTTTTAATTCTTGGAGCATACTCTCTCAAACACACCTGAACCAAATGGTTCACCCCCCCCCCCCTCCCCTCCCTGCACATGTCATTCAGCTTTGCAGAGGTCTGGTAACGAGCCATTTGTTTGATTCAGGTGTGCTGAAGAAGGGATGCAAACAAAATGAGCAGGATAGTAGCTCTTGAGGACTGGAGTTAGAGACCGCTTGATGCCAATGATTTGACCCTTCTGAAACAGACGAACACTTTTCTTTGAAGACGTGTGTCTTTCCACATGGTTGTTTCAGACGTGAGAAGCTGCTCATTGCAATAGGTCAAATAGTTGAAGTCAAATAACTTGCTGCAGCTGAAAGATAATCACCCATGCTCAACTTTCTGCTTGTTGATCTTTGGCTGATCCTGATTGGATCTTACTGTCAATTTAAGCTCTCTAATTGGTGGCAAATTTGACAGGATGTGGTTTCGTCATCATTTCTAGGTCTAAATAGAGGTCTCTTAGCAACATAGTTGTGATAGTGATATTTTATGATGAAAATGGGATAAATAAGGATGTTATCATGGATCATTGTGGATTTACCAGATAGAGTCTCTGAATAAAAACTACATTTAGTGGCTGGATTGTAAACCTCCAGGATGGGATATAAATGCTGGAAAACATCTGTAGATCACTTAAAGGGTAAACTATCCATCACAATTTACCCCCCAGAGTTACACAATACCGTTCCTGAGACACTGACGAAGACATAAGTGATAGTACTCGAGAACACCGGGGATCTAGCTAAGTTTAAAGGGTTAAATTTACTGAGAAGTGAGAAGGATGACTAAATGAAAATCACGGTAGATGTTGCAGAACAATCAGTACAGTTCACTCAGAGCATCGTATGACCTCTTTATACCTCAAAAATGAAAGAAAATGTAAACATTACACTCATGTTCCCACTGAGCTTCTTCACTTGTACATCACTTCAGTTTTATTGTTGAAAATATGTCGCGCCTTTTTAGAAAAAAAATTAAAGTAGCTTCATTCTAATAAGAACGCACAGCGGCACCAAAAGCAAAGCACACTGTATCTAATGGAGAGATGATGGTGTTCAGAATGACCTGGCTTTGCATCCCAGGCGATCTTGTGGATCTTGTGTGTGTGTTTATTTGTTCCCAGTGTTTGCAGCAGCAGTACAAGACTCCGTGTGCTGTAAATGTCACCAGTCATCACACGTTTGTGCAGCACATGCCCTTGTAGGAAGGAGAAAGTGCCGATGTTGCAGATCCCAGTCTTTGATTTAGACACGAAAGGCAGGCCAGCAGCAGAGGCACTGAAGCATGAAGGTAAATTCCCATAATTCACACCTGAAAGGTTAGCCAGTGGTGCGCTTTGCTCCTCCCTCATGTTAGCCGCTAACAAATGTCACCCCCCTGAAATGAGCACATTTATACATTTTGTGTGTTTGCAGGCGCAGCCCTAAAACTGATGTACTGTGTTTTGTCAGAGAATCTCATCCAGAGTAAATCTGCAGTGCTGGTCTGCATCAGCACAGATGTCATTCAGTGGGAGCCTCAGTCAGTTGGTTCATGAGTGTGTAGCTACCACGGTGGCGTGGTTTCCACACACGAAGCAGGTTCAACAACACTTTCTCCTGAAGAAGAGTAGTGAAATATATTCTAGTTCACTCCTATGGATATATACTGTATATATCTATCTATATATATAATATAAAGTTATAAAGGATCTGTATCATGAAAAATGGACATTTAAAGGAGCTCTTTCATGAAAAATGGACTTTTAAGAGCTTTTCAGCATGTTACTGTTATTTCCTCATAAAAACTTCATTTAAGTCATTTTTTTCTTCATTTGTGCATATTTGAGTAATATATATGAATATTCAGGCCAAGCTGTAGCTTCCATAACATAACTGACTGACACCGGTGTACGCAACGAGGTGGCACCAATCACGAAGCTACAAACATGCATGCGCAGCATCGTAGCAAGACGCCCTCTTCGAACAGAAACTCTTAAGAGAATCCTAACCTGTACACTCTCTGAGGAAGAAACTAACAGCCTGCAGGAAGATTTCCTCAGAGACAAACAGCTAACAGACGTTTGCTCCAGAGTTCAGGAGACAACCTTTTTTTTTTTTTAACCTCTAGAGGACAGCAAGTTGGGAAAAATGTGGTTGCGTTCGGGGTGGAAGTTTATTTGTTGTACTGGACGGATCGACTTGCCAGAAGTGGTTGGATTTTATAATCAAAGTGGAAAGATTTTGAAACGCCGTTTGTGCGGTTCCATCTTTAAGATCTGACTACAATTTTTTTCCTACACGCATGAGTCATAGCTTCACCTCTAAACACGCATGCACTACACTCAGCATCACAACAACAATGGCGCCGTACAGTGCTAAGTGGTTGCCGCTTGAACCTGTTCATCCACTGGTACTTGCCGCCATCTTTTTGGTTTGGTTGTTCTTCTTCTTCTTGGGGTTTCCGTAGATCAGAGCATTCGGTTTGGTTGTTTTACGTTGGCCGTTTCTCAATATGTGTACTTGTGCGTACTTGCGGCCTCGTGGACTCGTGAAACGTCATCACCGGCGGTCCAAGTCATGTTCCATTAAAAAGTCCGCTTCTCAGCAAGTTCACTGGAAATCCCCGGATGAAAACTTTCTCCGCCCATTTTACCGAGCATGCATCAGAGGAGACTCGTGCGTACTTGGCCAGATATAAATCCCAGCATGCACCTGCACACGCGCAGCGTTTGACAGCCTCCTCCTCCCTCCTCCGCCCCCAACAGCCAAACCTGAGCGATCATTTCTTTACTGTTCTTGGTCTTTTATCTGCAGCTCTTCCTCCTGCTTTACTCTCACAGCTGTTTTCGACCATATATGTATGTCCTGATTGTCCGTTTGCATTAATGTGCTTATGTATTGGAAATAAATACAATTTACATGTTGGGGGAAAAAAAAACCACTTAGTAGGCTGTAATTGTTTTGGAGCAGTTATTTTAATTGTTTGTTTCAGTACCATCTCTACATCTCCACAACAATAAATAACAAACAGCTGTAGAATAATAATATTTTCATGTTGACAGGCAGCCCTGCTCACTTGCTGCTCACAGTTGGTGGTGATGTCACAAGTTTGCGTTGTCTCAATCCGTCAAGTAGGCAGAGTCCGTGCTTGTGAACTCCACAAGTGCAGACTTCTAGTACGTACCCACAAGTCTGTACTCACAAGTACACGAGTACGTAGTACACACACTAGGAATTGAGAAACGGCTGTTGTATACATATTGCTGCGCATGCCCAACATTTCGTCGCCTGTTTTTGCTTATTTTTGCTTTCGCACCACAGCGCCACTTACAGGCCTGGCATATATTTTACTGCGTTTCCATGCATTCATGTAGTCGATCACATTTATTTTACGTCTCCGTCTTTAAGACAAATGTTCTGGAAAATATGAGCGTTTCATGTTCGTTTTGACTTTGTGTAGACATGGTGTGAATCGAAATGCCAGAAGTGGTTAGATTTTATCTTAAGGAGCAGAAAAAAACCCTGAACTTTGTGTGTGAACTTCATTCCTGACAACTTCATGAATCACGGGCAGTAAAGTGTTTTTTTTCTCGGGGATTACTTCTGAAAACTGACGCAGTTCCACCATAAAAAACACCTCATGGACAGCCAACACCAGTGAGTGAAAACATCTCCCAGCTCCATGCTAACTATTAGCCTGTGATTTGTTTGCTATTTTACTTGTCAAGGTCTCCGTGGTACTGTGTGTACTTCAAACTCCATGTCAGACTCTGGGTCGAGCGCATACAGCTCCATAACAGGCTGCTCTATTTTATTCCGTCAATCGCAGTCCGATCATCCATCAATGTTTACAAATATCTATCTGTGCTGGTGCTCTAACCAAATCTGTTACCCTTCCGAATCTGTGTCTGTTCCAGGGCGCGAATTTGCGAATTAGAGGAAGGTAGGGGAATGTTCCTCCTCTTTACGCCTCTGATTGGTTAGACGGCCTCTCCCCAATTGGCTAGTTCATTTGGCCCTGAAGTGTCATCTGACGTTGACCAACCTAAACACTTCCCCTGTCCTTTTTCCCTAAACCTAAGGCTCGAATGAGCCAATCAGAGAGGAAAAAGGTGCTACCTTCCTCTACCTTCCTCTTATTCGCAAATTCACTTCCGGGCCGATGTCATAAAATGGGCATAAAACATGTTGTGATTGGTCGGGAGCTTCGGTGGTTCAGTGCAGTCAGCCATGTTACTTCCGTGTTAGATATTAGACGCGTAAAAAAATAGCACGTAATATCAAATTAGTTTAGTGGCGAAGGGAACTTGTTTAGCTTTTATATGCCTGTAGTTGACTTTTGGAAC
Organism: Atherinomorus stipes; assembly: GCA_023101725.1. Lineage (NCBI taxonomy): Eukaryota > Metazoa > Chordata > Actinopteri > Atheriniformes > Atherinidae > Atherinomorus > Atherinomorus stipes. Next base: position 111,146 of record JALJCO010004173.1, read on the forward strand.
ATTTGAAAAGTATGAGAAAGCCCCTTTAAATATTAAAGGGCCCGTGTTGTCCCCCCCCCCATCTGAAACAATTCTTTTTAATGTAATACAAGAGTCATACTCTCTCAAACGTACCTCTGAATGTGTCACATGAGCAGCAGCAACTTCATTGTTTCTCGTCTCTACCGGTGTTGTGCAGGAGCAGGGCCGGTTCTAGAAACTTTGGTGCCCTAGGCAAGATAATGGTTTGGTGCCCCCCCTGTCCTGGTGCATAAGTTTCTAGATCACAGGTGTCCAGCTCCAGTCCTTGACAATCCTGCAGGTTTTCTATGCGTCCTGGCTCCAACACACCTGACTCTAACTAACGAGAACTTCATGAGCTGTTGGATCCATTTAGTATCAGTCAGGTGTGTTGAAGCAGAAAAACAGTGAAGACCTGCAGGACAGGGGTACTCAAGGACCAACTGGACATCCTGATCTAGATGAACAGAGCAGGATGAGCTGCATGCGTGTGTGATGATTAGAAACACAACTGCAGCTGTAATAATGGCAGAAGTCAGCAGCTGCTTGTTGGCTGACTGGTGTCGCCTGGAGTGGGCGCCCTTAGCGCATTTCGTCACCCTAGGCGATCGCCTAGGTCAGGGGTCGGCAACCCAAAATGTTCAAAGAGCCATATTGGACCAAAAAACCGAAAAACAAATCTGTCTGGAGCCGCAAAAATGTAAAAGTCTTAAATAAGCCGGTCGGCAACCTGTTTCAGCCAAACAGCCTTTTAGACCCGTTTCCTACAATAAAGAAAACACTGGAGCATCAACTGACTTTTAACATTGATAATTAAATAAAACTTTAACGTTAAATGTGTTGCATTTAACATAAAAACGAGAAAACGAAATCACATTTCTGCATCCAGCAAGAAAAACATTTTAAACAAAAAAAAAAGAAAAGACGTCGGGTTGAAGGTCACTTTTTTTTAAAAAAATCTATTTTAGTAGTTGTATTTATGTAGGATGGAAAAAGACGCAGCTTTAATAATCTACCAGCAGCAAACTAAACACGCTGTCCTGTCTGTGCCGTCATGCTTTTACTGGCGCGTGCAGTAAGCTACCCGAAAAATGAAATTACTGTTTCACAAAATATGAACAAAGCTACGCAAAAATAATGTGGTCAGCAGTGAAAACAAATGAATCTGCCCACGCAGCGCTGAACATGCTCAGTGCATCAGACACTTTTCTTCTCTGTCGTCGGCCTACCTGCTGGAGAAGTGATCAAAGCGCAGCATGACAGGGTCGGAGTGGACAAATAAGCTTTTGCTCGTTTATTATTCACTTTAAATGCCAGAACTGCAGCGACAGCGCAACAGAGACGCTCCGCTGTGAGGCGTTCGTGGAATAGTGCGCCAGGAGGAAAGTTCAGCGCTCCGCGACACGTCCACACTCAGTGATATTCTTTGTTTGTAATTAATTCCGTTTTTAATGTTTAATTCCGTGATTGCTGATTCAATAGGGCTGTATCATGCTATGCTGCACAATAGCGGCACGTGAGCATGAAGTGCAGTTATTAACACTGATTGGCTGCGTAAAGGTTTGGGAGACGCATCATGCTGGACAGTTACTCGCCGTTTCACTGCAGTTACCTGCTTGTTGCACCTGACACTAAACGGGCTGCTTTGCAAAATGGTAAAATATAAATTATGTCTTTATTTTAATAGTTGAGTTGGATTTTATTTCACGTGCTGCATTTGCAGTGCTCGGAGAACTCGGGAAAAGTGCGCAACTGTACATGAATCCCTCAGAGGGATCATCATAATCCTCAAATTTAGAATAAGATAAGAAACTTTATTGTCTCTCAAGGGGACATTTGTCTTGGTCTTTTAGAATCACATTATTAAAGTGAACCAACCAAAATACAATACACTTAAGTAGAATAGTCATTAATTCATTTTCCAATGCAGGGAGCCGCAACAGAGGGACTAAAGAGCCGCATGCGGCTCCGGAGCCGCGGGTTGCCGACCCCTGGCCTAGGTCATCTATAGCAATCGCCAGGCCTGTGCAGGACAGCATCCAAGTAGAGTCCTCTCTGAAGCGAGAGACTGTCTCAGTCTAGGAAGTGGAATGCTGCTAGTTAATCAGGTATGGAAGTGGACGGTGTTCCTGACTGGAGTGACCAGCCAGTGACATATGAATAAAATGCGGAAGTCAGGCCAATCATAAAATTCATTGAAAGTATTTTTTGTCTCTTTTACTCACGTTAGGTTAATTGATCACTCTAAATTGCCCCTAGGAATGAATGTGAGAGTGAATGGTTGTCTGTCTCTCTGTGTTAGCCCTGCAACAGACTGCTGACCTGTCCAGGGTGTACCCTGCCTCTGGCCTGATAATAGCTGAACTGAATGCCAATATTAGTCCAATATCAGCCAATATCTTTTTTACTTGACCTGTTTATTTGATAGGGGCAGAGCATATCCATATTATCATCCTGCATGCTTCTGGCTACTAGTACTTGCTACTTTTCAGGGAGGAGTTTTAAAAAACCTGAATTTTTTTTGCCCACAGAAACCTTTGGTTTTCAGTGGATATTTTTAGTAAGGATCCTATGCACAGTTTTATCATTGAGACCACCAGTCAGTAAGACTCGCCACCGTAACCTGAGACACCACAAGATGGTGCAAATGGAATACAGTCAAAGACGGGCTTTGACCTTCAGGTGGTGTTGTCGTTTAACTATGACTTATAATTGGGTAATTTTAGTAAGTTAGTTTACCTTAGTTTAACCATTTTAATAATTTAGCATTCTTAATTTTTGCCACAAAAGATACGTTACCAAGACAGGCTTTTATCTGGCTAAAAGCCACCATTGTGCTACTCTGCTACAAGCTGAGGCCTTCCTGGAAGCAAACAAGGAGCTAGATACTCGCCACCAGTGTCAGCACCGGCAGCCTGTCTACCTTCTGACAATCAAAAGGACACGCCCCCAATTTTGTAGAATTCCAAATTAAATGAGGCAAGATTAAGAAACAAAACTCGCGACTGCCACGACTGGTGCTTCAGGTAACTGCAGCCACGAGCCAAGCCGTCACGGGAGCGTGCACAAACTATAGCTATACTGTTGTTTACTAACCTTTTTACTTTGTAGTTACACTTTTTAGTGTCTTTCAGTTGATCTGGATCGTTGCTGACAGCAGAAGAATCCATAACTATCGCTTACAGTGTTTGAATTTACCACGACCGTCTTCTTCCTGGATCAAAACTGCGGATGTAGCATCATTTGACGCCGAATTGGACTGTTCAAGGCAACGGAGAGAAACGTGGGTGGAAACGATATTTTTGGTCTTTAACACTTTTATCACCCATTAGTATTAAAAAAATGGACATGCATGTATGTTTTTTTAAAAATTCCTGCCTAGTCCCTTTAAAAAACATCTGAATGGAGCACTGAGCACTGTGACTGTCCACAACTCAGTCGAATTGCTAATGAGCTAATGGCGCTAATAGCACAGGTTTTGCAATTTCAGCTAAAAACTTCATAATCAATACATAAGACCACTGAGAATGTTTTAGAATAAGTAAAAGGAGGACTGAAGTGGTGATGAGCTAACCTGACAGCTCAGATATCCTCATAAATCGCATGCTTCAGGCCAACAGAGTTAACTTTCCTAAGCATTAACTTTTTTGTGGGCAAATATCAATGTTCCCTTTGGACCTGAGTGGCTTTCTTCTTCTTCTTTTTCTCTCCTTCTTGCATGATCTGTCAATGACATCACCGACAAATAGCAGCCATTGTGAGAGACAGATCTAACTGATTCTTCAGGCCTTCCTCTAGTTATGATCACTTTTTGGTCAACTGCTGCTGGAAAGGGTAATAATGGTCTTAAAGTTCCTCCGTCTAAATAGTTTTTCTTTTTTGTGCTGTGGAGTCACAAGTTATTCTTTAGAAATGCTTTGATAACCTTTTCCAGCCTAATGGCATTCAACAACTATTTGTTAGAAGGTCATAAGAATTTACTCTGTTTTTGCCATGATACACTCATATCAACAACTCTTCAGAGGATCAGACTTTGATAGATCCCTGCTCTTATAATAAAAAGGTCACCCACTCACCTGTTGTCCTACAGACTAAAAATATCAGACACTAATTTCTCCTCCCAAAAAACAAACAAACAAACAAAAAAAAACTTTATCTAAAAGGTATTATTCCAGAGCAGTTAGTTGAAATGGCTGAGGATGGTATTGGAAGGTTAATCATTAACAAAAAGAAGTTTCCAGCTGGTATATTTTTGAAGTATACTAATTAAGAAGGGGTTTAACACATCGAGCTATATCAGTGTATCAATCCAAAATTCCCAAATCAGCCAAAAATCAATATCAAATCCACTTTTATTTTAAAATGTCTTTATTTTGAAGTTCCTCTGTCACAACGTTTTCCATCACAACGCACTCACCACCTGAAATCACGCCCTCGGAGCACAGGCACGTGTGCGCCGATGTTTTACAAGCAGGTTAACAACAACAGCTGAGTGGATAGCTCGTTAGCTTGCTAGTAAACAGCTGACGGACCACATTTCTAAAAGCTTTAATCCACTCACCTCCAATTCCTTCTGCTGTGTAAAAAGTCCACACTGCAAACATCAACGCCTCCAAGACTTAATCCTTATCTGTTGTTTTGTTTTTTGGCGCAGCAGCAGTTAGCAGTCTGTTAGCTATATTTATTTACAGTGAGCGGCGCACAGAGTGGTTCAGGTGGGGGACGCTGAGAGGGGAGGGACAGAGATGAGACATAAAGGCATCGATTTGTTCTTTCTATGGGCTACATTGTGAATGTCCAATTCCTGCCTTTCAGCGCGAATGGCAGGGGTTGGTCAGAGTTTTTACAGAACTGCAGCTCTCACAGAGGTCTGACTTTTCTCCTTCTTTTTTTATGAATACATGATGTATTGACTACTGTCATGCCATTTCACCCAGTATAACAAAAAGTTTTTCTGAACAGGAATACCAACTCTGACTTTAAAGGTGCCATGACATCAAATTTCACTTTTCTGGGGTTTTGGGTGTATAATATGATCTGTTGTGCACTGATGAGGCCATGTGAATGTCCAGAGTGAGAATCAAAGTTCCTGTTTATGGTCTGTCAGCTTTGTCTCTCTGCTCAGAAACAGTTGAATCAGACAGCAGGCTATCATTCTACGTAGTTCTATCATTCTACGTAATTTAATTGCTCCAATAAGAGCACACTATCAAGTAAACAGCGCCCCCCCTCTCTCTCTCTCCTAACGGTTTATGCACCGTCCGCTCCCCCCTCCCCTCCCTGTCTGATTCAGCTTCGTGTATGGAGCTAGTCGTACTTCTGTGCAGTCAGGTCTGGATTTTCAAACAAATGGATTTAAAAGAAAACTTCTGCAGCAACACTGAGGGAGGGGGCCACAACCTTGTCATTACCTGTAAGTTTATTTATTTTCTAAATGCTGTCTTGTCTGATAAACGTAGCTCACACTGTCTGAAGTGCACATGTTGCTAGCAGTTAGCCTTTAGCAAACTCCGACCGCAGCTTGACCTAGATTCTCCAAATAAGGTCATAGCCAAATAAGATGTAGCCAATCAAAATGAAGTCAACGTGGTCTCCGGGTAAAGCTCCATATCATCACCGGACCCAACTGTATTACTGAGGAAGTGAGGTCTGGCGTTTCAAAACAATACTCCGCTGTAAAAATGCAGTTTTTTCTTTGGAGTATTTACATATGCAGTAATGCCGACAACATAAACTAGTTTTTAACTGCTATGTCATCACTCCTTTAAGAAAACAATAATTCTATTATCTGTAATATTGTTTCATATCATTTCATATTGATCGGTGGATCATAAATAAAATCAAAATTGTGACTGAATCTGAGATATCGATTTTGTAAAGTCCCCTTAAAGGGGAAGTTCAGGATTTTTGACATAGGGCCTCATTTTCTAGTGAGCCAGAATGCTACTGATCACTGAAGACGGTTTCAACATATTTCATCCCGTTATTCTAGTTCCAGGACGTCGCTGATGCTAATGCTAGTGGAAGTCAATAGGAATCTGCTAGCCTGTCATTAAAAACAATCTTATCCACCCCTCAGAACAGCCGAGGCAAATCATTTCTAACTTCAGATCTGTGTAAATGCCGTGTTAACAGAATGTTACAAATAAAACTAACCTGCGTTTCGTTGCATTTTGATTGTTGCTGCTGAGACACTTTACAAAGTTTTGCTTCCTGTATTTGGCAGCAGTGATGTCATCTGCTGCTACGTGCATGTAGGAATTTAATTACACAAATATAAAGTCTAAAATATGACCACGTCTGAAAGGCATGAGGATATGTCGGATTTTGAAGATGATTTCAAACTTTTTTCATCAAACTAACTGTCTTCATGTCTTGATGAACCGGAATACAGTGGCAAAGGTAGTAAATTGGTAAGACACTAGTTCCTCAATGTGTAATGCAAAATTTGTCATACAAGGCTAGTTTTACTAGTTTAACACACAAGTTTACTAGTTTAACACATCATTTACACAGATAATCTTACTGATTTGCCTTGGATGTTCTGTGGAGTGGATAAAATTGGTTTTAATGACAGGCTAGCAGATTCCTATTGACTTCCACTAGCATTAGCATCAGCAACCTCCTGGAACTAGAATAACGGGATGAAATATGTTGAAACTGTCTTCAGTGATCAGTAGTATTCTGGCTCACTTGTAAGTGAGGCCCTATGTCAAAAATCCTGAACTTCCCCTTTAAAGGGATTTGTCATCCCTGGGTGAAATTGAGCCTCCCCTGCAGTCCCCAGAGTTGGACAAGTGGGCAGAAGTGTTTTCAAGCTGTCCCAGTGATTCTCTGAATCTGGCAGCACTGACTTTAGCTTAGCTTAGCATAGTTGCTTTAACCTGGCGTATCCAACTGGCACCACTTGGTGAAAGTGAACTCAAGATTTTTTCCAATTACGTTTTGTGACCCGCACACTTTGATCAAGTACAAATGACAAGCCGGTTTCACATCAAAGGACTTACTAGGCGGCATTCAATAGGGGAACTATATGCCGTGGAAGCAAAGGCGAATCGCTGCCCGCAAGAGTTACTCTGCGCTTCTGTGTTTACGGAAGTTGGGGATGCTGCGTGCTGCCTTTGCTACTATTCGCGGTGCTTTGCCTGTGAAATCCTGATTGGTACTCGATCAGAATGTGTGGGTAACGAAACGTATTTGAAAAAAATCTCGCGTTAATTAGTTCACTTTCGTCAAGTGGTGCTAGTTGGAACCACCAGATTACAGGAACTATGCTAAGCTGACCTAAAGTCAGTGCTGCCAGATTCAGAGAATGAAAGCGGGTTAAAGGCATATGTCTTTAACCGGCTAAAAGCAACAGTTGTGTTACTCCGCAACTCCGCTACAGGCTGATCAGCTTCCCTGGGAGCAAGCAGGGAGCCAGCTACTCGCCACCAACGCAAGTGCCAATTATGCACACTTTCAAGATTAAATTAAAGCCCCAAGTAGTGATGAAGGCCCTCGCACCTTCAGCGCCGCTTTGGCCTATGCACCGGGCAGTCCGTGCCATGTTCTACCAGTGTCCTGAATGTGACATGAGTAAAACACCAAAATGGCGACATTGACCCAAAACGGCCGACTTCCTGTTGACTTTAGAGCTTAGGTCCCGAAGGCTATATTGTCCGCCCCAGCATGTAGAATAAGTGTACCAAGTTTAGTCAAAATTGGTGACATGCAGTTCTGGGGACTTTCCAAAGGGTGGTGCTGTCGCGCAGTTTTGCCCGAGATGTCACAAAAATGCCAAATAACGAAATTTTTCAGATATATTTTGGAGGGTTAGGCAAAATTTGGTGACTTTTCAAGCATGTTCAGGCCCCCAAAAAAGCAATTTAGTGGGGAGAAGAACAATAATAAGAATAAAAAACTTTTGCAAAACATTTATATGGATATCATAACAAAATTCATCCCCTTCACAGTTGACATGAAAGCAAACTTGACCTATTAAACTTTACTAGTTTTGAACCAGGCTGTAAACATGTTTCATTTCTGCTGTGAAGTTGGCCTTTTTAACATGTCTATGGGGATTGACTCCCTTTTAGACCCAGCCCCTACTGGATGAGGGGGAGCTGCAGTTTTTCCAGACATACAGATCGGCCTCCCTTTTGTCCACTGGAGTTTGCTGCTTGGAAATACCCCACTTTTAAACTTCTAAAGATCAGCTGAGAAACCTGATTTGTTTGGAAGGAAGAGAAGAAGATGCTTTTATTTCCAGCCAAACGTCTGTGTAATTAGCTGGATTCTCACAGAGAAATATGCACTCAGACAGAGACATTTCCCAATTACACTTCTTTTATTTCCCCCCTCTTTCTCTCCTACAGTTAAATGACCCCCCCTCCCCCAAACACACACACAATTGAAAATACTGCATAAATTTTACATGACAGCCCCAGAGTCATTATGGTGGGTGAGTTATTAGCTAATTTTCATGGGTGAAATTTCGTACCACCATGAGTGAACAGAGGTGTCAGGAGTTGGCTGGTCTGATGTCTGATGGGCATCCTCTGACTGGGGGTGGAGATGCAGGGATGGCGTTAAACCATCAGCATCATATGGAGCTGTTAAAGTCATATAAATCTTGATTCCTGACACATCTCAAGCTATTTTTAATTTATATATTTATTTTTTGTCTGGAGAGTGAAGGGAGGTAGATGTGTTGTTTTAAACTGAAATTTGCGTTTAGGATAATGAATTTAGTCTCTGCTACACAGCTTGTCTGTATTTCTGCTGTACCATCATGAATAAATCAAGTTGATTTCCATATTTAAGGAGAATTCTGATGCTGGTTTTTACTGGGCTGAAAATGTCTGAGATAGGGATGAGTGACACCAAAATGTTTCCTGTTGATATGATACCATTAGTTTATAGCACTTTTTCGATAAATTTCGATACCAATACTTTTGGTCCCTTTAAACAGAATCACAATTGTACAGTGTTCATTAATATCTTGATTCATATCTTGATACCTGGATGTATGAAGGCTTGTTTTTATTTGAGTATGCATTTGTTTTTATTATGTCAAGCACTTTTTTGTTGCCTTTTAATGGAATGAATAGTGTTTTTTAATAAAGCTTGATTTGATTTGATTGCAAAGAGAACATGAAATACAAATAAAACCTGAAAACAGAAGCACTGGAAAGAAATGCTTTTAAAAAAGCAACCCTTCGTTAAACACAATGGTAAACTTTATATATCTACAAGAGTCTTAAGAAGCATTTTAAACAAAGTAATAGGCTTCCAAGGTGAAAACAGTTCATTTTTCTTTTAGAATTAAGCAGTTTTTTCAGTTGTTGAGAGTTTGGTGTTTTCCATCTTGTCAAAGGTGCTCTGATGGTCAGCTTTGTCTTCCTGGAAGATGTCGCAGCTTGTTTTCTGTTTCTGTGGAGATGTTGCATCACATCTGCTTTCTGTGTGTTTTACATACACAATCCTTCTTAAATTATCTTCAAATGAATTTTATATTCTAGTTGGGTGGTAGGAAATTTATTGAGCTCATTTTGACCTCTTTTTATCTCCAACTTTTGTTTGTCGCGAGAATACGTACGAGAATTAGAGCTGTCTGTAAGCGCGTTCACAAGGCAAACGTCAAAGCCAAAACAAAGTTTAATCAGGACAGAGCAGGTGAAGGAAAATGATGTCCCAACAGAGAAAAACATGAAAACAACATAACAGTGTGGCCGAAAGAGAGGATCCGCAGATTAACAGGGCTGGACTCTGATGAATATAAGGAGCGGACGTCTGACGTGAAGTTAACCAAACAGTGTTAGCTTTTGTAGCTACATTAGCAGCTTGTCCGTTCGTCTACCATCGTTAACTGGTCTCTGACACAAAAGATAATAAGTTACACAAGCAGCAACACTTACCGACTGCACATCCTCACTGATAAATATAATCCATTGCTCCCTGGTAAAGCTGTCCCTCCTGTTAGAGCACTGAAAACTGCTGAATTTCTGCCGAGGCAGCTCAGCATGGCATTCCCCCCCTCCTCTTCATCGTCCTCCTCCTCTCTGACAAAGCTGGTCATAATGTTACTCCGCGGCAGGTAATCAGCTGCTTTCAGGTGGTGCTAAAGAGGCTAGCTTAGCAGGTAGCAGCCTCTGCTGATCACGTCATTCGGAGAAAATAATCCAAATCGCGTACTGTGGTGAGCGTGCTCTTGTGGGCGATTCTGGTGAGAAGAGAGCGCCCGCACTCAAAGACGAAGTCACTTTCACTCTCCGGAATTTCTGGCACGTTTTAACTGAGGTCCTGTTCCAGTACACATGTTTTAATGTGAAAAAGTGGGATTTCTGAGTGATGACTCCTTTAAAGTAAAGCAGCTAAACTGAGTTTGATCAAAATATTTCAAGTTAGTTGTCTTTCGTGATTTTTTGTCCATTCAAAAACTTTTAATCTACTCCCTCACTGACTTATTATTATTAGAATAGAATAGAATGGCCTCATCGTTAAGATGCGGGATATTATTAGCCTGATATCGGTATCGACCAATATTGGCTTTAAAACTGAATACCAATACTGGCCAATATCGACCCGATATTGTCCCTGATATAATTAACCAATAACAGATGCTGTTTACGGACAAACCTGTGGAAAGCTGTTTTTTTGTTTTTCCTTTTGGCCAAGGGAACAACACCAGGCTGCGCCCACCGTGCAACATTATGACGTCTCAGGCAACTACTGGATCTGCAGCAGATGCAGCAGAAGTCTTTTTCTAATTTTGCACAAGGAATGAATATTACATCATTTTCAGCTTTAATATTGGTTTTGGTTATTGGCCAAAAATCCAGTATCGTGCACCCACTTCGTTGTCATTATACATGCGCAATGTACAAGAACAAAGTATAAAGGATAAAACGGAATACGAAAGAGATAATAATAATAATGATGATAATATTTCTATCAGTATTTTAACTATATGTTCTTTTTACCTTTTATTTTTAGCCATTTGAAGGACTGTCTCTGTGTGTGTGTGTGTGTCTGTATCCATGCATTTGTAGGGTTGTTTTCTACCTTACCTCAGTCCTGTATCGACCTGTTCTATCTTTTTTTTGTTTTTCTTCTGTATGTCCGTATAACATAATCAGTCTTGACATGTTTATTTTTGTAAATGCAAACTTTATCACAATAAAAAATGACTAGATGATCGGTGATAAATGATAAATACTAATCATCTAAAAAATTCTCTAAGCTGTTTAAGAGAAAGTGCAAACTTTGTATGACCCATAGAGCCTTTACGAGTAATTATCGGGTAGCTAACCAGGTTTACATGGTTACAGCTCCTCTGGATCAGACGGCTGTCTGGGAATCTGATTTTCCATCTACATGCAGAGGACTGGAGGAGTTCTGCTTCGTATCCTCTCTCTTTTTAAATGTTTTAAGTAATTATTGGAGAATCAGTGTTTCTGTCCATGTCTGTGTGTGTGCATGAATTTAGGAGGAATAAACTGGGTGCGGTGTGTCCCAGTCGTCCTGAGGTGAGGAACAAAAGACGGAGTGGTCAGTGCAGACCTGGGGTCCCGCTGTGGGAAAAGCTTAGCGGCAGCTTGGGTCAGAAAGGTGAGGGCTGTTAAGCTCGACTGCAGCCCAAGGCCGACCTCGCTGCTGCCAGCCTTCCAGGAAATTACAGGAGGGACCAAGAAGCAGCTCCCACTCCCCACATCTCTCTGCCAAATGCACTAACACACACACACAACATGGCAGTGTGTATGTGCCTTGCAAACCAACACAACTTCTACATATACTGGAATAGGGCTGTCCCGAACCAGTATTTTCAGAATTGATTAATCTGTTGACCATTTTTCTCAATTAATCGATGCATTTAATGCTTTTTTATTGCTTGATTAATACAGTATAACAGTGAATTTACCCAGAATAGATGCCATACATGCTCTTGATTTTAACATTTTAAACATTTAAAAAAAAACAAAAAATCTTTAGCAATCTCAACTGAGCTTATCAGCTTTGTCTCAACCTCTCTAACATAAAATCCTCTTACAAACAGAAATGTGTGCGTTGTGCAATTTGAAACTCTACAGGACAGTTTAGCAGCAATCTGATTTCAGTAACTACAAACATAATGAATAACACCGTATTTTCCGGACTATACTGTAAATTGCACTTTTTTTCATAGTTTGATGGCTTGTGCAACTTATAGTCCAGTGCGACTTATATAAGAAACAATATACAATGTCACATCTTTTTAAATATCAATTCATATTTACTTACATTAGTCAAAGAGTAAATATTACCATCTTATGTAAAAGAGGGGGCTTTAGGCTTGTGACAACTATATTTTGCTCCTCGGGCAAAAATCCTAAAATAGCCTTAACTGAGTGAGAGGAGTTCATCTCAGACATCTGGCTGTGCTGCCTGTGCAGTGGAACAAATCCTCAAAAACATTATCTGCCACAAACTCCTTCATTTCACCAGTGTTTTGTTACGAAACATTAGTCGGACCCCCGTGAGCTCAAAGCGGCTTTTTAGTGGTAAATTGGTCCTTTATTTACAAACTTTTTACTGCGGCGGCTTTGATGACATCACTATTATGCGACACCATAACAAGTTAACATCTGATTTAAAAAAAAAAAAAGTTCCCCTTTAATGCCAGAGTTGGTAATCCTGCTCAGAAAAATGTTTTGGGGCGGCTGTAGCTCAGGTGGAAGAGCAGTCGTCCTTCAACCAGAGGGTTGGGGGATCGATTCCAGGCTTCCCAAGACTACATGCCGAAGTGTCCTTGGTCAAGACACTGAACCCCAAGTTGCCTCCCGATGTGCCTATCGGGGTTTGAATGTGTGTATGATTGTGTGTGTGACTGGGTGAATGTGATATGTAGTGTAAAGCGCTTTGAGCGGTTAGTATGACTGGAAAAGCGCTATATAAGTACAGTCGATTTACCATTCTGCTGGGTGAAATGGTCCTTCCATCCTGACAGTATCAAAACATTATGTATTCATAAAGAGGAAGTAAAAACGTCAGACCTCTGCGAGAGCTGCAGGTCTCTAAAAGCTCTGACCAACCCATGCCATTCACACCGAAAGGCAGGAATTGGTCATTCACAACGTATTGAAAGAACGAATCAGTGCCTTTGTCTCGCCTCTGTCCCTCCCCTCTCACCGTAACCAATGTGAACCACTCTGTGCGCTGCTCACTGTAAACAAATATAGCTAACGGACTGCTAACTGCACCAAAAAACCAAACCAACTAAGGATTAAGTCTTGGAGGCGCTGACGTTTGCAGTGTTGACTTTTTACACAGCAGAAGTTGCTGGAGGTGAGTGGATTAAAGCTTTTAGGTTTGTCAGCTGTTTACTACCAAGCTAACGAGCTATCCACTTGGTTGATGCTGTTAACCTGCTTGTAAAACATCGGCGCACACGTGCCTGTGCTCTGGGGGTGTGGTTTCGGGTGGTGTGTTTTTTTTTAAATGTCACTTGCTCGAACCATTTTTCCAACATTGCCAACCCTAGCTCCACTGCACAATTATAAACATGGAATTTTTTTTTGAAAGACATCAAAAGCAGAATCCCCTGCTTGTAAAACATCAGCGCACGCGTCCCTGAGCTCTGAAGGCGTGATTTCGGGTGCCATGTTTTTTTTAAATGTCGCTTCTAACGTCGCCAACCATAGCTTTAAGACTTTTATTCTGTTACATTAACGTGTTAATTCTCAAAACAACTAAATTATTTCACATGTCATTTAAAAATCCCAATTAAGCATTATCTCATTGAGAGAAGCTAATGAGCTTCTGTCACATTCTGGCTGCGCCCTGGTTTAGTTTTGACCTCCATGGCGCATCAACATGCAGGGAGCATGTCAGACATTTAATTAAGCCCCGCTTCTCTGTGTGCTGTGTTCACGTGCAGAGCAGATGTCTGACAGCGGAGTATCCTAGAAGCGCTGTAAGGCACGCTTCCGTGCGTCCTTCTGACGTCGCCACCATTCTGACGTCATTCACCAGCATTAAAGGTTGGATATGAAATACAGACAGAACAGCGACATCACATGCGCCGAGGTTGGAGTTGCAACGACAGAAAAACAACTCCAGCCCTTTGGTTGCCAGGCTCACTGCCGATACAAGTGACCAACAGCCTGAAGCATGTCCAACAAGTGTGGGCTTTATGCAAAGCTTCACTACTTCCTAACTTAAGCCAGCTCTTTTGTCTCCTGTCTTTCCTTATTGGACGACATGATTGATCCAGGTGTGCCTGATCTCAGTAACGATGAGGGCAATGGCCAGACACACCTGGATTAATCAATTTGTCCAGTAATGAAAGACATGAGACAAAGGAGCTGGTTTAAAGACGCTATAGATACACACCGCAAAATTGGGTACATCCCCAAATACGTCACATCTGTTCCGGATGTGGGGGAAAGGAGCGCGACTCTGCCATTGAAACCCATGTAAAACTGGCGTGTTTCACAGACCATCATTTACGACCAACTGGAATATTTCGACAAAACACCACCACCCAAAAATGACTGAAAGCCTACGGAAGAAGGTGTTTTGGGCAAATGGAATAACAAACATTGCTTGTTGGGCTAGATCCAACGTTAAAATACTGATTCTCAAATTCGTATTTGTAGGTCCAAATGGCTTATTCCAAAGGGTCTTAGTCCTCCGGACAGGGAACGGTATCTCAGGAAACTGGACATAATTGGCACAGACTGTTGTTCTTTCGTGACTAAAGCGACTTGACTGAGTGGCCTGAGGTGGCGTTCCCAGATAATAATAATAGTTATAATAATAATAATAATCACATCACATGTAAAAAGTAGGTTTGCAGATTGTTGTTTACCTGTAACAAAATGTAGACTGCAAACGTGCACATGGTTAGATTTCGGAGCCCAAAGACGTCTTTTTCTGTCCTCTCGCTGAATGGCTTGTAGCCACAACAATTGTCTTTTTCTGGGTAGGGAGCCGAAAAAAATTTAAACCAGGGTCTGGGTGTGCATTTGTGGTACAAAAGGTGACACAGCAGCTCTTAGGCATTTTCAGAGGGTCTTCTATGCCAACCACACCTAGCTGGGGCCACTCACCATTAAATCACTCAAAATTGCTGAAATCAAGAGGATACCAGTCAGCGCCGAAAATTTGTTTTGTCTGCAGGCTTTCAGTCATTTTTGGGCGGTGGTGTTTTGTCGAAATATTCCAGTTGGTCGTAGATGATGGTCTGTGAAAAACGCTGGTTTAACATGGGCAGGGCTTAAAGTTTTCCGGCACCGTGCCGGATTTCCGGCGTGTGGCGGCAAGGGGGAAAAAAAAGAAAGAAAAAAAGTCCACAGTAAGAACTTGATATAGTCAAGTATGTGGTAAAAAAGATGTGTACAATCCCACACTTTAAATGGTCATATTAATCTACAAGTAAGATCAACGTATTTTGGCGCTCATTGGAGCGCATTTCTACTCAATCGCAAGTGGAGCAGCGTGGTTAGATGATGATCCAGATCCAGCTGCAGCTGAGATCCAGCAGCGGCAGCAGTGAACGGCTGCTTGCAAACATCAGCTATGAACATCATATCGTGGAGCCTGAGTTTATGCCGCCGTCCTGACCGATAAAGGACTTGAAAATAACCGGCGCTGGGCGAAGATGGAAGAACTAGTTAGAGACAGTTTGTGCAAGAAACTGAAGGAGCCACATAGTCGCTTTTCCAGAGACTCACAGGCTGGACTTGGACAGTTTCAGACTCGTGAACAGCGGTTTTCTTTCTCTTTTCTTTTTCTTTTGGAAAAAAAAACGTATTAATTTCGTCACAATCTCTGTCTGATCCCGCGCCTGCTGTCCGTGTTGTCAGCTGTCATCTCCCGAGACGTCACACAGACACGCGCCCCCGCGCACACATAAACAGCAGCAGCACGTGAGCACGTCTGGTGCTGCTGCATCGCTGAAATTCTGGACATTAAAAACTGAATAAAAGCGACAAACATGAGAGCAGCAAGCTGCATCGTCTGCGGTATCAAATTTGAGACGCTGGATCCTCCACACCCACCGTAAACACACCTGAAAAGGTGAGTTACTGTAATATGAAAGCTTGATATTAGCAGCCATGTTAGCAGCTAGCTTAGCGTCGTAGCGGCATAAACGTGAGCTTGTTGGTATCTTTAGTTCGTACTAAAGTTATGTAACTCCATCAGATGATTCCTGAATGTGTTCAGGAGAAGAAAGAGATATTTAATGGACAGTTTCCATAAACTGGGACTGTCGTGATGACGTTAAACTGGGATCAGATCCACTGGAAACATCGCAGTTTACTGGGTCCGCTTATTAGAAAGAACAGCTGTTGCTCGTTTAGGAATGCAAGGAATAGTTATTAAAACTGCTGGTAGAGGGTCTAAATTAATTAAAATATTGAGAATTTTTTCAGTTTAAAAAAGAATATAATAAGACTTGCTGTACTCTGCTCGCATAAAGCCTAAAAAGAAGATTTTCCTCATGCACTAGTGGAGGATAACCAGCTGTGGACATCTGTCTTGCAGGTTTTACATGTTTACCAGCTGTAATATGACTGAGTCAAACTATCAGCGGGTCATTAAGAGGCTTCTGCAGAACTTGATAAGAAACTGTGATGTGGATCAGATGTTGCAGCAGGGAAACATCTAAAACCTGCAGGGGGTGATCCTACACTAAGGTGCAGCTTAGCCCCTCTCCACATTCAGGACAAATGCTAGTTTAGAGCATTTGTCTGCAGATCCAGGTGCATTTTTATACACATTAAAAACTCTTGGATAAGTTAAGAGCATATTTATAGACTGAATAAATTCCCATGTTCATCTACAAGTTTTCCAAATATGTTTAAGCAAAGAAATTGTCCAAGAGACAAAATATTGGTCAGTTAAACTAAAGATCAGTGCTGTTACAAAATACTGGTAGATAAAGGGTGAGTGTGGATTTTAAATTCCTTGGATATTATAATTCAGTCTTCTAAGCAGAGCAGACACCAGGTATGACATGACAGATTACTGATTACAGCTGAAAGAGACTTGCAACGTGGACTTCAGCCATAACACTGGAGACATGACTTGGACTTGCAAAAAAAAAAAAAAGAAGAAGAAGAAGACATACCGCTTGCAGAAAATGATATACGCATCTAGCAGCAAGAAAGTGCTATTACGTCACGATTTAGACCCTAGTCACAAAAAAATCGCCTCTATTTTTGGCCAAATTCTCCGATGTAAATGTGAATAAACTCGCTTTAAACAAGCCCACTCGTCCGAAAAAAGTTCAGGCTCAGGATTTTAATTTGCTTTAAGCCCTGCATGGGGTATGATGGCAGTCGCGCTCCTTTCCCCCACATCCGAAACAAATGTGACGTATTTTGGGGCGAATCCAATTTTGCGGTGTGTATCTATAGACTGATCTGGCCAATGTCCCCAGTAGACCGTCCGCCATTGGAACGGTGGCGTTTCTGTACGTGTGTAATTAGAACAGATGAGAATCTGACTTTTTTTCTGAACAATATAGAGGAAATCTGGAAGGACTGTCACATTCCTGGTTGTTGGGACATCAGAGGAAAACTTTAATGTGGTAATAAGTAAATAAGAAGATCACGGACATTAATTTCATGAAGATTTCTGCTGTCTGTGACAAAACTGGACACTGCTCCGTCCACTGATATCAGTGTGTTATCGGGAGGAATATCGGACACACAGAGCAGAGGAGGATTAACTTGCTGCCACAGCGGAGAAAACACTGGATTTAATCCCTAACAACAAAAACACGGTAAATTATGGTGAACACTCATTAATCTGACACTTTATTTCACGTATCTATGCTCCCGAAAATGACGCTCCGCATAACATTATCATGCTAGCTAATGCTAAAAAAGACAGCTGTGGTGTTGCTGCGAGTTAATGACTAATCTGGGAGATATTGTGGAATATAATGTTATTTGCTCTGATCAGGGCGACGTTGGGACCAGAATATAAAAACAGTTCAGTCAGAAACACAACAGATCAGGAAGACGGTGTCCTGTAGAGCTGGGCGATACCAGGAATTTTGGTATCGATCCGATACCAAGTAAATACAGGGCCAGTATCGCCGATATCGATACCGATACCGATACTTTTTCATATTTAAGCTTCATAGATCCAAAGGATCCAAAACGACCTAGGATAGAATTTTGTTAAACTCAGTTCTTGGGGAATCGGGAAATAATAATGGACTATAGTACCTGTATGTAATCCTTCTGTATTTATTTCACACGTAACACAAAAGGGTACTTATATGCAATCATGTGTGAGCTGGATCATATTTAGTATATTTGTTTCAATCCCAGAAAATCATTAATCTAGTTTTTTACTCGTCCACCTCTTATGATATTATATCTTTCAGTCCTTATGTATAATTTTGCACTGTGTGCACTTGCCTGTTGCTTTAAAGTAATTCTATAAATTTCCCTGTTTTGGAATAATCAAAGCTTTATCTAATGTTAGATAACATTTTTCGATGGAATAAATGTACTAGATTATTTCAATGTCTTAATTAATTTTTTTAGTTTTCCAGTAGCATTTGACTTAAGTAACATGCACTTTGAAAAAGTAACATGAACTGATGCTGAAGATGACCACTCTCAATTTCATTTTATGATGTCTCTGTTCCTGCAGCTCTGTGTTTCTACTGCATGGGTTTCCATGTGCATGTAGAGGTTTGTTGTGTTTTTACTGTATTTAACAGCCCCATTGCAATCTATCCAGCTCGCTGTCGTTCCATTTTCTGTAATAAAATAAAGCCAAACAGCTTCTCTTCGTCATTTCGATACTCCGCCGTCTCGAGGAGAGGAGAGCGCTGAGTACGTGGGCCAGGCTGAGCCGACCTACAAGGCTGTTTGGCTGTGATGGTGCACTAACTAAAGACGAGGGGGGGAGAACGCTGCCCCCTGCTCTGACAGCGCAGCGCTGCTCCAGACTTTTATTCATCCGTTTGCGCAGCAGTGAGTGCGTGCGGGAAAAAAAAAGCTTTAGTATCGATCTTTTTAGACGAGTATCGTTCAATATCAATACCAGCGTTGGTATCGATAATATCGATATTGGTATCGATCCGCCCACCTCTAGTGTCCTGCAGCCTTTAGTTTTATCTGCAGGACATGTGAAGGCTACGTGGTCTGTACAGTCCTTCAACAATACCAAAAGCCAAAAATGTGATAAACTAGAAAAGTAACGACCTTTGAAAGAGTTTAATTTTTTTAACTTTTATAGGTAATATCGAGATGTGCGTGTTACTCCAGTGTGGCTTGTCATTAAAGCCAGTTTTCGGAGATGAATAATAGTTAAAATTAATGATCCGATGTAAAAATAAATAAATAAATGTCAGAATACTTTAAAGATCTCTGGATAACATACCTATAGGTTATCATGACCCTAGACGACTGTCCAAGGTTATAAATCCAGATATTCGTGCTGCTTTCCGTGTTGGTAGATATGAGGTAATTGGGACTAGTCCCCACCTTAATTGCGGCGCCGCAAGATGGCGCCACACACAAAATGCTTGCAGGATCAGTCTATACCTGATTTTGCACATTTTTGAACCATGAGCGAGGTGAACAGTGTAGTTTGAACTGTAAGCCCCGCCCCTAGCGGTTTCTCCCAGTGAGAAACGCTTCTTCTCTTCCTTTTCTTTCCTCCAACTTGACATGCATGAAATAACGTGCACGTTTCATACTCGTGCACAAAGAAACTTTCCAGAGAAAACTTGCATCTTTTAGTGAATTTACTGTTTTGGTTGCAGTAAATGGCTGCAGATCAGCTAAATGACATTTTCTGTCATAAACCGGTAGTTTACCGTAACTACAGTTATGTAAACAGATGCACAATTATGTGTTATGTTATGGGCGACATTACAACATGACAACGTAATAAAGTTTTTTTTTTTTTTACGTAATAAAGTATCTTACCGGTCACTGCGAGTGGAAGTGACGTAAAGCTTCGTTGTGTTACTGTGTAAATATCACGATGTATTATATACGGTAGACCAGCAGAAGCACCAGCACCCGAGAACATATAAAATGTTACTAAGAAGAAAGTTATTGAAAAATACCTGTCTAGTCGGTTTACAGCACGTTTCCAGTCCACATTCTGTCGGAGGCGTCTAGCTGCTCTCAACCGTCAGTACAATCCACTGAGATTTACACGAACTTTATTCCTTTTTCGGTCTCTCCTGTGTTTCAACTCTCTCTCCTCCTCAGTTTTGATGCTTTCAGGCTGTTTTGCTGAATGAACAGTAACAGCCAGCGCGACTTTCCCTTCGATAGACGCCATGTGGTTCTGTTTAGAAGTGCTGCCGTGCACGTGCTAGGGGAGGGTGCTCCTTGTTAGAAAACACTGTGAGTGGCTGATTGGAAACCGGAACTTCTGAAGACTGAGCTCCATTGGCATGAGAAGAGCGTCACGACAGTGTTAGAAACCTAAACTAAAAAGGCCTGGATTCATGCATATACGCAATCAGTGAGTGATTTCATGAAATTACCTCTTTTACCACATACTATACCGTGTAGAAAGCATTTTTCTTAGAGAGATTAAAATAAAATCAGGTACAGGGCCTTTAAGTTCAGGAAGTAGTGGAGTTGTGCATTAAGCCCATTGTTAGCCACATTAGCAAGCAAATTAGCTTACCGATCCAGGGGAAAAGTTGCCATTTATTTCTGTGTTTTGATGCCATGGAAAACGTTTATGTGGGTCCATCTAGTGTAGGCTCCACCTAAATTTACTTCAGTTTTTGCTCTTCTCAGGTCAATCCTCTCCTGAAACGGATAACAATGTCTCCGGGGCTCTAAAACAGCAGCTTGACTGGCCGACTCCACCAGTTTTCCCAGTACCAGCCTAACTGTACCAAACATACTGTTGCCACACAGAGATCATTTCTGGCAACCCGCAATGGCGGCTTATATTGTCTTGTAGATGTAAACATAACGCCATTGTCAAACTCATTAGAATTTATTTAATATTTATTTTCAGGCTAAATATAATTTTAAAAGGAAATGCTGTTCTTTCATTCTGCACCCCTCCAAATGCCCCATGGAGTTTTATTTTATTTTATTTTACTTTTTGTGTTGATGTATTTGCATATTTTTTTTATCTAGACTCATCGACGCTTTGGCGACAGCCCGAGCTGGAAATCATAATTCCCACTTATCACTGTTTGGAAGGTTTCTTGTGAGATAGAATGAAATGCTTCATATAATCACTGTGAGGATCCTCTCATCCTTTAACCTGATAGTAAACATGTAACATGTACTCTGTATCCACGTGTAGACGCATTACTGGGGTTTACTACAAGTTGAATGAAAGGAAAGATTAGATTAGAATTAAATGCATTTTACGACCAAACTAGTTGTCATTGAGACAATAATAAGAGCACATCAGAGCAGACATACAGCATCGTAACAGCTTCCCCAACATTTTCCTTCCACGCTTTCACCTCTCACTTTTCCTCTGCGTTTGACTTTTAAAAGCGTTTTGCTATTAGCCTTGCCCTAGATTAACCTGGAAAATAGACCAGTATGGGGTGGAAAGGAGATGCTGCATCCAGATTGATCATTTCCAGCAGCGATCATATACTGTGTGTCAGAGAGACCTGCTCCAATACACTCAATAAAATGCTCTCAGATCAACCTTTAGGTCTCCAATAGCCTCCAATTTGATATGTTGAGGCTATCACACCGCTCATACATTACATGACTTGTTTATACTTATCTTACATGCAGATTTAGATGGAAAACATTTCATAAAGACCAGTTTATTTCATGCAGCTAAATAGCAGCAAATCATAGCCCTGTACGTCCTCTGAGAGCCTGCGAAGTTCACCTTCCTGTTTCCCTGTCTCTGCTTTCCTCTGACACCTTGTTTGTGTGGTTTGCTTGAAGTGGAGAATCAGCGGCTCTAAAGTTGGCCGTCTGTTCTCCTGCTTTTCTTACATTCCCATCTTTACTGGAGTTTGAACTGTGTTTGGTTTGGATGCCGATGCTTGGTAGAGTCTTTGAGCAGAGTTTTTCCCATCATGTGGCTCTGCTACATGTTAGCATTGATGCTTCCTGGAGTCAGCTTCTGTGTAGCACAGATCTCATGCTAACCCCTGCACAGGAGAGCTCGTCAAGAAGAGGTTAAGTTTGCAGCAGTGTCTCGTGACCCGTTCTCTATCCCTTTGTTTCTTCATCTGAAAAACTTTCCTCTGGCAAAGTCACGATCTCTCTGCTCTGCTCCACAATCCCATTTCTTATCTGTTTCTGCCATGTTCAAGACGACTCCGGCAGCTTAGCTCAATCCTTTGAAAACACTGATATAAAACAAGAGAGATGCCGTTTACCCCGTCTGAACCTTCTGTCCTGCTACAACAGACGTGAATGTGTGTGTTTTTTTTTTTCTTTTTGCACAGGGACATGCAAAATCCCATTCATGCACATGGATTCTTACCCATGCATACATGTCTTAAAAATACTCTTCAGGTCACTGCCATAGTTATTTTGTCTCTCACAGAAACATTAATTCTCCAGTCTACATGAATGCTGATTGGCTTGGGGGCCATAGAGGGGGGTTAGACTCTTCAGCATACTATGTGATCTCACATTGTTTTGCAGGAATTGCAGCCACTGATGATGGGGATTCTATTGGACTTAGCAAGAGCTGGAGAGGAGACGAGTAAGGAGGGAATGAGAAAGAGAAAAACTCAGTAAGGAGGTGACATAGTAAGAAGGGAAGGCGATAGAGCTGGAGGTGAATGAGAAGGCAGTTAAAGAACAGATGAAAGGTCAATACAAACTAAAAACTCCTGGGTCAAACTGCTGGCTTAAAAAGGGACCAACTCATTTCTGGGTTGTTTCAACTCAGGTATTTGGGTGTTTGGTTGTTGACCAACTTCTCGGTTCAAATAACCAAATATTTTAAAGTTATACCGTGTAACTTTTGACTCTGACATTAAGCCTAAAATGAGCAGTATTAGATCATTTTTCTGGCCAAAATACAGTGACTGACGCGTGCCGGCACTCTGTGCGGGCTGCCCTCTGCAGGAACCAGACATCGTAACTTTGGAGAGGCGGTAAAAGTCCCGTAAAGCAAGTTGCTTTACGGCTCCTCATCCATAAACACAGAAAGCTCTACTTGTGCTACTTTCTTTCATTACTTGAAGCTTTGTCATGAAGGAACAAAGTAAAAAGGTTTGTTCCGCCATGCCATGAAGTGATGTCTGAGCAGGCCAGAAAAAAAAAGAAAAAGGGATCACGGCAGATCAAAAAACGAGTGGACATTGGAAAAGAATTCAGTCATTGGAGATTTCTGAAACAGCAGTGTGGAAGCAAAACCCACTCTCTGTTTGCCACGGTATCATTAGACTGGTAAGTAAGTTTGGCTGTAAAATGTGATGCTTTTCTTTTTTTTTTCAGTCAGCATTTATTCAAAACAAAGTCAATCAGAGCCGTATAAGTATAGTTTCCTGTTAGCAAAACGCGGCTAGAGTTACTATAGACCAAAGCTAACGTGACTCCCTAAACATTTTGCGCAATTGTGGCTGGTTTGCAGCAATAAATGCGTTCTCTGTTATTCATATAAATATCAAAGAAGTAACAGAACGATCTGCAGTTTGCTTGGTTTAGCTGTATGATTTTCATACGCTGTTCAGAAGGAAGCAGAGCCACTGTAATGTCCCGTAAGCTGAGCTAATGCAGACGTTCTAATGACAAACGTGAGTTTTGCTAAAGTTACGACTTCATTCAGTGCACAAAACTACAACTTGGTTTCGTGGCCAGTTTTGATTGCCTATTTATTTTTGCATTGTGCGTTTGTGTGTGTGATGTTTCAGCTATGTAAACATATATAATTAGAAACAGAGGCGCATAGCATACCTCCACCAGGGGTATGTCCTCCGATGGTGAAAAATACTTTAGAAAATTCTTGAATCTTGATGGACTCTTATTTCAATATCCAAACACGGGAGAGGAGATTTAAATTTGCGTCATTTCCGTGAGGCCTGTGGGACATTGGCGCCGTTGCAGGTTTAGCGCTGCTAGTGGCCAAAAGTTACACGGTAGAACTTAAGTTATTAAACCCAACTTCTGGGTCAAATATTTAACCTGAAAGTTGGGTAAAAAAATAAATAAATAAAAATCAATTTTCTGGGTCGAAGTAACCCAGAAATTAGTTGGTCCTTTTTTAACCCCTGGAGTTTTTAGTGTGTAGGTCAGGGCTATTCAAATGGCGGCCCACAGGCCACATGCGGCCCAGAACCAACTTCCATGTGGCCAAGCCTTTGGTTCTGTCAAAATAAATAGATAAAAAATATTAAAAGTCAAATTTCTACACGGATTGAAAAAATTCCTACCATTGTATGGACCTTGAATGCAACACTCGTTAGCCTAGCAAGCAGCGTGGTCGCGCTGCTGTCAGAGCGGCTTCAGACCAGCTACTGTTTTCAGAATAGTAAATTCACATAGTTGCACCTTTCAGATGGTTTATAAAACATGCTAATATGTTCAGAATGTTTACAGCCCCTTCGAAGTTGGCTGATTTATGTTGCAGGTAATGTAGTCACTGAGTGGTCACGGTTGCTGCTGCAACTGTCAGTGTTCACCACCTACATCAGAGCAGCTTTCATCTGCATCAGCTACTCAGACACCACATAAGAACAAATCCAGCATCACTCCAGCTTTAGCATGCAACTAACACATCTATCTTCACCCAAAAGTGTAAATTGACTATGTCAGCCATTCCCAAACTTCAGAATACCAAAGCTTACTTTAAAATGTGAAAAATCTCTGCGGCCCACACAAACCTTAAATCACAACTGTGGACAACACATGAGACACCAGAGTAAATTCCCAAACTTTAAAACTGTGATGTACATTCATTCAGAACAGAATAAATTTTCAAAGTTTTTATTACAAGTGCATTCTAGACTGAATAATGCTCAAATTTTCCATTTCATTCTGTTTTCCTTTTTACACCCATGAACCACTGGTCCATTTTTTTCTGCCACTACACAAGATGAAGTGTTCCTTCAATTATGATCCTGATCATGATGACCATGGAGTTGTGATTGTGTAAGGTTAATATAATAGAATACATTAGAATAAATCTTTATTTTCCACCAGGGTGGAAAATTGTCTTTGGCTCACCAACGCTAAAATACAAACACCGACAAGAGATAACAACAACATTTAAGAACATAAATACAGTAAAAAACATAGAGCTAGAGCAGTTCAGGTCATGTGTGTGGGAACTTCATTTTGTTGAGTTCAGAAGAGTGATGGTGTTTGGGAAAAAGGATCTTTTCAGAGAACCCTTTGCCAGGGGAACCCTGTAGCGCCTCCCAGGGTTCCCCTGGCTAGAGGTTCTTTGAAAAGATCTTTTGTCCCAAACGCCATCATTCCAACATTAATATGAGGGGTCAATAACACTCAATAGGTTTGTGTTATTACTTATAAATATTTTCTAAAATGGTGCAATAAATATTTTGCAATTAAAATCACATTTGCAAAGATTAATTTATATTTTGATGACCTTTCAAGGCCCACCAGGCGGCCCACATTTCCTCCTTCATTTAATCAATGCTTTAAGTAGAATGAACGAACGAATGAGTACTATTGTCCCGTGACTTCAGAGTTTCGCAAATTGTGTTTTTGTTGTCTGGGCAGCAAGCTGCTCGTCTGAGCTGTTCTACGGAGGCTCGCATTGTGAATGCGCAGCCCCGGAAAGTGTATAGAACACCCTGATAACTAACAGAAAGCTAAATCTGAATTTGCAGAACAATAGGGGATTATCACGCTTCCGCGTTCCGGTTTCCGGAAGTTGAAACATTTGGCACTTCCTCTTCCGGGCCATGTTAACGACAGCCGTTCCTGCTCTGTTATACCGTTTAAATCTTATAAACTCCAAACATACTTAAGTTTTCATTCTAGACTGAAGTGATACTGGATCAAAAGCTGGATCAAAGCGATCAATTCGCCGCGGTGAAGGGCCGAACTTTATAATAAAACACACGTTTGTTTGTCCCCGGTGGGGCACAACACCGGCACTTCACAGCATGCTAGCATTAGCCAGCTAACGTTTACTGATGTGCTTAACATTGTGCGTCTTAAAACAAACAAACATCTGAAAATCGGGTCTGTACCCCCCCGTTTCCAGTGGAACAACTGGGGACTGCCAAGAAAGGAGATGCTTGTGTGTTTTCAGCTGCACAAAGTTAGGCACGTCATCAAGCTGGCTAATGCTAACCTGCTAATAATAGTCCGCCAGCTACTACTCTGTTAAACTTTGTAAATCGGATAAACGCCAATGCCAAGTTTTCATTCCAGACTGAAGTGATGCTGAGGAAGAAGTGGATTAAAACGACCGATTCGCCGTGGTGAAGGACCGAACTTTATAATAAAACGACACACGTTTGGTTGTGGCCGGCAGACTGTGCAGTCGTGTTAGCAGGTTAGCATTAGCCAGCTCGATAACGTGCCTAACTTTGTGCGGCTGAAAACACACAAGCATCTGAAAGCGTCTCCTTTCTTGGCAGTCCCCAGTTGTTCCACTGGAAACGGGGAGGTACAGACCCGATTTTCAGATGTTTGTGTGTTTTAAGACGCACAATGTTAAGCACGTCAGTAAACGTTAGCTGGCTAATGCTAGCATGCTGTGAAGTGCCGGTGTTGTGCCCCCACCGGCGACAAACAAACGTGTGTTTTATTATAAAGTTCGGCCCTTCACCGCGGCAAATCGATCGCTTTGATCCAGCTTTTGATCCAGTATCACTTCAGTCTAGAATGAAAACTTAAATATGTTTGGAGTTTATCCGATTTAAACAGTATAACAGAGCAGGAACGGCTGTCGTTAACATGGCCCGGAAGAGGAAGTGTCAAAAGCCGGCAACTTCCGGTAAGCGTGATAATCCCCTATAGTGCTCATCTGTTCGTTCATTTAACTTAAAGTATTGGCAAAAAATCAAGGCGTTTTGCTGCAGATAATGTCTAATATAGTGGCTGCCCTGTCTCCACCACGATACCGGACGTTCACCGAAAAGCGATTCGACGTGTTATCTTACCAAGGAGTTAAAGTGATTCAGAAACTTTACCAGTGAGTAAATGCACGTACAGGGAGTGCAGAATTAGGCAAATGAGTATTTTGACCACATCATCCTCTGTATGCATGTTGTCTTACTCCAAGCTGTATAGGCTGAAAGCCTACTACCAATTAAGCATATTAGGTGATGTGTATCTCTGTAATGAGAAGGGGTGTGGTATAATGACATCAACACCCTATATCAGGTGTATTAGGCAAATATAATTATTAGGCAACTTCCTTTCCTTTGTGGGTCAGAAGAGGAACCTGACAGGCTCCGAAAAGTAAAAAAATAGTGAGATATCTTGCAGAGGGATGCAACACTCTTAAAATTGCCAAGCTTCTGAAGCGTGATCATCCAACAATCAAGCGTTTCATTGAAAATAGTCAACAAGGTCGCAAGAAACGTGTGGAAAAACCAAGGCGCAAAAAAACTGCCCATGAACTGAGAAAAGTCAAGTGTGCAGCTGCCAAGATGCCACTTGCCAGCAGTTTTGCCATATTTCAGAGCTGCAACATCACTGGAGTGCCCAAAAGCATAAGGTGTGCAATACTCAGAGACATGGCCAAGGTAAGAAAGGCTGAAAAACCACCACCACTGAACAAGACACACAAGCTGAAACGTCAAGACTGGGCCAAGAAATATCTCAAACTGATTTTTCTAAGGTTTAATGACTGATGACATGAGAGTGACTCTTGATGGGCCAGATGGATGGGCCCGTGGCTGGATCGGTAAAGGGCAGAGAGCTCCAGGCGCCAGCCAGGTGGAGGTGGGGTACTGGTATGGGCTGGTATCATCAAAGATGAGCTTGTGGGGCCTTTTCAGGTTGAGGATGGAGTCAAGCTCAACTCCCAGTCCTACTGCCAGTTTCTGGAAGACACCTTCTTCAAGCAGTGGTACAGGAAGAAGTCTGCATCCTTCAAGAAAAACATGATTTTCATGCAGGACAATGCTCCATCACACGCATCCAAGTACTCCACAGCGTGGCTGCAAGAAATGGTCTAAAAGAAGAAAAACTAATGACATGGCCTCCTTGTTCACCTGATCTGAACCCCATAGAGAACCTGCGGTCCCTCATCAAATGTGAGATTTACAAGGAGGGAAAACAGTCCACCTCTCTGAACAGTGTCTGGGAGGCTGTGGTTGCTGCTGCACGCAATGTTGATGGTGAACAGATCAAAACACTGACAGGATCCATGGATGGCAGCTTTTGAGTGTCCTTGCAAAGAAAGGTGGCTATATTGGTCACTGATTTGTTTTTGAATGTCAGAAATGCATATTTGTGAATGTTGAGCTGTTATATTGGTTTCCTGGTGAAAATAAATAACTGAAATGGGTATATATTTGTTTTTTGTTAAGTTGCCTAATAATTCTGTTTGCCTAATAAACCTGATATAGGGTGTTGATGTCATTAGACCACACCCCTTCTCATTACAGAGATGCACATCACCTGATATGTTTAATTGGTAGTAGGCTTTGGGCCTATACAGCTTGGAGTAAGACAACATGCATACAGAAGATGATGTGGTCAAAATACTCATTTGTCTAATAATTCTGCACTCCCTGTATATACTCCTAGAGATAAGGTCCACGTTGAAAAAAAGAAACTTATCCTTTAATTAGCACAGCCCCTCTAGATGAGCCCATCAGTGAACACACCTTTTCTACATGTACAGACCAACCAAAAACACAGCAGAATTTTTACTAAATGGTACCTGGATTTTCCACCTCTGATAACATCGACTGGAGCTGTACTACCATAGCAGGCTCATACTTAAACATAGGAGAGCTACAACAGCATCTTCTCACTGGATATTGGCAAAGAAGAAAAGGCCATTTACAGACTGAAACAATGAAAGACTGAATGCTGTGATAAATGACAAGAAAATTAAAAGGTCCATCTGCCGTAAGAAAATGTTACATTTTTCCTGCTACTTGCTGGCCAGAGACCATTTCTGACCCCATTACATTTCTTGGTCTGAAAATCTGGCTCAACTCAGCAAGTATTTGAATATCCCTGGCATATGCCTTTAAAATCAGATATATTAGAAGCAGCTTCAAAGCAAGTCAGTCTGTAGCAGCAGCAGTTGCACCGTGATCACATGACTTTAAAAGGAATGCTGGGATATGAAGTTAACAGGGACTTTTCTGTATGAACTAATGGAACAAAAAGAATATCGTAAAATTTCATAACGGAACAAGTTCTTGCCAGATTTTGTTAAAAAAACCATCAATACAGCACATTTTTTACAGCACACTTCTCAGCCTACAGATATTACTGGCATTAAAAAATGATATAGGAAAATATCGCTAATGGCTATTACTTTTTCAATAACAAAAATTTGTGGCTACGCACAGTTGTAGGAAAATATCTATACTGAAAACCACAATACTTTTTGTTGCGATATTGTATCAGGACATCTCTCATAGGGATGGTGAGGAAAGCTAATGAAGGCTAAAAGGAAGGATGGGTGAAAAATGTAAAGTGCAAGACAGACAAGTCAGGAAAAGAAAAAAAAATAAAGAAGTGGAGGAATGAGGGAAGAAGAGGTGGAAATGTTTGGAGAAATGGGGGAGTTAGGTTAAGAAATGGTGAAAAGTAACAAAGGATGAAAGGGACTAACAGGGAGGGATGATGGAAAATGAAGGGATTCAGGATTGAAGAGAATGACTGGAAGGAAGGAAGCTTGTGGGGATGGAGTAATAAAAGGACAATGGGAAAGAATAAAGGAAGTTCACAAAGCTGTAGAGAAAAATGATGTAAACAAAAATACTAGATATAGAAATAAATTCAGAGTGAAATGAGCAGAATTTACTGAATTCATCTTTAATTTAGGTCTTTCTTTAAAATGACATTTTTTCCCCTTCTATACTTAACATGTCTGAGCCAACATCTTTGTTTTTTATGTAGATGTGAACAAGTCATTTTGTTGCATTATTATGATGACAAGACAGGCTTTCTATTCTATTCTATTCTATTCTGAATTATGATATATTTAAAAATGTATAAAAATGATCTTTATATGAAAAAGAAATGTCATGTATTATCGCGACTCCACTCTTTTAATGGTATTTTACATCAGGCTTGTAAATTGGCCGTAATCTTACTGGTATTTAGAAATGCAGGTAAAGAAACTGAGCTGATGTTACAGATTATTTCGAACAGTGTGGGTCAGAAGAAAGTGAAGGTAAATGGCAGAGAAAGGCAGGAATGAGGACTGCCTCCATCCACATCTTTCTTTGCACACCTACTTCCCGTTTTATCACGGTTCCCCGTTCTCCCGGATCCCCCACCATTTCCCCCTGCCTTAAAGCAGGAGGTGATAAGATGGAGGGAAGGCATCCTCCAGCTGGCCACCATGCTGATATGCCTCATCTCAGCAGCAACTATGGATGGTGGGGCACACAATGTTGTTGATCCACATGCAAGCAAATATTATGCTAAAGTGATTGGCTCTCATCAGAGTCTAACCTTGCAATGATGCTGGAAAACAGCAGAAGAGGAAGAAAAAGCCCCATTTCCATCCTGCCCTCCCCCTAATTTGCATTGCATGCTGAAACGCATGAATCGGACCCATTAACTGAGGGCCCGTGCTGTGTTTTGGTTGTAAGCGAGGGGAGGGGGGCTGTCATATCTTTTGATTTGCTTGATATGAAAACAGTGGTGGCTTGCAATCAATGGAACCTGTGGTTTATTTGGGGTGAAATGAGATTTTTTATTGGGATGTTTGCATCTCGATGCAATTTGCCAGCTTTATTGTGGCCGACCCAGGAGCATCCTTGCTTGATTTTACAGTAAATTTGTCATGGGGCCAATACAAGAAGTGAAAGTGAATATGGTTATTTATTTACATGGAAGCAAACAGGCCCACTTTGTTAGAGCGTTCCGATGAGAATGGAGATCCCAGCTGGATATATGATGTGAAGGCATCCTATCAGAGTGATTAGGGGAAGGGAAGGATGGCTGACCAGCTGCTCTACATATCACTGAATCAGAAAATATCATTTGGGATTCGGGGGGCACTCTAAATGTTCGTCTGAGTGTTTTTAATGTTTTTTTGAGAACAGTTTTCAGCAGTTTGCTTTGAATCGGTGAAGGATTTTATATTAGTGTTTTCATCTTTCTAGAACAGCGAGTTTAACAAGACCTGACCTGCCAGATAAAAGTCAACCTGTCCCTCAACGGCAGTCAGTGCTGCTTTCATAGTCTGATGCAGCAGGACTAACTTCGTCTTTAGCCAGATTACAAAGTTAATTTTCTTTTCTATATTCAAAAACCATGCAGTAGAAATGACTCAGGTAGGTTTATTTACATAAGTTTTTTTTTTTTAAATGAAATACATTTAGGATTTGCTTTATAAAATGGTCTTTATGTGTACACTGTTAATAAAAATAAACATAAAATATGGTGGTATTCCGGCAGGTGGGATGCCAGAAATATTTGTAAAATAACAGAAAAAAAGATACTTTGTTGTTAAAAATACAGTACATTTCTGTAATATAGTTTATAACATTTCTTTTACATGGGATTTTTGTTTAATTTTGATTTAATGTTTAATGAATGATATTAACATGTACTAACAATTTAATTGCCTCTAAATACAGAAAAAAAACTGCTGGAATACAGAAAAGCAGACTGATAATGTCATTATATCCATTTGTTTGTTCTGTTTTATGTACTTTCATAAAAAAAAACCTTATTTAAAACAGCATTTAATCAATAGTGAGTGAAAGATGTGCATTGTATTTTCATAAAACTATCTGATGAGAAACAGAAACCTTTGTTCAATCAATTACTAAGTTTCTTGCATGATTCTTGTCTGCTAAACTAGCGGCATTGCCAGGATCTGACTTTTGCAAAGTCCCAGAATCAGTCAAACACGTGCTTGAGAGAAGTTGCACTCCAGTTGAGACATCACAAGTCCTTTAACAGATTACCAAAGAACTGAGTTTGATGCACCTGGAAAAAGGCAAGGTATCAAATATGCACTTAAAGTAGACTTAGTAGATTTTTCACTTCAATAGATGCTTGTAGGAATCCCTGTGGGGCTAAGCAAAGTGTTCATGGAGCAATTCGATGTTTCCCCCCCTCCACCCGGTGTTTCTGGCATGTAAGGGCAGAGACACACCGGACAGACTGCCGACCATCACAGTCGTCGCCAGAAAATGGGGTCAGGCTGATGAATTGGCTTCAGTCTTGCCGACATGGTGAGAAAAGTGCCCAAGAACACATCGAACCGACTCCAGACCTGGGTGTCCCTTCTGCAAATGCGCAAAATATGTCGCCACAACAGCAGGCGGTGCTGATCTATATTGTGGCCCCAAAAAACAAAAAAAACAGAAATGACAGACCATTTCTCAAGATAAAAACACGTAAAAGCTGCTGCTGTAAGCAGAGAGCTAGCAGTCCTGGGATGACACAAGACTGCTAGCTAAGGTCCCAATACGATGCCAAACGATGTGTGAGAGTTTGCATTATGTCCACTCCAAACCAGATGTCCGCATCTGGTTTGTTTACTTTCACTTCAGGTCTTCTAGTGTGCTGATTCGCCAGCTAAGTCAAGCCTCCTTCAATCTGATTGGTCAGCACATCACCGACTGAACGACTGGCCGATGCCAATTACACATGTTCAATTGTCTGAAAAGAACGCTGACGGTATTGGTGACGGCTGCAGACGGCCGACGACACAGAACACACCAAACTGACTCACGAACCTAACTTCAGAAGTCTCCACGACGACACCAGACGGCCAAAAACCAGCCTGGTGTGTCTCTGTCCCAATAAAACTGTTTTGACTTTGACGCTTGGCTCGTGAACGCGCTTACAAACAGGTCTAATTCTCGTGTGTATTCTCGCAACAAACAAAAGTTGGGGATAAAAAGAGGTTAAAATGAGCTCATGAAATTTTCCTCCCACCCAACTTTAATTAAAAATTCATTTGAAGAAAATTTAAGAAGGACTGTGTATGGAAAACACTAGGTTGTGACACCTTTAACTCACAAAGCAGAATGGAACAGGAAGAGCCACAAAGCATGATGGGAAATAATTGAACAAACAAATCCCAAGACCAACTAAGCTGATCTCACAGAAATATTTGAAATATACACAGATTTAAATGAGGTCCCAACACTTATTTACGTGTCCCCACCACAAAATTGTTCAAACTTACAAAGCGTTCTCAGGGTGGGGCATGCAACGCAACAGCATTTTAAATAACTCGGGGGGGGGGGGGGGGGGGGGGGGGGGGGGGGGGGGGGGGGGGGGGTGGGGGGGGGTCGGGAGAAAGAAAAGGGGGCGGAAGAGGAGTGCTGTCAAGCTTTAGAAAGGGGGAGGGGGGGGTAGGGGAAAAAATGGGAAGGAAGGTTAGGAGGAGAAGTGCAAAGGCTAGTAAGAGCAGAACGGATGGGCACAAAGCTTATATCAGGTACAGCGTTCAGTTGACTGCTGCAACTGCTCTGTTTATGTCTCTCTATCTGGGTATACTGTATATATATGTATGTAATATATATATATATATATATATATATATATATGAAGAAAGGGGTGGCTATGGTAAGTTAAGGAAATGGATGGAAATGGAACAAAGAAAAGGTGGGGCCGGTGCAGGTGAATTTGTTCACTCACCTCATGCACCAACGCATTTGGTAAAAAGGTGTATACGTATATATATATATATATACAGTATATATTTCACTGATCATTAAAAGCCTGACCTGCCGACTCCAATTTTTGCTGATAACATGTCTTTCCTTTAGTCTTTCATTTTTCACATTTTAAAAACAAAACCTACTCAATAGCTTACACTTCAGACGAGTTTTTAGCCTGTTACCAAAAACAATGTCCACAGCAATATTTTGCCTTCATGATTAAAGATGGCTGCACCCAGAATATTTTTTTTTTTTTTTTTTATAAAATTAAAAATTTTTTCAATAAATTTAAGGGGAAAGCAGGAGCCTTAATAAGAAATTTATTTAAAATAAAAAAAAAGTGAAAGAATTAAAAAAATTTCGGGGGGTGTGAAAAAAAAAGGAAAAAAAAATTTTGGTGTTCATCTGAATCACTGTTTGGATCCAGAAAACTATTTACATCTCAGTTCACCATTTAAAACTCATGGTGGGGGTTGGTGTGTGTGTGTGTGTGAGAGAGAGATTTGGGGGTGGGGGGGGGGGGGGGGGGGGGGGGGTCTGAGCGCATTTCTAGTTTTTGATAATTAACGTTGTTATGGCGTCTTGTTTTTGAAAAAACATATGTGAATAAATGTTGTTTAATGAACATTATCACCAAACTTGGTGTTGACATGTAAGGACATCTTTGTGATTTTTCTAGACGCCTTTGGTTATTTTTTCCAAGTTGGTTTAGTTGGAACCAAGCGGCAACCTCCGGTGGCCAACTATGAGTCTACCCGAAAGAATTCATTTTTTGTAGTTCTTCCTTCATCCACTAGGGGCTGGCTGCAAGACTGAGCAAATCCCCATAGACTCCCATTTTAAAAAAAAAGCCAACTTCACAGCAGAAATAAACATGTTTACAGCCTGGTTCAAAAAACCAGGTTTAAGTTTAATCCGTCAATTTCTACCCTTATATGTAAACTGTGAGGGGGTGAATTTTTTATAACTCATTCGTTTAGATGTTATTTATTCTTCAAATTCCACATAATTAGAGGGCGCTGTCCCAGCTATGATTGACATGCGGCAGACGGGAAGCTCGGCCTGCCGACCGGTAGCTCCTATTACGCTCACTTGTTTGCTCTCAGTAAGGTCTCAATTTGGAGCAGAGTAGCACAACCGGCGGTTTTTAGTCAGCGAATAACAAGTCTACGCCTGTCATTACCTATTACCCCGCTGTAAAGATGTTCTAATCCTTTGTTTTCTAACTCTTGTTAGTTTCGAGTTAGCTCGGTGAGCGTTTAGCCCAGAGTATGTCAGCTGTCAATCATTTGCCCCACGGCCGCATTGTACCCATTTTAGTGTTTTCCAGGAGTGACGACACACGTGACACGGCAAGATGGCGACGGTGGGACATGCCCAACTGGCTTCACATTTCTCTATTCAGACAAGACTGGATACTATGTCCATATTTTCTACAGTCTTTGGTTGGAACAGCAACCACCTGGCAATGACATCATCAGTGTGCGTCCACTCAGAGATCTGTGTCAACTGGAATGCACCAGTAGCAATATTGGGCCATCTGCTCTTCTTTCCTTCTTCTAGCTTTATCTTTAGCAATAGCTTGATTGCTAGCTTCAGATGCTGCATGCTCAGCTTTGAGGTGTTTTTTTAAATGGTGGGTGTTTGTTGTATTGAACATTTTGGTTGCGATCCTACACAACTTATTTCGGCCTTGCATGGATTGCAAATTGTGATTCTTTGGTCTTTTTCTTTTACTGATGACATCACTGGTTGACCATGTGGGGCAAGGTATGCAGCGAGGGTCCAGGTGGACACCTGGGTGAGAGTCCTGTGCGGTGCATAATCCTGGTTGGTATGTGCTTGAACTGCATGGAGGAAAACAATGGATCAGATTACAAGATGTGCTTTAATTTGGAATTAATTATTCCAACTATACATAATTTGGAATGTAAATCCTTATTCTCCTTTGTTTTTACAAGGAAACAATAATTCCAAATTAAGGTTTACACGGAAAACACATTTATCTCATTCCACCTTAGATCTGGGTGCTTGGAAGGGTTGTGACTGGACAGGGGGCATACTTTTACTTTAAATCTACTGGAAGTACACAGATCCCGGTTCCTGCTTCTTTTTGTTTCGGCCAAAACATGAAAACCACATAATAACACAGATTTAAATGCAACTTTGCAGCAGCAGCTCAACAATAACATACAACTTCATTTATTTATCATTTATCAGTTTTATTCGGAATAATCGTTTTCACTCAGAATTAGGGGTTTACATGGTCTAACTGAGTTAACTTTTATTTGGAATTAAAACTCTCGTGTAAATGTGGTCAGTGGTTTCCAACACTACCCCCACCCTCCATCCCACGCAGATAGAATGACATCTGAGTTTGTGCCTAATGGGCATTTCTGTTTCAGCTCCACATACTGCAGCTTTTTATAATATGTTTAAAATCACTTTGAAATGATTTCTGACAGCAAAAAGGATGACTAAATGGATGATTTACAGGATGATGAAAAAGCACACATCATAAATCCCAATAGCTGGAGTTACATGGCTATTTACTGTCACTGATGTTCTAACACAGATGTGTGGCTTTTGTTTACCAGCGTTCTGCATTAGATCATCAGGTTGATGTATTGCAACAGCAACCAGAACTGTACCGGACTATTTATTCTCCAACACTGATTAATGAATCCACAGAATAGCACCACGACTCTATTGTGTGAATGTTTGTACGATTATAAGCATTTCAGTGTGACCTTGATGAAAAATCATTACACTTTCATGCACATTAGACAGCATACATGTCCTATCCATCTTTTTGCTAATCGTTTTCTATTTCTGTTACTGATGCCAATGTCTGGGCTTGTTTCCAATTAGAGCAGGTATACTGTATATCACACATTCAATCTTCACTGGTTACCTACAGAGAGAAGAAAGAGCATGCAAAAGGAGGCAAATCTACGAAGTTACAGCAGGGAGTGAAATAGACAGGAACAGAGGAGGTGGGGGGGAGAGGCAATGTAAGAAGGCTGGCTATTTTTCACCAGGGTCCACAGTGAAGTTGTCAGGCAGGAGTGTATGTGAGCCCAACGGATGATAATGTGGCATGACACTTCTGAAATGAGAGCCTGGTTACCATGGCAAAAAGTGGGGAGGGACAGTCTCTCCAGGGGCTCAAATAAAACAAGCTGTAAATGATGTTTGATTAGGATTTAGATCATGGAACTGTTCAGGATGACCCCTTTGTTGGCGGCTTGCTCAGCCCTCAAGAGCTTTTTGTGTCCATGTTTGTCCCTGAGCGCCACCTTATATGTGCAAACTGCCTCGGGTTAGACGGATGGATGCCTGAAATAGAAAAGCAGTGATCAGGAACAATTTGTTCTGTGAGAAACCTAAAGCTTTAGAAATAAATAAATGAAGAAGAGTAAGTTCTTGTTTTTTTTTTTTTCCTAACTCAGTTCCAAACTAAAAAGATTGGATGCACTGACCTGGAATCATTGGGTAAATTATCATAAACAAGGATAGGCTCTGTTTTCTTGAATTGGATCTGGAATATCAGCACAGAAATGGGTCAGTCACAATCCCACACTGGATGGTGACTCAACAAAATATTGTCCGAAGGGGGTCAAAGTGACACAGAAATGTTTCTGGTGAGTAAATGCACATAAATAAGGTCAAGGTTGAACAAAAGAAAGTTATCCTTTAAGGATACAAAGCAGTGCGAGCCTCTTTTCCACTCACGGGTCTTGGCCGGGTTAGGACGGGCCAAGCCGAGTCGGCAGGGTTTTGGTACGAATATGTTGATTTCACATTGTGTCCCCACAGCAGACTGCATCCTAAAGGCCCATTTATGCTAGACGCAAAAGACGGATACGCAGACGGACGGACAGTTTCGTCCGTCGTCTGTGACGGTTACGCAAGTAATTTGTTGCGTTTTTGAGGGGCTTGTTGGTCTGTCACTTGACGCAGATGATGGAGCAATGCTACCGGAAACAGCAGGGTCAGTGTTGAGCTGTGTAAGTGGTATGCAGCCAGCGAAAGGAACAAACCAGAGAAGAAGAACAGGAACCGGAAAGAAAACAACACAAACACTAGTGCCAAATAGCCCAATAAAAGCACCTGAGAAAGAAGAAGCCAAACAGAGAGCATCTGTAGACATAGCTGGAGCTTTTGAGGAGAGGTTGTGCGAGTGAACACTCATATCTACAACATCGCCAGGGCACAGGGACAGGCAGCGCTGCTGCCTAGCAGACAAACTGATTTATGAACCATGGGAACGCAGAAGGCGCATGGAGGTATGAAGGCAGCCACGCAGGGCCATGCATGAAATGGACGTCACCATTTGCGAACGTAAGGGAGCATAAAGGGGCCTTCGCCCTGGAGGCAGAGTATTAACCGGATAGCACTGCTACGTGATCACATGACATCATCGCAGTGCAGTGCCTTTTAACCAAAGCACCACACCACATGAGACAGAAACAAAGGTGTCATCCCTTTGCTTTTATGCCGGGTTGCAGGGGAAGTGGGAAACTTTTCAACTAATCAACTAATTGCAATGTGTTAAGCTCCACCTTTTTGTTCTGGATCGGTTCGATCAGTACGCTTACAGAAGGCTACCAAAAAAATAGGACAGGTCGGATTGGAAATAAGGCTAGGCCTACCTGTCCCAGTTTTTACCTGTGGAAACGCAAAAAAATGTGGGCTGACTCGCAGAGGTGGGAATTGTGGAGTCAACAAATCTTTCTCATGTCATGTATTTGTTCTGCCCAGCTACTGAACCAGGTGAGTCCAATCAGCCCAGTTTAATGCATTGTGCTGATTGGACTCACCTGGTTCAGTAGCTGGGCAGAACAAATACATGACATGGGAAAGACTTGTTGACTCCACAATTCCCACATCTGCTGACTTGACCCGACCTGGCCTAGACCCACTGGTGGAAACAGGGCTTTCAAACCAGGGGCCCAAGACTCTGGAACACCCTGCCCCCCCCACATGCCCATAGTGTTTTAAGACTAATCTTAAGACATATTTTCATTCCTTGGCTTTTAACACTGCGACCAATGTGTGATCCTCTGGATTCTTTTATTTTGTTTGATTTTTTTTTTATGTTTTTATATTTTCTGTGTTATTGTTGTGATTTTGCTCATTTTATTTTTGTGCCTAAATGCGTTCATTTTACGTCGCATTTGGTGCAACTTCCCTACCTCACTCCCTATGAATAAAAAGAGGTGAAATATATCCTCTTCTTTAGTATCACACAATCTTCCATTCACTGAGGGGAGTCCCAAACATTTGTTCCTTTTATGCTTAATCAAATCATTTATTTTCCTTCTTTAATGGAGATGTTCTTAGTTTAAATGAAACCTTGCCGATCATTTGCAGGGTTGAAGAGACCTCCGACGGAATGAACACCAAAGACAACCAGGGGTGGGCTGAAAGTGGCTCCCACAGCCTGGAGGGAAAACAATATCAGCAAAAATTTACAGAGCTGAAACCCTCAAACACAACTTTTTGATTAGCTGCGACAAACAAGCAAATCCATTTCCAGAGACAGCTGCAGTTCTGTTGGATTTCCCTGAATCTCATGTTCAGACATGCACGAATCTGGTCAAGTTCTGATCTGTCTGATAAGATACAAAAGCTTCTCAGAGGCTGCCGTTAGAAAAAGAGCACATTCAGAGACCAGCCACTGGATTTTAACACAACCAGAATAAGGGTGATATATCTGGTAATGTAAATTTTATTCTTATTTTATCTCATCTTGTCCCGTCCAGCATCATGACAGCAGAAAGATGGCCTGGATGTATTTGGTCAGAACAAATTTGCTTTGCTAAGAAGAGTTTTATATATAAATATAAAGAAGAAGAAGCTTTGTGACTAAAAAGGCTCCCCTTTAAGAATTACTCTTTAGTTTTTCATTTTAGTTGCTGAGTTGGACCTCACAGAAGGGTGAGAGTCGACCGATTTGAAGAGACCCCAAACTACCTAAGACAGAAAACACCACCAACCACCAGCTGTGGCCTTATCTGGCATGAAACAAGGAGCATTTTATTTAAACCTTAAAATAAACTACAATGACACCGTGCAATCTCTTGCAATTAAACACAGTGTGTATGCTGTTACAATAATATTCTTCCATCTGTGATCCTTATTGATTTCATATGTTTACGATCATTCAGTAGCATTAGCTTTGGAATCAAAGTTATCAGGGAAGTTTTACCAAACCGTCACGCGATATCTTAAAATAGCCTTATTTCAGCTAGAGTCATTCGTATGGGGATATTCTGCTGGTGTTATCAAAAAGGCTTTCTTTCATTCTAATCTGATGCTTTATTTTAGTCTGAGATAATGAATAATTGCTAACTCCTCTAAAAACCTTCAGTTTATGACAAGATCCAAGAAACAGGAACGCCACAGGAAAGTAGCCAAACAACTCGACTCCCAGTGGACATTTTGCTCAGCCATAAAAGTTTCATAGTTGTTCATTATTCTTAGCAACAATGCCACCTCATTGTCACTCCAAATGAAAAAATCTTTTCTCTGGGCAGCATTAGGCTACTTTGTTAGTCTGAGAAGTTAGCTTCCTGTTTACATGCTGATGTAATAGACATGTCTGCCCGTGATGTGCCGCATGCTCTGTTTGTGACAGTCATTTCTTTGCTTGCGTCGAGCCTTAAATGATTCAGAACGACTGTATGGATGTAGGGAACCGTGAGCGCACTTCCGCATTGCACAAAAATTGTTTATTTCTTCATCTGCTAGGGGCTCCAAAACATAGCAAATCCCCATAGACTCCCATGATAAAAAGACCAACTTCACAGCAAAAATAAACATGTTTACAGCCTGGTTCAAAAAACTCATTTTAGGTTTAATATGTTAAGATTACCTGCATGCCAACTGTGAGGGGGTGAATGTTTTTTATAACTCATTCGTTTAGATGTTATTTAATCTTGAAATTCATAGGCTGAGACCACGATTACCTTATAGAATTATTGCATCAATAACAACAGGGGGCCAGAGTGTATCTCTTCCCCTGGGAACAGTCAGGGCTGTCATATTGCTAAATTTACATGCTAAAACCTTAGCATTGTAATATTACGCATCCTTATTTCCGTCATTCATCACATTTACCTTGTTAGCGAGAAGAAATTAACTGTGGGTCCCGTTTTATTCCCACAACAGATCATAGCTCCCTCCAATGGGCTTTATGCACAGCTCCAGTACTTCCTGAACTTAATACTGCACCTTTGTTTCCTGTTTTACATGATTGGATGAACTGATTAATCCAGGTGTGTCTGACCGAAGCAAATGGTCAGACACACCTGGATCTTCTGAAGTCTGAGTTAGGGTTTGAGAGGCACTTGTTCTCCCTCTTTTAGCAGCAGTCATGAGTGTTGTCTCCATGTGCGCGGACCTGTGATGGCGGACACGACACGACACCGGTGTTGCCAGGTGAACGAGAATGTGCAGCTCGTCTTTCCCACATGCACCCCCTTGAGGCTTCGTACCTGAAAGAGATCAGCTCATTCTACACATCAGGCAAATCAGAGCATGTGGAGGAAAGAAAACAATAGTATTTAACATTTAAACTTGCGCAATGTACCTTTAAATAAACTCTGGTCTTTCTGGACCTTTGGGAACGTTTCTAACAATCACTCCAAACAAATTTCAGTAAATAGTTTTTGACCACTTGAGGTCGCTAAGATGCCAAATAGCAGCTTTCATTATCTGTCAGATCTCAGATACAGTG
The DNA here is from genome assembly GCA_023101725.1 of Atherinomorus stipes. NCBI lineage: Eukaryota > Metazoa > Chordata > Actinopteri > Atheriniformes > Atherinidae > Atherinomorus > Atherinomorus stipes. Next base: position 152,599 of record JALJCO010004173.1, read on the forward strand.
CCTTCCTTGAATGTCTCTGCACATCTTGTACCTTTCTCTATCTTTTCTACTCGTCTGCCATTCCCTTTTAACTTGGGCTGCTAATGAACTGCTTACCAAGGCTGAACTAATCAAGGCTGACTGCTCTCTGTCAGTGTCAATTATACAGCCCACTCTCCCATCCCATCGTTGTCTCACTCCCACTCTTCATCTCCCTTCCAGAGGGCTGGCAGGGACCAGACTCTGCTTCTCTACTATAAATTGAAAAGTAACACATAAGAATGATGGGATAGTGACACTCCGCCAGACGCTGGGTTGGGATAGAAAGGTGTATGTGTGCGTTGCAGGGAGTTCCTAACACCCACGGGTTTAAATTCACAAGCTCAGAAAAAGCTGAAGCTTTTCAAGAAATATAATTAAGCAGTTGGGATCTCAGTCTGGAAATGATCATGGTTTATTCTTTTAGGTAATTTAAGTAATTTTTTTGTTCAGTTTATACATATTCTATCAACTGAATTCAAATAAAAGCCTGTACTAAGATCAATTTGTGATTATGGGGGCATCATTGAAATTGTCTCTTGAGGCCTTAACCCTGTGTTACACCAAGTTCAGATGGTAGACTTGTTTTCGATAGCGTTGGTTTGTCTGTTTGTCTGTCTGTCAGCAACTTTACGGAAAAAGTTCTGGACGGATTGACCTGAAATTTTCCCCAGCCGTGGGCCTCAGCCCAAGGACGAACCTATTAAAGGAGAACTTAGTAACTTTTTCACCTCAATAAATGCTTTTCGGAATCCCTGTGGGGCTAAACAAAGTGTTTACGGAGCGATGCGATGTTTCCCCCCCTCCCGCTGGTGTCTCTGGCCTGTGAGCAGCACTTGCAAGTCTGCCTGAGCCGACCCGACACAGAACTTGCGACAACAGAAACCGCTGTACGGCACTCAGGTGTACTATCTACCGAGCTGCTTCCAGCGCTGATTTGAACCAGACTACCAGCGCTGATTCGAAGAAAACATTTCTTTAGCTTCCCACCACCTAAACACGGCTCCTGGCTCTCATAACCAACTCTTTGCTGGACCAGAGTGAAGAACCGATTCATGTAGCTTGCGCTGCCTGGGCGCCGGGTGAAGCATGACTGCGTCAGGCTCAATAATCACTTGTCACGTTCGCAAAAAGTAAATAAAAGTTCTTATTCTTACCTGCTGCCTGCCAACACCAGAGAAAAATATAATCCACAGCATGTTCACCCTCAAAACGGGGGTAAAACATCCCATTGCAGGACTCTGCTTTGAGCAGCGGGAGACGAGTTGCTGCTACCAACGCAGCAAAGTAGCATTAACAAGCTAGTAAACGCTTAGAGATATATCCAGGGATCAAAATAGAGGAAAGACAGGTAGCAAAGCCATCTGTGTACTGTGGGGGTGTAGGGGGTATGAACTTTACGATAGTGAAAGGGCGCCACTAGGGGGAGCCCCGAGCTGAAGTTACTGAGTTCTGCTTTAAATTTTGGTGGTGATCCGGATCACCTCCTGGATCCAGGAATTTTTTTGAAGGATTCTTTATCATTGTGAGATCGGTCATGTTGGAAAGGCTGTTGATGAGGCTTGAGTGCCCCCGTGTGGCACAAGTGTGCAGCTGTGCTACTGAGTGCATGATCGTCAGGGCGAAGAAATGCAACTTTTGAGCAGCAGTGAGCACAAGGAGAGAAGACTGTTGGACAGACTTCTAGCCAGTTGAATATGGTGAACTGTGTGTGTCTGTGAAGAACTGTAAGTAACTAGTTGTATTTGCCAGTTACTGTAACTGTTCGCCTTGAACACATATGCATGTTTAGTCCTAACTGTAAGTGATTTATTAGTAATAATTAATACCTTGAATGTGTTTATTTGCCCAATGAATGTTCCTCATGGCTTTGTATTTTTGTGTTTGTAGACCACACTCACTTCCATCCAGGCATTCATCTTAACTCGCCCTGGAACTCCTCGCCTGTAAGCCTGTCGTTTGTTGCATTACTGTGCTGTTGAGATTAAGAGTGATCAATAAAGACAGTTAACTGCACAAGCGAATCCTGTGTGTTTTGACCGACACCCCATGGTGAACATCAAACCTTCTTACCAACGCCTAAACAGTCTTACATCAACATCACCCTGATAGGCCAAATTTTTAAACTGTTCCTTAAAACACCATACAAATGGCCCAAGTGTTTGATAAAAAAAAAAAAATTACAAGAAAGGATCTCAATGAGTTCTATAATGTTTCTAAAGTTGATCCAGATCCAGAGAAAATGCCACATTATGATCCAGAACACACAAAAATAAGGGAGTCAAGCTGCTTGGTGGAGGTCTGCGCTCTCTGACTGCGTTTGTTTGAGAATATATTGCTATGATTCTCAGCTCAAATCCTCTTCTTGATGAAATAACTCTGTACAGGGGGCGTGTTTAGGAAAAGTAGGATGGTTGGGGAAGGTAGCACCTTACTCGCCTCGGATTGGCTAGATTCGAGGCTTAGGTTTAGGGAAAAAGGACAGGGTAAGGGCTTAGATTGGCTCAACGTGAGATGATGTATCAGGGTAAAATAAAAAAAACAATCAGGGAGAGGCCTTCTAGCCAATCAGAGGCAAGAAAGACACTACCTTCCCCTACAATCCTATGTTTCGCAAATTTGTGTACAGGGGGCCGCATAAAGCATGGCTCTACGACAGGCTGGCAACCTGTCCAAGGGGTGCCCTGCTGTTGGCCTGATTATAGCTGGGATAGGCTGTAGCAACCCCCCAGTTCAGGGTTCAGATACAAACACACATATGTGTGTGTGTATATACATGTATGTATATATATATATATATATATATATATATATATATATAGCTGTGTGAAAAAGTTTTTACCCCCTTCATAATTTCTTACTTTTTTGCATGTTAGTCACACTTAAATGTTTCAGATTATCAAACAAATTTTAATGTGCGTCAAAGATAACACAAGTAAACAGAAAATTCAGTTTTTGAATGAAGATTTTTATTGGGGGGGATCCAACCTTCCATGGTCCTGTGTGAAAAAGTGATTGCCCCCCCTGTTAAAACATAAATTAACTGTGGTTTATCACATCTTTGGAAAGCAGAGTTCAATTTGTCTTGCCACACCAAGGTTGGATTACTGCCACACCTGTTCTCAATCAAGAAATCACTTAAATAGCACCTGCCTGACGAAGTTTAGTAGACCAAAAAATCCCTAAAAGCTAGAAAAAAATAATGAGAAACAAAGTAATTGAGATCTATCAGTCTGGAAAAGGTTCCAAAGCCATTTCTAAAGCTTTGGGACTCCAGAGAACCACAGTGAGAACCATTATCCACAATTGGTGAAAACATGGAACAGTGGTGAACCTTCCCAGTTGCCGGCCGACCAAAATTACCCCAAGAGCACAGCGACGACCATCCAAGAGGTCACAAGAGACCCCAGAACAACATCCAAGAACTGCAGGCCTCACTTGCCTCAATTAAGGTCAGTGTTCATGACTCCACCATCAGAAAGAGACTGGGGGGCAAAAATGGCCGGTATGGCAGAGTTCCAAGACCAAAACCACTACTGAGCAAAAAGAACATAAAGGCTCGTCTCAGTTTAGCCAGAAAGCATCTTGATGATCCCCAAGACTTTTGAAAAAATACTCTATGGACTGACGAGACAAAAGTTGAACTTTTTGGAAGGTGTAGGTCCCATTACATCTGGCGTAAAAGTAACACAGCATTTTAGAAAAGGAACCTCATACCAACAGTAAAATATGGTGGTGGTAGTGTGATGGTCTGGGGGTGTTTTGCTGCTTCAGGACCTGGAAGTCTGCTGTCTACCAAAAAATCCTGAAGGAGAATGTCCGGCCATCTGTTGGTGACCTCAAGCTGAAGCGTACTTGGGTTCTGCAGCAGGACAATGATCCAGAACACACCAGCAAGTCCACCTCTGAATGGCTTAAGAACAACAAAATGAAGACTTTGGAGTGGCCTAGTCAAAGTCCCATCTGAATCCCATTGAGATGCTGTGGCATGACCTTAAAAAGGCGGTTCATGCTGGAAAAGCCTCCAATGTGGCGGAATTACAACAATTCTGCAAAAATGAGTGGAACAAAATTCCTCCACAGCGCTGTAGAAGACTCACTGCCAGTTATCACAAACGCTTGATTGCAGTTGTTGCTGATAAGGGTGGCCCAACCAGTTATTAGGTTTAGGGGGCAATCACTTTTTCACACAGGGCCATTTAAGTTTGAATTTTTTTCCCCCTTTAAGAATAAAAATCTTCATTTAAAAACTGCATTTTGTGTTTACTTGTGTTATCTTTGTCTCACATTTAAATTTGTTTGATGATCTGAAACAGTTAAGTGTGACTAACATGCAAAAAAGTAAGAAATAAGGAAGGGGGCAAAAACCTTTTCACAGCTGTGTATACACACACACACACACACACACACACACACATATATATATATATATATATATATATATATATATATATGTATATATATATATATTCATTCATCCTTTTCATTTTCTGTACCGCTTATCCAGTTCTGGGTCGCGGGGGTTGCTGGAGCCTATCCCAGCTCTTATCAGGCGAGAGGCAGGGTACACCCTGGACAGATCGCCAGTCTGTCGCAGGGCCAACACCGAGAGACAACCACTCACACTCACATTCATACCTAGGGACAATTTAGAGTGATCAATTAAAGGAGTCATCACCCGGAAATCCCACTTTTTCACGTTAAAACATGTGTACTGGAACGGGACCTCAGTTATAACGTGCCAGAAACTCCGGAAAGTGAAAGTAACTTCGTCTTTGAGTGCGGCGCTCTCTTCTCACCAGAATTGGCCACAAGCACGCGCTCTCCACAGTACGCGGTTTGGATTTCTTTCTCCCAATGACGTGAACGAGAGAGGCTGCTAGCTGCTAAGCTAGCCTCTTTAGCGCCACCTAAAAGCAGCTGATTACCTGCCATGGAGTCGTTATGATCAGCTGTTATGACGTGAACAAGAGAGGGGCTGCTAAGTGGGAGCCTCTTTAGCACCACCTAAAAGCAGCTGATTACCTGCCATGGAGTCGTTATGATCAGCTGTTATGACGTGAACAAGAGAGGCTGCGAGCGAGCTGCTAAGCTAGCGTCTTTAGCACCACCTGAAGGCAGCTGATTACCTGCCACGGAGTAAACCAGCTTTGTCAGAAAGGATGCCGACAACAAGGAGGAGGAGGAGGGAGATTGCCATGCTGAGTTGCCTCGGCAGAAATTCTGCAGTTTTCAGTGCTCTAACAGGAGGGACAGCTTTACCAGGGAGGAGTGGATTATATTTATCAGTGAGGATGTGCAGTCGGTAAGTGTTGCTGCTTGTGTAACTTATTATCCTTTGTGTCAGAGACCAGTAAACGCTGGTTGATGAGCGGACAAGCTGCTAATGTAGCTACAGAAGCTAACACTGTTTGGTTTACTTCACATCAGACGTCCGCTCCTTATATTCATCAGAGTCCAGCCCTTTTACTCCGCAGATCCTCTCCATCAACCGTGCCGTTACGTTTTTATCACATTTTCTCTGTTGGGACATCATTTTCCTTCACCTGCTCTGTCCTGGTAAAACTTTGTTTTGGCTTTGACGTTTGCCTCGTGAACGCGCTTACAGACAGGTCTAACTCTCGTGCGTATTCTCGCGACAAACAATAGTTGGGGATTAAAAGAGGTTAAAATGAGCTCATTAAATTTTCCTCCCACCCAACTAGAAGTAAAAATTCATTTGAAGATAATTTAAGAAGGATTGTGGATGTAAAACAGCAGGTTATGACACCTTTAACCTAACATGCATGTCTTTGGACGGTGAGAGGAAGCCAGGGTACCTGGAGAGAACCCACGCATACACGGGGAGAACATGCAAACTCCACACCACCGTGCAGCTGATATCGTTTGAGTAAATGGGTGAGTGACACTCAATGGAAACATGATATAGAGTAGTACACAAGGTTAAAAAGGCTCTACTTAAATTTGGGATAAATACGGCAATCCTAAGTTTAATTTCTTTCTTCTTCTGACATCGTTTTTTATTCTTGTGTTTTTTTCATTCTGTATACAATAGACAAAAGAAATCACAGCCTTTGTTATTGAATTCTTTTAAGTAAAAAGCAGTCAGATTAAATAAACAGAAACATCATGTCAATAGTCAGGTTGATTGTTGAAAGCAAGCTTTTTTTATGGTGTGATACTGGCATAGAAATATGGAGGCAAGGATGTCCTTCAGATGGTTGTCATCTCAGTGAACAGCCTTGGAGTCTGCTTAAGAAAACAAGTGATCATACAACATGTAAACAGATTGACATCTCTCTAAAAAATCGGCCCAGTGCTGCTGTATACATGAGGATACCTGTTATCCAATACATAAAAATTCACATACAAGCATCTTAAAGTCACTGCACACCAGAACTAGAATCGGCGCATTTACATTTTTTGGTTACAAATACTGTATCATAGCTGGCACATTTATGATCCACCTTGCTTCTATAGTCTTTAGACACGGTTGGATTTCTGTCAGTTTTATAACAGAGTAATAAACATTACTACACTGATGTCAGAGAAATATTATATTCATAAAGACAATAATGCAGTACATAAATATGAATAAAGTATTTTCACTGATAAATTTAGTTTCAGGTAAGCACTACTGCAGAGATATCAGTGTTTGTACGCCAGAGTTTGCCACTTGGGTGAGAGAGGTTTTATTTCATGAGGCATAGCACCTTTAATGACAGCTGATGTCCTTTCCTGGACCAAAATACTAAAGTACTATTACTCCTTTACCCTCCTTTTCGTGTGTGAGAGTTTTTTTTTTCCTTTTTTTTCTTTTACCATGTGAGCAGTAAGAAAACAATTAACTTCTGTGACTAGTGGAAACTGGTTTGGGGATGTTTTGTCTTTCTTTTTCTTTTTTTGTCTTCCACTCAGTGTTATGTGAGGATGACTCCTGAAGTTTATCCCTGACAGCCTCCTCCCAGCAACATCCCGCAGGTTGACAATAGTCAAATTGTCCAGGGATAAAAGTTCTGTTCACCACATCTCATCCATATCTCTGCAAGGTAAACATATTTCTTTATTAAAAACTTTAAGTTTAGAGACTTTAAAAGATGAAAAAAGTGAATGGTAAGTCCTTATACGCATAGTGAATCTAATGTGTGTGTGTGTGTGTGTGTGTGTCCATTCACCCTTGCTTGACGATATCCTACAGCAGACAAGCTGATCCACCTGCACCCCGACTGTCCAGAGAATTAAAAACACATCTCTCACTTCATTCGCTCCCAGCTATGCTATTTAAAGTAATTAACCTTAATTTGCCCAAAAAGAGACAAATCTGTATTAGACCACTGCCTCTTAAGTGGAGGCCCAGTCGCCAACCACCGTCCATCTCCCTTCGCTCCTAATGGGGTCTCTGCTTAATCAAAATTCAGCCATCAGATCTTGATATTGAATCATCTTTTAATTGGGAGCTTCATTCTAGTTAATAGTTTTATAATTCACAGGCTCTAATAGTCCCACTACTGGGATCCGCTCCACTTTTTCTTGCTCGGTTAAAGCTGCCACAGCGGTGAGGACTTCTGGCCTCTCTAATCTCTATCCTCACACAAATATATAGATATATATAAGGTGGGTATATTTTACTCCTCCACACACGCGTTCACTCCCCCATTCAGCCCCTCAGTATCCGGCTTTGTATAATTCGACCTATGCAGACTATAAAGGATCCATAGAATGAGGTCAAATGTTCAAATCAAGCTCATTGTGAGCCCGCGAGACTCACCAAGCTCATCTCTATATTTAGCTGTGGGGTCCTCATTCCTCTGATACAGAAGAAGAAAGGAAAACAAAAGGAGAGAAAAAGGAAAGAGGGAATTGGGGTTGCCCTGAGAAGCTTCCCAGCTGGTATCTGCCTGTGACAGAAAAGGAAGTCTGCCATCCATCCATCCATCATCCATCCATCCATCTGTCCAATAAAGATCCATCCATCCATCCGTCTGTCCGTCCATCCATCCATCCATCCATCCATCCGTCCATCCATCCATCCATCCATCCATCCATCCATCCATCCATCCATCCATCCATCCATCCATCCATCCATCCGTCCGTCCATCCATCCATCCATCCATCCATCCATCCATCCATCTGTCCAATAAATATCCATCCATCTGTCCAATAAAAATCCATCCATCCATCTGTCCAATAAACAGCCATCCATCCATCCATTCATCCATCCATCCATCCATCCATCCATCCATCCATCCATCCATCCATCCATCCATCCATCCGTCTGTCCAATAAAGATCCATCCATCCATCCATCCATCCATCCATCCATCCATCCATCCATCCATCCAACATCCATCCTTCCAATAAATATCCACCGATCCATCCATCTTCCTTCCATCATCTGTAAATCTATCCATACTATTAATCCATCAATCCAATAAATATCCATCCATCTGCCCATCCATCCTCCTGTCATTCCATCATCCATCCATCCATATATACAGTATATATACAGTATATATATATATATATATATATATATATATATATATATATATATATATATATGTATATGAAATTAAATTAAATGAAAAAATACTTTATTCGTACCAGAAGGGAAATTCAGTATTGTAAAAGCTCACACTTTTTCTTTTTTTTTTAATAAACAAAAAAGTCAGTCAGTCTTGTTCTTTAGGGTGATGGTTGCTGGCAGGAATGAATTCTCTGTATCTCTCCGTCCTACAGCGAACTTGACACAGCCTCCCACTGAACACACTCTGTTGATTCTTCACCGTGTTGTGGAGAGGATGGGAAGTGTCCTCCATCATCTTCATCAGCTTGTGCAGCATTCTTTTTTGAACGATCAGCTCCAGCGGCTCCAGAGTTATCCCCAGCACAGAACCAGCTTTCTTGATCAGCTTGTTTAGTTTCTTCAAGTCTCTGATTCTGATGCTGCTGCCCCAGCAGATGCTGCAAAGCTGATTGCACTTTCCACAACAGACTTGTAGAAGATCTGCAACATCTTGGTGCAGACGTTGAATGATCTCAGCTTCCTTAAGAAGTAGAGTCTGCTCTGACCTTTACATATATATACATATATATACAGTGTATACACTGTATGGCATCTGGTCCAATCATTATTATCACATATTATCATTTCATATAAATTTTATATTGTTAAAAAAGAAAAAGAAATAAGAAAGAATAAAAAAGAGTGAGCTTTTTATAATGTTGAATTTCCCTTCTGGGATTAATGAAGTATTTTTCATTTCATAATTTACTCCAAACTAGATCATTTAGTATATTTTTATAGCTTAAACAGTACTACATATAGCAGTATACATGTTGCTGCCGCAAAGTGAGTCCATGAGAGTTCACAACACTACGGAAGCTGCAGTAGACAAGATTGCGCGTTATCTTTTTCTTTCTTTCTTCGTTTTAAATCAATAGCCAACCCCTCTTGCGTTTTTCCTGGTTTGTCCGTTGCTCGTTCGCTCTTAGAAGAAATTTGCTGTTTACATTGTGCTAAGTTTGCATTATCGGCAGAGTAGGCGCTGAACGCAGCGGCGTCCGTAGTGTTGTGAACTATCATGTAGTACTGTTTAAGCTATAAAAATACACTAAATGATGTCGTTTGGAGTAAATTATGGACCCTACCCACTCAGGACACTTGGATTACATTGGAAGAACAGTATGGAGGAATACTGACAAGTATTTGTGGACTTTTATGGCCCTTTTTGGTTCAGGCACTGGTGAACTCCATTATATGGAAGTTGGGGGAAAACAAAAACCCGTCCGATCTCTGGCTGCATTTGAGATATTAAAAAAGTACTCCAGAGTCTTGATCAGCATGACGGTGAGTAGAAAATTAACGCACACCATTCTGTGGGTGTACTATTCCTTTAAGAAACCCTCATCCCCACGGGTGTGACGCCCATGCTTGCAGTTCCATTCATTTATCTGTCTCACCTTGACTCCTACTGTATGGAGCTCCTGGCTAGCACCTTAACATGGTCGACCTTTCTTTGTTTAGCCTTATTAATCCCTCAACATATCATTTGTCATGCTGCGTTGCTTTCCAGCAGTAGAAACACTTGTCAGTCCTACAGCTGCCGGTGACTTCTGTCTTCCTTTCTGTATAAAGGTGATGTTTCCTGTCATTCAGCCTCTTACAATACACCAGACCTCCACACCGTACCATTCACCTCCACTCTGCTTTTCCATCTTTTGTCCTGTAAAATATTTCCTGCTGTAGATTTGCTGCATTCACAAATCATGGCCTTGGTGTTCCAGTCTGTCTGATCAGAATATCTTTCCATTCATCGCAGCACAAGTTATGTGCTTGTTAAGGACAGTTGAATTCAAGAGGATCATTGTTCGACGCCTCTCAAAACTATAAGTGCTACTGAATGTGGATTTGAGAATACATGCCACTTGTGAATAAACGATGCGGCTCTGTTGCAGTTTTTGAGCTGGCGTGGTTTGAAAAACAGTTTGTAACATGAGCTTGTATTGTGATTTTTTTACTAATTCAGGCTGAGCCACGCTAGCGATGAATGGCTGAAGGGCAGCGAACTGCAAACACACTTTTGACGGAGACGAAGAATAGCAAGTGGCTGTGTGTTTACATGGGGACATTCAGAGTTACTTCACTCCATATGAGGCCAGGGGTCGATGGAGCAAGGTGAGAGGAGAAAGATGCAGCTGACTGAAATGGAGAGAGCAGGGCATGCCTTTGTTGTCCTTTTCTATTCTTCTCCTAGTTTCTCCCTTGTGGGATGATTTGTTATTGATTAGCTGGCTGTACTTCAGCTCCAAAGCTCCATCTCCAAGGCTTAGGCTCAAGGTTGGGCCTTAAAAAAAACACACAAAAAACATGTATATTTACATTTTTACAGAATACATGTGGGCACACATACAGTACAAAGCCTCCTCTTAATCTATTCAGTGTATAAAAAGAAAATGAATTACTGTTGACTTTTCTGACCATATAGTGTATATAATGGGCAGTGTTGCATTTCAAATGCTTTCCACTGCCATCAACCAGCGGTATTAGAGTTTCATACAGTAGGCATTACGTACAGCACTGGCCGAAATTTTAGACACATTCAGCAGCAGTGGTTCTCAAACTTTTTTGCAGGGCCTTTTTCATTGGAAATGATAATGTCAAGCCCCCCCATTCCACCACTGCTACCACGTGCACCCAAACATTTACCATGAGATACATGAAAAAATGCACTGCATTTGGGAGGGGGCAGTGCCTTTTGAGTCAGCATTTGTTCATTAGTACTTTAAAGAATATGTCATGTTTTTGTTAGAAGTACAATAACTATAAGCCCGGATTGACCCCCACCATCCAAAGACATGCATGTTAGGTTAATTTGTCACTCTAAATTGCCCCTAGGAATGAATGTGAGCGTGAAAGGTTGTCTGTCTGTCTGTGTCGGCTTACAGGAAAAACGTTGCAGTGATTGCCTCAAAGAGTAACTCAATAAAATTGTAGTTCAGGAGCCCCACCATGCTTGTTTAATTTTTTGTTTGTTTAAAATATGTCTGTTGAACCACAATTAAAAATCAATGTCATGATATTGTCAAAATTTGTCAGCTGATTTTTTCCTTCTTTATGGAGAAGGGTCTATCTGCGGCTTGCAAGACAGAGGCGTGTCGTAGAGTGGGCGTGTCGTAGAGTGACGTTACTCGACGACACGCCCACCAGGCCAATGATAGCACGGTAAAATCTAGCCCTACCCCTGACCCTTCCCCTAAACCTAACCAGACCCACCCACAATGCGGCACGCCCACTATAGGGCACGCCCACTGTATGACACGCCCACTGGGTTGCAAGCCGCAGATAGATACACTTGTCTTTATGGAAGTGTGTCTAAACTTTTGACCCACACAGTATGTCAATTTTTCACACTAGTCAATCAATCAATCAATCAATCAATTTTAGTTACAAGCACAATTATTTTTGTGTACAGATCAAATTTAGAATTATTACAATGAAAATAAGATCAACATGGAGATACACTGGTCTTTATAAACTGCATCCTTCATTAAATCCTTTATTTTAATCTATAATCAAACTGGACTCTGCATTGCATTAAAACTCTAGTGGTCCATTATTTACAGTAATTACTTATGCACAAATAAATATTAAATAAAGCCAATAGGAAGAGGAGAAAGAAGGCCAGTCATACAGCGTTGAATGTGATACATGGAGAGGATAATAGAAATCCTTCTGATCCGAATTCGGCAAGAAAAAAACTACTCAGGGGAACTTGGGGCAGGAAGACTTTCATCAAAAACCCAATGTGGGATTTGTATTGCTGACTATGATGCCATCTGGGGAAAAACCCAAAACGCGTAAGAAATTATGTTGTGATGTAATGGACCATTTTTGTAAAGTATGCATACATCATTTGAACATGCTCATAACTGGTCATAGGGGTCACTGCAGTTTGGCTGTCCGTTGGAATAGAGCTAGCGAGTTTATCGAGTGATTTTAAACTATGCTGGACAGTTTTTGTATTTTTGACTGCTTTAATCAATGAGGGGAGAACTTTTCTAAACAAAGAATAGGTTTTTACTGGTTTCCCAGCTTGGATTTGTGCAGTACCCATGTATACTGGATGCCTTTGCCATGACACCCTCTCCTTTTCTGTCAATGTCCTCCTCTTGTCTGAATGTCCTCTCTTCGTCTATGTCCTATCCAAATCTGTTTATATCCTTTTCCTGTCTATGTCCTCTCCTCATCTGTTTACTCTACGTCTTTTTCTCGTCTGTTTTTTTTGTCTGTATATTTTCTCTACTGTCCTTCCCTCATCTGTTTGTCCTCTGTGGAAAGTTAACGTTGTCCTCTGTGGAAACGCAGAAGTAACATCTCTCTGCTTTAAGCTTCTCCGAATTTACTTGGCTAGACTCAGGTGTCCGACCAATCACACAATATCTCGGAGCTTCATGAGAGGAAAGTTCTGCTCAGCCAAGGTGTGGAGAACAAGCTGCAAGAGCAGTGGTGTGGTCTAGTTTATTCTAGTGGGTATACTGTGGCTGTATTGACCATTCCGCAAGCTCAATCATGTCCGCAAGGACAAAAATTTCATCATTTTGTTCACGTGGCCTCAAGAACACGTAGAAAGTTCTTGCTTCTTGCGGAGTATAACAAGCTTTATGGTTTTGAAGTTGCGGCTTCTTAAAGCTCAAAGAGTCAACTTCCATTCTACAGACTCTTTAATTCTTAGACTAAAATCCTACTTCTTAAACTGTTGGCCAAAGGTATTTTTTGTGTTGTTGATTGATCCCCATCGAGAGAGTACACCGTTTTTTGCATGTGATTTTATACATTTATGTTAAGTCTAAATAATAATGTCTCCTCAAGTTTTTTTTTTTTTTAAATCTTTATTTAGCACATACATGGTAAAAGAAACAGAAAAAAAAACAAGATGAGCATGACAAAACATGTGCAAGGAAGACAAAAAAAACCCGTAAGGGCTTATAAGAAGTCCTCCTAGTATAAATAAGAGAACTTTAAAGTTGTACTTCCATGGTCATTTCATTAATATTTCTGTGTTCTCCATTATTATTGAATGCATTCTGCATCGTTTCTGTTTAAAAAAAACCTTCTGGTATCTTTGTATCCAGCTGTATTTGTATACTAGAAGAGAGGCTTGTGGTCCAACGGCAGGCTTTTCCGGGTCCTTCTCATGAAATTCCGTCTGATTGGCTGCCTCCCATCAGTGTATGAAGGAAGCTCCGCCCTCCGCTCTTATTTTGTTACAGACAGGAAATAGAGCCGACAAACAAGTTTGTTCCGCCATGCTAACAAACAGTTAGCTAATTAGCTTCTCAACTCCGAAGCTACAGTCGTGCTGTCTTCACTTCTAGTGTGTAGTGGAGGGTTACCTGCCTTCCAATGGACAGATAGAAACCCCACGTGGGATACGCTATTTGCAATGTGACGTAGAAGTGCAAGGCTGTTCCCGATTCGCTCTTTTCTTCGTATTGTTTCTCTGATGAGAAAGCACAGCCGACTGGGGGGAACGCAACGCTAGCAAGTCAGCATGTGTAAGTAAACAAGGGGAAACCCTCCGTATTTCAGAAGGAGAAAGTTAAACGGGTTTTCAGTGAAAGAAGGCCTTTAAAGAAATTAGAAGAGTGTATACATTGACATAATAATACTATTTAAAAAAATTTAATAACTAATAAAAGAAAAAAATAGGAATATATTCATAGTTCAGTTATATGTAGAAGTCATTTTTGTCCAACCAGTTAAGAAATGAATGCTATTTAACTGCTTTTTTAAACATGGAAGGTGATAAATCAAAATAATGAGAAGGAAGTAGATTATAAACTTTGGCACCTCTAAAATGAATACTAAATTGAGACAAGGATGTACGGACAGTTGGTAGTGTGATTTGACTTTTGGATCTTGTATTATAGGAGTGGTTGTCTTCCCCTCTTGTAAAATAACTGTTAAATGTATGGGGAAACTGATGATGCAAGGCTTTGAATACGAACTGTGCTGTGTGAAGAAAATTTACCTGAAAAATTGGAAGTATAGATAATTTTAGAAACAATGGTTGTGAATGAGCTTGATAGGGAGAATGAGAAATTACTCGAACACAGCGTTTTTGAAGAAGATATATACGATTAAGTTTTGTTGGATGTGTAGTCGCCCAAATAATATTACAGTAATTTATGTAAGGAAAGATCAAAGAATAATAATGCAATAGAGTAGTTTCCTTGTCCAAATAATGACGAACTTTACTTAAAATACCAATATTACAAGCTATTTTAGTAGATACATAGTTGATGTGGGGTTTCCAGCTGAGCTTATCATCAATGAGAATACCCAAAAACCTAACAGTTGACCATATGTTTATGAAAACTTATCTTTTAATCGCCATTCTGATTATGCAGACGCTGGACAACTAATAAACCAATCACACTGCAACGTTGAGATGATTAAGATGTAAAGAGATTGTTCTTATCATTGAAATAACTTCTTTTCGTGTCAAATTGAAGGACGAATAAAATACGGTGAAGAATAATCAGGTCTACAACTTTCTAAAAAATATTTATTTCGATTGGTCCAGGACCAATCGAGCCAGGACCAGTAATTAATTAATAAATTAACCCTTTAATTTCATGTTTTAACAAAGTTGTTTTCTCTGTTGGTCATTGTTGACATAATAACAACCACCACAGATGGATTTCTTTTCTAATTGTGTATTTCTACTGACTGTTATTTTGTGTGGTACATTTCTACTACTACATCAGTCCCTCATCATTTGTATGAAAAGGTATGACCCTCTTTCTAAAAACAAACACTCACACACACTCAGAAGGTAGAGGGTTGGTGTGCTGTAGAGTAATCTCCCACACGAAGGCAGAGGGAGGCAGTGAAGGGTGGAAATGAGATTTTCAACCCTCCTCCAGCCTCAGTTCCACTCTCAGCCTTTGTACTTCTGTCCCTCTTATTCATTCACTCTCTCCTATAATATCTAACCTACATGGTAAATTGGATACTCAACGTCATGTTCACATGTTAAGATGTTGTTCTTTCTGGTTTTATTTTATTGCAGTGTTTTAAATAAACCAAAGAAGCTGGAGATTCATGTAAAGGTGGAAACAGGCCACGATGAACAGAGATGTACATTCAATCAGCACAATGAGCTCTCTCCTCTCTCCCGCTTCACTTTCCTTGCCTCTCTTCCCCACTTCCATTTCGTCTCATCTCCTGGCCCAGAGTCCCATTCGCACATGAGAATAGTTCACGGGGGGGGCTCCCTGCTTCACATGTAGTAATAAGGTCTGAAGTCCATCTGGAATCGCCAACACAATGTCAGAAAATGTGGCAGATACGAATGACCTGAGCCTGCCTTATCATTAGCGGGTAATCTGGTCTGTCTGCATGTTCTTCAAATGTAGC
This sequence comes from Atherinomorus stipes, assembly GCA_023101725.1. NCBI lineage: Eukaryota > Metazoa > Chordata > Actinopteri > Atheriniformes > Atherinidae > Atherinomorus > Atherinomorus stipes. The sequence continues at coordinate 168,541 of JALJCO010004173.1, forward strand.
AAAGGTGATACTGAAAACAAATTTTCACTGTAGACAGTACTGAACAATACTGGAAAGGGATATGGGAGATGGGAGCATCACAACACTGAAGCACAGTGGTTGAAATATCTAAGATCAGACCACAGCACCCTCCCTGAACAAGGCCCGGTAACCATCACAGTGGCAGACATTCAACACAGAATCTCAGGTACGAAGAACTGGACAGCACCTGGCCCAGACATGATCTGCACCTACCGGTTAAAGAAGAAAACTTCTCTCTGTGTGCACCAAGCAGCACAATTACACAGTCTGCTGAGGGATGACTTATCCTGAATGGATGACCAAGGGATCAACCGTCCCGATTCTGAAAGATCCCCAGACGGGAACAGTCCTATCCAATAACCTGTCTCTCTACAACATGGGAGCTCCTGTTGGGCCAGCAGCAAAGATAAGTAAGTGTAACCCACTCTAAGATTTACATAATGACTAGGTTCGGTGAGAACTCAATTTGAATGGATTGAATGCCACAATTGACCTATGGCTTAAGCCACACCCCCTCCACTCACTCGGACAAACAACATTCGGTGACAGGCGCTATGTGATGTCTTGGGAGATGACAGCTGTCAACACAGACAGCAGACAGAGAGCCATGACAAGATAAATACAAAAAACTAGGGCTGCAACGATTACTTAAGTAATTAGAGTAATTCGATTCATAAAATTGCTCGAGCCAAATTAACTGCCTCGAAGATTTGTTAAAGGCCTCCTTCCACTGAAAACCCGTTTAACTTGCTCCTTCTGAAATACGGAGGGTTTCCCCTTGTTTACTTACACAATACTTACACCCCAGTCGGCTGTGCTTTCTCATCAGAGAAACAATACGAAGAAAAGAGCAAATCGGGAACAGCCTCGCAGTTCTACGTCACATTGCAAAGAGCGTATCCCACGTGGGGTTTATATCTGTCCATTGGAAGGCAGGTAACCCTCCACTACACGCTAGAAGTAAAGATGGCACGACTGTAGCTTCGGAGTTGAGAAGCTAATTAGCTAACTGTTTGTTAGCATGGCGGAACAAACTTGTTTGTCGGCTCTATTTCCTGTCTGTAACAAAATAAGAGCAGAGGGCGGAGCTTCCTTCATACACTGATGGGAGGCAGCCAATCAGACGGAAATTCATGAGAAGGACCCGGAAAAGCCTGCTGTTGGACCACAAGCCTCTCTTCTAGTTTACAAATACAGCTGGATACTAAGCAACCAGAAGGTTTTTTTTAAACAGAAACGATGCAGAATGCATTCAATAATAATGGAGAACACAGAAATATTAATGAAATGACCACGGAAGTACAACTTTAAATTCACTCTTTGTATTTTGCACATCCGCGTGGATGGTTTTTCTGTTACACAACGTTAACGCAAGTGACCTTCCGCATGGACTGGTATGTCTGTTGAACATAACAGCTTTATGGTGATAATGTAACTAAAGTGGAGGGAGGAAAAACTGTATGGGACTTTACAAACTGGATCGAAAGAGATGGGAAACACAGTACCCTCTCCACGGTTCGGTACGCACGTGATCCATGACACAGAAATAATAAAAGTCCTTAATTTATTTGTATAGAATGGATTTGGCTGCGCCTGGTCAATAAAGGCAGTTCAGACCAGGTCCGCCTGCTCTGCGTTCTGTATTCGAAGGCGTGTATTGGCTTATAGACGTAAATATAATGCCATCGTCGAACCTGTAAAAAATTATTTTATAATTATTTTTAGGCTAAATATAGTTTTTCTAGGAAATGTACTTTCATCCTGTACCCCCCCCCCCCCCCCCCAAACGATCTTTGGAGGTTTTGTTTTGGTTTTTTTTTAAATATAGCTTTTAATAAAAATGTTCCATATTCAATCTTAAGTCCTTTGTTTCTATTAAGTGCAGTCAAAGTCTAAATTTTCCCTTCTCTTCCAAGTTCTCACACAGTCGGTGTCAATGGCTGATACAGTCGCAGCCGATAGTTAATGTACAGTTAGTGATATTGTTGATCCAGTTTCCAAAGTTCATGTGGGGTGGCTCGCAATTTAATGAAATCTTCTCCAGGTTTGATTCAGTGTGCTCCAAAACAGAGCAATGTTGAGGCTCTGGGCTCGGCGCAGTGCAAGTTCAAGGGGGCTCAGCACAATCATAGGGTTGCCAGTGGCCGATTTCTTTAGGTTCCCTCTTGGAACAGTGTTACGGCACTACCAGTGCGATCAGAGAGCTTGTCGATCACAGGACTCCTCTTTAGGATCAACTCGACACTGATTTTTTCAGTTTCCCACTGTGGATTTCCTCGTTTGGGTTTATTTGTGCAGCTTGTAGCTTTGTGTGTCATCCGGTTGCTTGGCTCAAGGTAGAAAGAAAGAGGTAGAGATTGCGTGCATGGTTCCTATGGCAATGGACTGAACATGACTTTACTTGGTTGCTTCCTGAGAAACTTTGGCATAGATTTCTTTTTTTCTGCATCTTAGTACAGATTATTGACATAGAGTGGGAAGATCTAATCTAATTGCAACTTTTCTGACCAATATTGTGATTTAGTTTGCAAGTTTTTCTTTCCAATTCCAGTTTCTGTTCATTATTAGTGCAGAAATATAGTTTTTATGAAATAGAGGATTACCAAGTGACATGTAAGTATGAACTGCACTAAATGCTAACAAAGTTGAAACATGAATGGCTTCACTTATAAGTTGCAAGATGCAACCTGTGGCCAAAACACTGACATGTCCAAGATCAGGTTTCTACTTTGTCCTTGCTGTAAAAACTGCACAGTCTGATGATATGTATCTTATTTCCACCACAGCTCCTGATTTCCTCGACTGTACACAGCAGAGTTTTACCCTGATGCCATACAAAGAAAAACATGCATGTACATGTAGGTGTGCACACTGGATGCAGCACAGAATGCATCAGACAATATGTGTTTTCAGCCACCTGAAAATCAGACAGGAATCCAGTTTTTTAAAATCCTCCCACAAGGGTGAAGATGCTGAGAACTTCATGTCCATTGCGGAGATGCTGCTGAACAAGCTGTATATACAGCCTGAGACACCAGAGTCCGGGACAGTGTCCCATCCTAACAAAGTGAGGACTGTCCGTCTATGATCCATGTTATGTCTTGGTGAATTAGGATTCTAGTCATCTTTTCACGCAGGAGCTGGTCTGATGTTACTGAGCCCAGTTGGACAAACCTTCACTTCTTGAAAAATGTAGGATGTGTTCCACAGTTTCCCAGCAACAGTAGATTGCACAGGAACGCAGGGCAGTAGCGGTTCTCAGATCTTACCAGACCTCCTGCATGTTGTTCTGCTGCAGCTTCCACTGCAACTTTAGCTAATGCATCTTGTTGGCCTCTGTCTCTGTGCTCACCACATCTCCTCCTTGTCTTGCTTTTGTCGATACTCAATACAATTTTTGATCCTATATGGGGAAATAAAAATCGCAAAAAAAATAACTATACAAACAATATAACAAAAATATATCAATAAATATGACAAAAGACCTTATAAATGTAAAATAAATACATTTTAAAGATCTAGTTTGCGCAGAAATCTTTATAGTCTTCAACAGTCTTCTCCAACTGCTCACTGTGATTCAGGAGAGACAAACTAAAAAACTTCAACCACTAGTTAATGGAGTTATTTACTGTCCTTTTCTTGACAAAATACTTGAGGCCAAATCAAATAAACAATGAAACAAACTAGTCAATTAAAATTTTTTTAAAGATTAACTTTTTAAATGTTGTCTACAATCTATAATTAAAGGCATCAATATGTGACTGTAAGTCAGGGTGAGATCATCAGTAGCAGTTTCATGGTGTTTATGGAGCAGAGAACATCTACTGCTCTGAGATCAAAGACTGTAAATAATAGTCTGAGATGCTTCTGCGCGCGCACGAAGCTCACATGAGCGCTTTTACATGGGGACGGGGCTCGCGGTAGCAACCGCGGTGCGTTGAAGTATCAATACCTGTGCTAATTACTATCTAACTAGATACTAATTTTAGAGTCGATTAGTATCTGAGAACTTCCAGCTCAGCAAGTACATGTAAGACCATTTCCCATTGCTACACAGAGACAAAGGAATTGCTTATAATCAAGACAACAGATAACGTGTTAATATAAACTATAGTATAGTGAAGTGTTGTAACATAATATTATAGCAATGTGAGATAAAGCCACTTTACAAGTTTAAATGGAGTGGTGGAGAGCCAACGTCTTCAGCTAAATATAATTCTACAGTCATTTTTCCCACATTTCCCTCAAACGATCAACTACGGAGGATATGATGGATTGTGAACGTTAGAAGGGAAACTTCATCATCTCTCATCAACTGTGTCTGCATTCAACACTTTACAGTCCAGGATGTCACGGAGCCGAGTGAGGGAGGAGGAAGGAGGCTGACACCCAGCGCTGTTCTGGTTTTATTTGATCATTTTCATGGTGAAAGAAGACTTTGTGTCTAAACAGCTAGACCGGAGACGGTGGAAACTGGAGAAGCAGTCCGGTCCGTACCCGTGTCGTCGGAAATTGAGAAAGATTGTAGTAGTGGCTTATTAGCAAGCTAGTGCTAACCTAAGAAAACACAATGTAAGTAGCAATGATTTACCCCAAAGAACAGTACAAATACATTTTTTGTGAAAGCAACCCTTACCGATCTTTGCTTCCCAGTACGGAAGCAAAGGTCTGACAGGCAGGCCTCTCTGCCAATCCTAGGCGTGCACCCCACTGTAAGGGCTGGTTGGAGTTTTCACTGAATATTTATAGAGCCCTATAAAATCCGTTTTATTTTTTTCTAAAATTCCGTTTGCCCCTTTTTCTGTGTTTTACTGTTTTTAATTTTTGAGAATTCCGTTTTTATCAATTTTACACAAATTTAACACCAATACAGTGTATAAAACAATTAAATTCAGCCAATTAATATTGTTATAATTACTAACTTGAATGCTTTCATGCTTTTAAACATATTTAAGGCAAAAACATGGCACAAGTTTAAACAAACAAAAGAAAAATGGCAATTGTAAATAATGCATAATTCCGAACAGAACTAATTTACAGATGGTGGCCCACACCATAGACCATAAGAAGCATATGTCCGGTACAGCACACACAGGCTAATTATCATGAGGAAACGTCTCTGTCCTGTATTCTGCTGCTTTGAAACCGCGTCCATCCAGATCAGAGCTGATGGAAGTAAGTCAGTCGATAGAAAGCAAAGTCGATCCGGCCAATTTTTAAAATAAAACACTTTGTGCAGAATCTGGATCACGTTTTACTCTGAAACATCAGTGTTACGTCCAAATCTGCGGCACCAAGCCGTCAGCGGAGAGAATCTTACTTTACACTACGTGACACCTGGACGACGAGACGTTCATGGGCTGTAGTCTAATTCACCAGTAGATGCACAACAAACAAGAAAAGTAATCAGTCTTTGGGGGGGGGGGGGAGCACACTGCAGCCTAGTGACCCCCCCTTGGAGCATTTTCCGAGCAAAGCTTTCCCTTTTTATAAAGAAAAAAAACACATTTCCGGCAATCGTTGCTCATTTCCGTGACATTCCACGGTTATAATAAATCCAATTTTTAATGTTCAATTTCGCGATTCTGTCCGTGATTCTGTGATCGCGGATTTCATAGGGCTCTATATTTAGAGATTGGAATAATATTTTGTTTTGATTAATGGTGGGTCTGTCTTGTATTTCAGAATTCCATTACCTCATCCATTGCATTTTACCCTGTTAAAAAATAGTATAAGTATGCAACATCGGTAAGGGTTGCTTTTATTGTCAGTTTAATTTACTGGCTGCCATAAAATTCAAATCTGAACGTTAACTGCCATTAATGTCCATTACCGTTAATTGCGGGTTTTAATTTGGCGGGCTGCAGGACACTCTGGCAAAGCTTGTCAGAGGCTGCGTACACACCAAACGCGATTTGGGTGTCAAGGGCGTCAGGTTTACATGCAAAGTCAATGGCCGACGCGCGTTTGGGTGGCGTCAAAAACCCTGCGGCACGTTGCAAGCTTTGGGCACCGCGCGGCGAGTTTTGAGATTTTGAGCGTTTGACGCGCGTTACGCGCATCAAGGGCGTCAGACGCCGGAGTTGGAAAATCTGAACTTTGTCTGACTTTGGCGTCTTGATGCGGGGCGTCGACCAATCAGAGCGAGTCATGACACAGACACACTTTTTCTGACAGGAGAGGAAACACCCAGAAAAACCAGGGAAATCTCCTCTCTATCTGAAGACAGAGGAGGATAAACTGTGATCTGTGTCCGGTCCCGGTTTCTGAACGGTGGTTTGATGACCTGCTGTCCTGATGGGATGTTCTGGGCTGATAATGCTGCCCCGCATCGGGACAGCGGGGCGTTAAACTGGGCCGGATCAGACGGCTGAAAGTGCCGCTCGCCAGCGGCTCCTGGAGTAAATGATGAAACTTATCACAGTCAGAACACCTGGAATGATCTGGTGAACCAGACTCAGAGCAGAGAAGCCCGACGACGACGTTCCCTGCTTTATTTATCACATTAAGCCGAGCCGCTCTCTCTCCTGCACCTGCCATGGTGCAGACAGACGATGAAAGGAAAAAGAAAAAGCAGAGGCTCCTCCCACGGCGCGGTGACCGCAGCTTGGCTGGGCATCTCTCGCCGCGCGTCAGGCCGTCAAGACGCTGGAAATCAAGCGTCTGACTTTTTAGTGACCAAGCGTCCAACTTTGGGCGTCAGGCACGATTTTGACGCCCAAATCGCGTTTGGTGTGTACGCAGCCAGAGAGAAACAAGTCTTGATCGTCTTTATTTCTGTAATTTTCACCCGATCCAGTAGATGGCAGTGTCAGACAAGCTTAAAAAGACGTGGTTAAGCTAAACACCCTATTAACTGTGAATAAAGTTGGTTACACAGCTTAAATTGCTTCACCTGCTTGCTGGCAGACGTTGCTGTGTGTTTCTGATCAATTGTCCACGATGATGCGCGGCAGGTCTTAATAAAACTGCAGGTGTAAAATGTCATTTTGTCCAGATGTAATGTGACAGTTCTGAGCTGGAAGTGAAACGTCTGGTGAAGCTGTGAATGGCGACGGATGGAGCATTAACTGTATCGTAACAGCATGTTCTGTTATATTCTGCTCATTACATCTTCACTTCAACACGGAATATCTTGTTTGCTAAATAATAACAGTTTTAACACACGTAAATACTTGGAAAAGCCTTTCGTGCGCGTGGTCTGTCAACATTGATGGTGATACACTGCCCCCTAATGGACAGAACATGTACAACTTCAGTTTGATGCCAAATCTTATTGAAGACATTTCATGGCAAAAATATTATTAATAAATGTTCGAATATATTCAAATAATGATTTTAAAAAACAAATGAGCTTCGAAGTTGATTTCGGGCCAAAAGTCAAAGCTAGCGGTTGGTTTGTTTTGCTCCAAGAAACCTAATAGACTGCAGCATCCAGTGAGTGAACTGTGCTCAAAGTCTCCTTTTGGATGCCTTTGCCGAACATCCTGAGTTTGGAGCTGAGTCCTTGTTCCTGTATTCTTGCAATGAAATTTGGTGTCCTGGTACATCAGTACACACACATTCAACACACTGGTTGTCTGGAGGGCTTTGTAGCTGTGGCATGACAGAAAAGACAAGCACTTTGTCTCCTCTCCCTCATCTCTCTTTCCATCTCCTGTCTGCTGAGTCTCCTCCATCTATTCATTTCCTTCATCAGGCAGCCATCTCTCACGCCGTCCATCTCACCCTAGGCCCACTCTGTCGTTCCCACCTCCCTCTTTCTTTCCTTCCTTCTTCTTTCTCTTTGTACTCAATGGAGAGTCGTGACAGCTCTGGCAGAGACAAAGTGCTGATGCTGGGCTTAAAAGTGACCCCCCTGTCCTGAAGCCACACAGCTGGGGAGCCAGAAATCCATCACCCCATGGCATGCACTGAGCTGCATGGACACAGAAGAGGACAGGTGGAGTGAGGCACATGTGCGAGGGCAAAAGGGCAGGGGGAACAAAAGTAACTGGGAGGTGAAGAAAGTGCTTTGCAAATGAGGGATTCAAATACTGCGGCGTCAACAGCAGGTGAACGTATGAACTAAAGCCGAACTGAGAAGTTTTCTGCAGGATTTTTTTCATGTTGTTGCTTATTGGGGGGGGGGGGGGGGGGTTGACCGATTTATGCATATTTGAGAAACCTCTGAATCTCCCGTGGAAGCCACCGAGGGTGCTGAAACCACGGCTCCTGCAAAGCACCTCCTATTTCACAAAGCTCCTCCCCCTCTTGCAGAGCTCTGCCCCACCAGAGCACTCCTTACCCCCTCCTCCCACTCCCAAAGTAGCGGCAGCTGGAAACTTAACGTCTACTGGGCTCTGCTAGTTATTTTTTAATAATGCTTTTTTTTTTTTTTTTTTTTTTTTTTACTATGTATTCCTGGAGAAAATGTATATTGCAGGGATCACCAATACTGGTCCTCAAGGGCCGATATCCTGCTAATATTCTGTGTCTCATTGCCGCAACACAACTGATTCAAATGATAGCAGAGTTTGCAGATTTTCTCCGAAGCTGTGTCTTATGTTGCAGCTAAGGATGCACAATATTGGAATTTTGGCTGATATCCGATATGCCGATATTTTAAAACTCATGTGGCCGATAACCGATATCGATACTAAAGCTGAAAAAAATAAGCATTCATTTCAAGTAGCAGTGTTGTTATCTGTTTCTGACACTTTGAACAATAGGGGTGGGAAAAAATATCGATACACTGAAATATCGCAATAGTTTCATATGCCAATATCAAATCGATATTTAAAAATGCAGTATTGATCTGTTTTACTCACAAAATCTTGTGAGATTCAATTGTTCTGTGACAAAATCTCACAATATTTCATGAATTCTCCTGAGATTTTGCAACAGAACGATGGAATATTGCAAGATTTCATTAGTAAAATAGACCGATACTGCATTTTTAAATGTCAATATGATATCAGCATTTGACAATGACAGAAAATTTTTGTGAATTCTCGCAAGAACTCGTAACGGAAGGGTGAAATATTGCAAGATTTCCTTAGTAAAATAGACAGATACTGCGATTTCAAATGTCAATATGATATCAGCATATGAAAATATCGTGACATTTCATGTATTGATATGTTTTCCCACCCCTAGTCTTTAGAGGTTTTAAAGTCTGTAAAGAATACATTTTTGACAAAGAAGAATATATATAATATATATATATATATATATATTAGACTTCAGGAAAAGCGGGCTGATCAGTTAAATATTGGTTAAATATTGGTGGAGTGGCCGATGTCTGCTACTCAGTTTTAAGGATGATATAGGCTGATACCGATAGGGGGCCGATTATATCGTGCATCCCTAGTTGCAGCTACACACTGCAAAGTGCGCAGACTACGTAGGCTTTGGAGTCCACGCTCTCTGAAGCAGCCTCCTGAAACTGTAGGCTGCTGAAATGGCACATCCTGGCCAACGAGAATTTCCCATAGTGTTCCAGTCCCGTTGCATAGCAACTGCAGACTCCACAGCTATCTAGTGATGGCATTCTTTCCACTTATTCCCTCAGATGCGTTGTAGAAACTAAATTGGGATTTTATTCCTTTTCATTTACCTGTCATTACCTGAACGTTAACACCCCATTAACCGCTTCTTAAAACCTGGATGTCAAACAAATGCATTTTCTGAGGCAAAAACTCTCTTTTTAAGCTTGTTCGCTTTTTAAAAAATTTTCCACAGAGACTCTGTTGTTTCTAATTAGTAAAAACTTCATTCACACTGCTTGTTCCCTCCCATCTTGTGCACGAGGCCACGAAGGATCCATCGCAGTTTCAGGCCAAACCGAGTACGGGTTTGTAGGGTGGATTCAGATGCTCCTTCAGATGTTTATAAAATGGGACAGTACTTGACGCGCCACTGTGACGCATGTAGCTAACGAATCCGCACTTCGCAGTGGGAAGACTGCAACATGAGACAAAGCCTACGTCTGGGTCCGCTGCGCTGCAGCAGGGACTTAGAAAACCTGCAGGATACCGGCCCTCAAGGACCAGGATTGGTGATCACTGGTATATTGGATGCCAAGGAGATTTTCCTCTTTTAACAATTCCTAAAGATGACATGGTTTGTCAAAATGGTTGAACTTATTCTTGGAAGCAACCTTTGTCCAAAAAAGAAGATGTCTGTGTGAGGCACTTCATCAATGACAACTTTATAATCAAATCTTATTTCAACGTGGACTAATAGGATGATTATCATTACAAAACGATGCAGTTCCAGTAGTATGGACTAGTCTCCATCGGACCCTGCACCAGTAAACTGAACTACAGCTCACATGTATTGTTAGCATCATTAGTAACATATTCCACGATTAAGTGATCACTCATATTTTTCTGCCGACATTTCTTCCTGGAAGATTATGGTTCCCCATTATTCTTAATAATGTGTTGGACAGTTCTGAACCCAATTTTAGCACATTACTTAGTAAAATACGTAAAGTCTCTTCACAAATTTGAGAATTTAAAGGTAGAGTCCGAAGTCCTCCCACCGTTTCTGTTTGTAAACAACAGTATTCAAACTGAGCGCCCCTCCCTCTCAGGCTAATGGCCGCCTCGTTCTTCAGCAGATTCAGCTTCAAGCCCCCCCTTCAAGGCCCAGAAGGGGGAAAAGCCAAACCAATAATCCCCCCTTCCAACTTGCATTATCTAAAGCTCTTACCTTTTCTTTGGTGCATCCGCCGTTTTCTTTCTTTCTTTTCTTTTTCCTTCGAGAGTTCAAGCAACTGGCGTCTGCTCCAGTCATGAGCTTATTTCCACACAGCCTCATGCCCTTAGCTCTGTCATTTAGCTGGCGACATAAACAGAAATCTCCACCCAGAAACGTCCCAAACACAACAAAACAAAGCTAAAGAGTGAATTACAGGCAGGGGGAGAGGGAGTTGCATTCAAACGCACCCCAGCATGCGAGTAGAGGCCCAAAGGCGCCATTTGAGACGGATTTCCCTATCACAAGTCTAACGTTTATTTTCAGGGGGGAAAACGTCGGACTATACCTTTAACTATACTAACAGAATTTTGTCCTGTAACGCAGCTGATTTTAGTGGTGAACAGAAAAACATATTTAGAAAATGAAATCAAAACAGTACAGAATGCATGATTATATTTTCTTATGACTATTAGATTAAAAATGTGGAATTAATGTGACTTCACGGAATAATTTTGTCTCAAAAAGTTGGGACAAAAAAACAAACAAAACAGAAATCAAGTAATCAAACTGACATATCAACGGTTAAAATTCTATAAATGAGGAGAAGGATCTATGGGCCGCTCGCAAGACAGAGGCATGTCGTAAAGTGGGCGTGTCGTTGAGTGACGTCACTCTACGACACGCCCACCAGACCTATGAGAGCACTGTAAAATCTAACCTTACCCTTGACCCTTTCCCTAAACCCACCCACTATGCAACATGCCCACTATGCAACATGCCCACTGTAGGACACACCCCTGGGTTGCAAGCCGCAGATAGATACACTTGTAAATAAGGGCCTTTTCACATGGCGTGCTTGGGCCTGTGCCAGGCCCTGGATTGTTGATTTATGTGTTGTGTTTACATGCCAGTGCTTCAACCAGGCTCGGACACGCTCGGTAATTTCAGTGCCAGAACTCTATGTGGCAGTGTTGCAAAAACTTTGTTGATAGCTAACAACTGAGGAAGCAACAAACACTTACATCACCAGCCAAGCGACGGGTTAGTATATCGACAAGGAGGGAAACTCATTTGGTTGCTTGGAAAAATTTCTTGTCCACTAAAGATGCAAGCCAGGCACTCAAAAAAAGTGAGCTTTTACAAATCTGAATTTCCCTTCTGGGATGAATAAAGTGTTTTTCATTTCATTTCATATTTTACATTTTAGCTTTTTAAAACCACCAACGACGATTACAAAAAGATGAAGACGAACGACAACAAAGAAACATGCCGGTAGGGTCGAGTTTTGATTTGGTCACGTCCGCTTGTTGGGTAAGCAGCTCACACGTCACAAACGGCACGGCCTGGATTGTGTTGACAACGGAGTGCGGGTGGCCTGGGTCCTGGACTACCTCTCAACCTGAGCTGCCCTGGCCTGGCCTGTTTTCTTTCACACACACTCAAAAACAGAGGTAGCAATTTGTAGTTAAAAGGGTATAAAGCTTGTCGCTGGGGGTGTTCCTTTTCTGAAAGACATTTCTGTACCCTTCGGTCCTGGTCAATTTTTGTACCTTATTAAGTTGTATGAGTTAATAAAGTACAATTAAACCAATTAAAAATGATGAATAAAAGTAAATAAAATAGAGATTATGACAACTATCAAAGATGCTAATAATAAATGAATGATTATTACATAAATATTCCGCCAAACACATATGTAATTACCGTACCGTACCGTCTTCTTCCGCTTATCCGGGGTCGGGTCGCGGGGGCAGCTGCCTAAGCAGGGAAGCCCAGACTTCCCTCTCCCCGGCCACAGCCGCCAGCTCATCCGGGGGGATCCCGAGGCGCTCCCAGGCCAGCCGGGAGACGTAGTCCCTCCAGCGTGTCCTGGGCCTACCCCGGGGTCTGGTCCCGGTGGGAAGTGCCCGGAACACCTCTCCAGGAAGGCGTCCAGGAGGCATCCTAATCAGATGCCCGAGCCACCTCATCTGGCTCCTCTCTATACGAAGGAGCAGCGGCTCTACTCTGAGTCCCTCCCGGATGACCGAGCTCCTCACCCTATCTCTAAGGGAGAGCCCGGCCACCCTGCGGAGGAAACTCATTTCGGCCGCTTGTACCCGCGATCTCGTTCTTTCGGTCATGACCCACAGCTCATGGCCATAGGTGAGGGTGGGAACGTAGATGGACCGGTAAATCGAGAGCTTCGCCTTCTGGCTCAGCTCCTTCTTCACCACGAATGACCGATGCAACGTCCGCATCACTGCAGACGCCGCACCGATCCGTCTGTCCACCTCCCGCTCCATCCTTCCCTCACTCGTGAACAAGATCCCGAGATACTTGAACTCCTCCACCTGGGGCAGGACCTCACTCCCGACCCGGAGAGGACACTCCACCCTTTTCCGGGCGAGGACCATGGTCTCGGATTTGGAGGTGCTGATTCTCATCCCGGCCGCTTCACACTCGGCCGCAAATCGCCCTAGCAAGAGCTGGAGATCACGGCCCGATGACGCCAACAGAACCACATCATCTGCAAACAGCAGAGACCCGATTCTGAGGCCACCAAACCGGATCCCCTCAACACCTCGGCTGCGCCTAGAAATCCTGTCCATAAAGGTTATGAACAGGATCGGTGACAAAGGGCAGCCTTGGCGGAGTCCAACTCTCACCGGGAATGGATTCGACCTACAGCCGGAAATGCGGACCAAGCTCTGGCACCGGTCGTACAGGGACCGAACAGCTCGAATAAGGGGGTCCGGCACCCCGTACTCCCGGAGCACCCCCCACAGGAATCCCCGGGGGACACGATCGAACGCCTTCTCCAAGTCCACAAAGCACATGTAGACTGGTTGGGCGAACTCCCACGCCCCCTCCAGGACCCTGAAGAGAGTGTAGAGCTGGTCCACTGTTCCACGACCAGGACGAAAACCACACTGCTCCTCCTCAATCCGAGGTTCGACTATCCGACGGATCCTCCTCTCCAGTACCCCCGAATAGACTTTACCAGGGAGGCTGAGAAGTGTGATCCCCCTGAAGTTGGAACACACCCTCCGATCCCCCTTTTTGAATATGTAATTATACATGTAATTATTACTTTAATTACTATGATTATTATGAAAATCATAATATAATAACTATAATTTTTCTACTCTTTAGAAGTACTGCTATTTATAGTTATTGTACAAGCTACACACATTTTTCAATGCTGCAGGTACCCTTAGGGTTAAAATGGTACAAATTTGTACTTTATATTACTTTGGACCCTTTTTCATAGTATATAGGTACTTCTGGCCTCATAAAGACCAATATTGTACTTTTGAGAGAACATTTGTAAAAAATGTACCTACAGGTACAGAAATGTTTCTGTCTTGTATCTCTATTTTTGAGTGTGCATGGACAAAATTTTTGGTCAAACGCCATGTGAAAAGGGCCTAAATGTTTGGAAGTTTTTAAGCAGGGCTGGTGATATTCAAGTGGTTTATTAAAAAAAAAAAAGAATCTGAAATTTTTTATAGCAGTTCTTTGGATGTAGACATTGTTATCTATACTGACTTAAGAGGTAGTAACTTAGACTGATGTCTGAGGGTTAATAGTGAGAATTTACTTTGGATATAAAGACAACTGAACTGGTAATTATGGATATTTTCTTTGGGGGGGTGCTTATGGTCCTCAAATGGTTAGCAGTGGCTTTGGATATGAATTCACTTTTGAGATTTGTTCTCTTTTTAATCTGCATGATGATCACATTTATCACATATTAGTAGAAGCGTTGAGCTGGAAATGTTTGCTCGCGTGGTGGGAATGTTGGCACTGCAGTCTGCAAAGGGAGGTGAAGGTCCTGCGTCGGAGAGGGGGGGTTGGTGGGGAAGGAGGGATGTGGGATGGGGTGGTGTGTGGGGGTTGACTGAAAGAGTGCTGGCTGGGTTGTCTCCAGGATGGAGGGGGGGCATTAATCATTATCGGCGCACACCTTCGTCACCGACGCACCCTGACGGCCCTTCTACCCCTGACATAAATCATCATTCCCCCACAATAGATCCCTCTCTTTGCCATGCCGGGGGAAAAGTGTGCTGGTTGTATTGATTTTTCCTGTTTCTCCCTCTGTCTCCTCTTCACCTGCCCCCCCCCCCCACCTTACACCCTCTTCCTCCACCCTCAGACCACATCGGTGTGTCATTATGAAACATAACTGATCTGAAATTCATAGAATACTAAATAAAGTTTATGAGGGCACTCTACTGAACACCCCCCCACCACCATCCTCTGTCTTGATGCATGAGAAGTAAGCGAGAGCAGGAGAAAGAAAAAAAAATACTAATGATATAAAAATTACAAAGCGTGCACAGTGCTATTATATTTATATTGATTTGTTTTTGAAGCACACCTAGGCTTAGAAGAGTCGCTTGAAGAGATTAGAAATGGCCCAGAAAAGGAGTTGGTAAGACAAAGACAGCTATGGGCACAGGTAGAGAAAAATACTGGGAGAAATGAAGGGGCTTGTGGGAGGGAAGGATACCTCCATCTTTCCTTCATTCTGAAGGTTTGAAGTTAAAAAGATGGAGGGATCTTTCTGTTTTTCTGTAGGTCTGAAGTTAAAATACAGACATAATAACCTCTTAGGCAACGGACGGCTGAATAAACTTTAAATCTGACGTCCATTCTTGTGGACTTGTGCATGTTTTGTTTAGGTGATCTAGGGATTCTCAGATAGCAGCAGAAACCCCTTCGCAGTTTCACCAGAATATAATCATGATCAGTATTAGCCAAACTGGAATCATTCTGGTTTTATGAATTTGAAAGGAAAAAAAAAAAAACAAAAAACAGTATGTATTCAGTGAAACCTGTACACTATGATTACTGGATCTAGATCAGCAACTCATTTTCGGCCCTGTTATCGGTGTTCTTTTTGCTCCAGTTAAGTAAAAACTAGCCTGCGAAACTATAAGTAAAGATATGCGAACACAAAGGAAGACAAGTAGTGAAAATAAAATATGATCCAACTAAAGCAAGAATAGGGATTTACATGGAAACATTTTCTATATGGAAGACATTCGCTGTTGTCCATCAGTCTCAAGATGTAAACCCCACCCTGTACACTGAAATGTTATAAATACGCCAACTATGATGCACTGCCCTCAAACTAATGGAGCAACTAGACAGAATGTTGTGATGCTCCACTACAACATTTAGATACTGCAAATTCACTGGACAATAGAAAATGATGAATTTGGGTCAAACACCTTCTTTTTTTTCCCCCTGCCTTAAATGACATATCCAATCTGCCATTTCCTTGCAATCTTCACAGTTACAAGGGCTGTATGTATAATTTTGGTCTCCAAAGAAAGTTGAGATGTGTGAAATTACTATAAAAGTGCCAATCAAGATACACCATATTGCCAAAGGTATTTGCTCACCTGCCTTGACTCACATAAGAGTTGAAGTGACATCCCATTCTTAATCCATAGAGTTCAGTATGACGTTGGTCCACCTTTGCAGCTAGAACAGCTTCAACTCTTCTGGGAAGGCTGTCCACAAGGTTTAGGAGTGTGTTTATGGGAATTTTTGACCATTTTTCCAGAAGCACATTTGTGAGGTCACACTGATGTTGGACAAGAAGGCCTGGCTCTCAGTCTCCACTCTAATTCATCCCAAAGGTGTTCTATCAGGTTGAGGTCAGGACTCTGTGCAGACCAGTCAAGTTCATCCACACCAGACTCTGCATCCATGTCTTTATGGACCTGCTTTGTGCACTGGTGCACAGTCATGTTGGAAGAGGAAGGGGCCAGCTCCAAACTGTTCCCACAAAGTTGGGGAAAGTTCCTTTCACTGGAGGCCAAGCCCAGCTCCTGAAAAACAGCCCCACACCATAACCCCCCTCCACCAAACTTTACACTTGGCACAATGCAGTCAGACAAGTACTGTTATCCCTTGCAACTGCCAAACCCAGACTTGTCCATCAGATTACCAGATGGGGAAGCACGATTGTTCACTCCAGAGAACGCCTCCACTGCTTTAGAGTCCAGTGGTGATTGCTTTACACCACTGCATCCACGCTTTCCATTGCACTTTGTGATTTATGGATGCAGCTGCTCGACAATGGAAACCCATTCCATGAAGCTCTCTGCGCACTGTTCTTGAGCTGATCTGAAGGCCACATGAAGTTTGAAGGTCTGTAGTGATTGACGCTGCAGAAAGTTGGTGACCTCCTCGCACTTTGCGCTTAAGCATCTGCCGCTCCGTCAGTTTGCGTGGTCTACCACTTCGTGGTTAAGTTGCTGTCGTTCCTAAACACTTCCATTTTCTTATACTAGGGGGTCTCGTCAAAAATAAGTTAAATCTGCAAGATGAAAAAGTCGTTGTAGATCAGGTTTGAGTAATTGGCAGTTACCTTAATTTAAAGGGATATTTTGTAAGTTCTCCTTCTTATTGATTATTATTGAGGGGGCTGTAGCTAGGGGGGAGAGAGTCGTCTTACCGGGGGGTGTGGGATGATTCCGGTTCCCGAAAGCGGGGTGGGGGAAAACACCGTGGTCCGTCGGGGGGGGAAGAGGGGTGGGGGGGGGATAGGTGGGAGGGGGGGTGGAGTAAAAGCTCCCATCTATTCACAAAAAAATGATTATTTTGTTCACAAGTGTTTTTCCATAAATCAGTTATCACTCCCATAAACAAACTAAAGTGCTACTGTAAGTTCTGAATTTGCTGTTTGTATCATTCATATATACATCAAACGGGTCGGCTCGGTGGTGGCTACCATGTCGTGTCGCCTTGTTTTTACGTTCAGAAGAAGCGTGACAGCAGGAAACCACAGAACTCATCGGAGACACCAGAGTTTTCAGCTCAGTTTGAGGTGATGCTTTTGAAAAGTCACCGCGGGTGCAGTGAGGAGGAACCGAGTGTTACTGTGATGCTGCATTCACATGCAAGTGGGCAGACTGCTGTCAGTAATCACAGAAGCCAAGAGAAAGACGGTAAAACATGGGTCAGGGAAAACAATACGACATCGCCATGACAACAAGTCAGATGTGGACTGAAGTCACTGTAACCGACAGATCATGTCATAGAGGCTTGTTCATGTCTTTACATGCAGCGGCTGTCGTCCGTCTGCCCAGTTTCACGCGAACGCAGCATGAAAAGTAGTGAGTTGCTTGCAATATACAATTGTTGCATAATGTCCCTTTAATGATGAAAATCAAATCAAACTTTATTTATAAAGCGCTTTTCCTGCCAAAGGCAACACAAAGTGCTTTACATGAGAATAAAAACAAATGGATTTTAAGATAAAAACAAACCTTCACACATCCAATCACATAACACGGCACATATAACTATAAACACTTGCACAAACACCCCCCAACACCCACTTGATTGATTGCATAACATCCAACCCCTAATTTATGTCTCTTAAGTTAAAAACACTCAAGCCCTGATTAACAAAGAATCCAAATAAAGACGGCTAATCTCTTTGCCTCGCTAATAAATAGCGTGCGCTGTCTGTTCAGCATTTGCGGGTGATCTACAATGATTACAAACGCAATCTGTAACAGGCGCAAACAGCAGCATTTAAATGAGGATTTAGCGTGTGCTATTGCTGCGCCATGGAAAGTTCAGAAGAGCGTGTGGTAAACGCAAAATAAAATTCATCCTGATAGAGAGATGTTAGTTCCAGAGAAATAATATGAGGCAAATAAAAAAACAGAATATAAGATAAATATGAAGAGTTCATTTGCAAAAATAGACAAACGCCATTTAGAAAAATCGGAGTTAACTGCTTTTGCAAATAAACTCTTCATTTACTTTTTGAATATATTCACCAAATCAAGCTCACATGAAGTGGAGGGTTTTAATGATGTACAATGGAGATGTTTGTACCCGACAGTGATGACAAGCAGTTAACAGTTTTTCCACAGTGATGTTTGTCTGTTTTTGCAAATGAATTCTTCATATAATAACTATAAATAAAAACGATGCAGCAGGTTTCCCTGTGGGTCGTAAGAAGAGGCCAGTTTAAGGACATGGATAAGGACACGCTGTTAAAGGTGGTCTGATATTACGCACGCACTCTTTGGCACAATGCCAGGTGCTGGACCTCCATAAGTACCCCCCACCCCATGCAAAATGCAGTAAAATATAGAATAATAGTTTGTGCTACATTACTAGTTTTTTTCACTGAGTTTTCTGTGGGGTGGGGGTCAATTCACGCTGGACAGCGACCTCAGAGCAGCAGTGTGGAGCGGTTGATGTGGAGAAGAGGAACTGGGTCAGGAGAGGAGGAGCGCGCAGGAAATGATCTAAATTTAAAATATGCCATTGGCAAAAAATAAAAGAAAATAAAAGACATAATTAATGTCAGCTTTGACTACCATGATGCTGCAGCTGCAGATGTTCTGATTCATCTGTCTGGAATAAACCGTGTTAAACAGTGATGTTGATTATTATTTAATTAAATAATGAAAACTTGACCTGATGTTGACTCGATGCTGCATGTCTGCAGCCCTGTATGCAGCACTCTTTAAGCCATCAGTGCATAAAGCTGCTAGTTAATACCTGCTTTTCAGACGCGCTTAAATACACGCAATTTTTTGCGCCCACTTTCCGTTGCAAGGTTGATAAATCACATTGTGCGTGTTAAGCTGAGTTGTTTGCATAGTCTCCTCCCAATATTTTGCGCCTTCTGGCAGAAACGCCCAGATTGCATATTCATCTACAGCAGACGCGGAAAATAGATAGCGGGGCTATTATGCCCCTTAACAGGTGCAAACCTCCTTTTGCCCTGCTTTGTAAATCAGCTCCAGTGGATTATTGCGCATGTAATAAAGATAGTGCCCGTTTTAACACGCACAAACCTTTCGTGAATTAGGGCCTAAGATTAATAAACATCTGGCTTGACGCTGCTGTGAGGAATTGATATCTTGGGCATCCATTCATACAAGGAGCCAGGCCAGACATGGTCATAGAGGGCATTACCACAGAGGATGGCAAAAACAAAAAAAAAACAAAAAGAACCCCCAAAACAACCAAAAATCAAAACAAAACACAAAAATAAAACATGTTTTTCCAGGATAAATTTTACATTCTTAACCAGAATATCTTACAAATCCATTTCCTCATGGAAATGTCAGTTATCTTTATTTAGCTTTCTGGCCAATGGTGAAGAAAAGGAAAGAAGCTCTGCACTTCCCACAGGATCAAAATGTTTACAGTCCAGGATCACAACTCCTTCCCCTGGAAAAAAAAAAAAAAAAAAAATCACAGTGCAGCACACACACACACATGCACATCATCTGTCCTCCTCATCCCATTCTGCCCACTTCAATCTCAGCTAACCATTCACTTCATCTGGGCCATAGATTAGCCCAGCATGGCGATGGAGGAGAGTTGACAGGTGGGAGTGGGGAAGCGGGAAAGAGAGACTCAGTGGATATTGGTGGCAGAAGTGGGATTCTCTACCTGGCTGGGATTAGAGTCCAGAGTTGAAGGGATATTAATGTAAAATGGAGGGGACAAGTGTGCTCCTGTCCAATTACGCTGCACCCTGTCACTGCCAACCAGGTTGCAAACAACAGGCGGAAAGGATTAATTGCCTTGGACTCTGCCCCCACTACAGGCCCAATTATGGCAACATATTGGCTCCCAGTACTTGTGGAACTACTGCTGTGCAGGGAGATTGTGTGAAATTTTCAGCACGGTCTTCAGAGGTCAGAATGAGGGGGACAGCTGGGATAAAGAGCTGGATTGTGAGTAAAAAAAAAAAAAAAAGCT
The DNA here is from genome assembly GCA_023101725.1 of Atherinomorus stipes. Lineage (NCBI taxonomy): Eukaryota > Metazoa > Chordata > Actinopteri > Atheriniformes > Atherinidae > Atherinomorus > Atherinomorus stipes. The sequence goes on from JALJCO010004173.1 coordinate 188,986, forward strand.
GGGGGAAAGATGGAGAAGGAACAGAGAGTGATGTGAGCTGCTGACCTGACATCAGAGTTAGACTAAATACACTGCTATATGTGCTCTATGTCCAGCCTGATTCTTAGATTTATCATCCTTTGATGTAAGAGCTGGGACAGTAAATGTGCAGGGCGGTGCACATTATTTATGGATATAATATATATAGATGCAGGTGCAGGAGCTGCTATCTTATTAGTTTTCTTTTTCCCCTTTTCCTTTTTCATCTTGTAAGCCATGTGTATCTTTTCAGTGTTTTTGTTTTGTGGGATAATCATGGCCTGCTGCTGTGTGTGTCAGACAACACTCCCATGAAATGTGATGGATTTCCATTACTATGAGCCATGGTGTTGCAGCTCTTCTCCCTCAATCACCACAACAGGATGATGAGAATTAATCCCAAGACTGCACAACAGACTTGCTGCTGGAGATCAACAGGAAATGACTTAACTGCTCATGTGTGAATAATAAAGATGAATTCTCTTAGCCGAAGTTCAGGAGGACCACACCTCAAGTTTTCCAAGATCTTTTCAGCATATCATCAGGTAGGGATGGCCCATACTGTACCAAACATGTTTCTGGCAATACAATACTATTAGTTTATGGTACTACTTCATCAATATCGATACCAAGACCAATACTTTTTGTCCCTTAAAATACAATCAGTGTGCATGTGAGATCGACCAGTTCAGGGCCAATACAGATACCCATATTTTCTCATCATTAATTTTGACCCCAGAATTAATATTGTGAAGGACACAATGAAAGCAAATTTTGAAAACTCTTTTAAGGTAAAAAAAAAAAAAAAGTAGAAAGAAACAAAGCACTACAACTAAATACTTAAAAGAAACTGCACTTGTAAAGCTATCAAAAAGAAACATTAAACATGTAATACATATATATACAGTCATCCTCAAAATAATTCATACCCTCATATTGAAGAAAGAAAAAAATCAACTGTCAGTGAAATAAGTTGAAATTAACAAAAGTAATATTGAATAAAAATTCTATGAAAATCATGAAAGTGATTTTGAATTGTAGTTTGAAAGAATTAATACAAAGAAATGCACAAAAAATCAAACAACTAAATAAGCATGATGGGGTTCTCAAGCAAAGATTTTGTTGAGCAACACTTTGAGACAATCAGGTGTTTTCTCCGATGTTCGAAAAGACGTCTGCACCTGTTGACGGGTATATTGGCCACTGTTCATGGCTAAAGTGCTCTAATGTGTCTGCAGTTTTGTTTGTTATTTTATAATTATTATTCCCAACCACAATTCAAAAACAATATCTTATTTTACTAAAGTATAATTTTGTAAATTTTTATTTATTATTAGTTTCTTTAGTTTCTTGTTATTTGAATTACTATTGTGAATTTAGCCTTTTCTTCAATGTGTCAGAAACAGATAACAAAACTGCTATTTGCAATGACTGCTTACTTTTTTCAGCTTTAATATTGTTATCGATATCGGTTATCGGCCACATGAGTTTTAAAATATATCGGCCAAAATTCCAATAATGTGCATCCGTAATAATATCTATTGTTATTCGATACTTGCAATACTTTTATTATTCTTTAGTTTTATGTAAATCCTTTTAATTTCTTCTACTTTTCTCTTCTTGGGATCACACTGGGAACTTCTTGGGAAAATTTGTGGCTTGTACCTTGAAGCAGAAAAGCCAGTGAGCCTTCAAAGCTCCTAATGCATATTAAAACTCCAAATATTAGCCTGCTAAATCTGCACGGGGAAGCTATCAGGGACCCATAAATTGCCCAAATGGGCACTCACGCCTTGCAAGACAGGGACTTTCTGATAGAAGTCTGGACATACAGGCACAAAAAAGTTGTAACGAATGGAGAGCTGTGCCTCAAAATCTTGGCAGGTCATTAACACCATAATGGATCACTGTGCAAAGAATCAGAGAGGACTGTAAATTGCATTTTCACGTACATAAAAATCTGCAAGAAGCAGCACTTTCCATAGTTAGAGCGAAGCAGACAGACTCACCGATGATGTAACTGATCCAAACAAAAAGGCTTCACTGATCCGGCTCCCTCATTTATCCACCTGCTTACAAACAGATTTGTGTTCTTAGAGCCTGGAAACATTTTCCACCAATTTCTGTTTATTTAATTGATTAATAAAAAGAAAAAAAGCAAGCAGAGGTGGAGCTTCACTGGTTCCTAAACTACCAAATGACACCTGTGTGGATTAGGTGATAACTCATCATCATTGATCTGAATTCTGAGCTTCTCTGTGACATCATCATCAGACAGCTGAGCTCATGAATCTGACTCCGACCGTGATACTAAGTAGTATTTCAGTGAATATCCAGCTTGTCACCGATATTAGAGCCATTCCCGACCATCATCGAGCTACGTTACGATTCCTTATTCATTACTTTATTATAATTTCTTCTTATTATTATTTTATATTCATTATTTTACAATTCAATGTCAGACTGAAACCAAATGAGAGAGCTGCATTGGTACAGGGAAAGATGACGGGAATGACCTTGGGAATGGTAGTGGAAGTGATGCTAAAACAATGTGGGGAATAATACGAGGAATGATGCTGGAGATGATGGTGGGAATCATACTGGGAATAATGCTAAGAAAGATGTCAGAAATTATTCTGGATTAAAGCTGGGAATGATGGTGGAAGGATACTGGAAAGTGTACTGGGAATGATGATGTTAGGAATGATACTAAAAATGATGTTGGAATTAAATATACCTTAGGAATGAGAGTGGGAATGATACTGGAAATTATGTTGAAACTATGGAGGGGATGATACTGGGAATGATGTTAGGAATGATAGTGTGAAATCTGCCTGGAATGATGCTTTGGATGATCTTGGCAATCATTCTGAGAATGCTGTTAGGAATGATGTTAGGAAGTATGAAGGCAATGGTGATGGGAATGATCCTGAGATAATGCTGGGAATGAAACTAGGGCTGTGTCCGAATGTCCACCCTATCCCCTACATAGGGCCCTGTATGAGAAGGGTCTATCTGCGGCTCGCAAGACAGGGGCGTGTCGTAGTGGGGGGGTGTCGTGGTGGGGGGGGTTCGCGTGGGGGGGGGTTGGTGTGGGGAGGCGCGGCCCCCGGGGCAAGAGAGAGGGGGGAAAAATCAAGCCCCACCCCGAACCCTCCCCCTAAACCTAACCAGACCCACCCACACTACGACACGCCCACTGGGTTGCAAGCCGCAGATAGATACATTTGCCCTGTATAGGGATCACGCCATTTTGTAGGGGTGTCCGAATGTCCAGAAAGAAAAAAGTAGTGCACTCAAAGTTACCCACAATGCATCTTGAAAACTAGTGAGCTTCGATGGTCCCTAGACGGCACAATATAGACCACAATGCATTGCGGTCAGAAGAGCTGAATGGCGTGAGGTGTTGAACATATCGAGCGGCAGAAAAAAAGGAGAGAAAAAACAACAGAAAAGGGATTGAACACAATATAAGTAAATAAAATACCTTCATTTAAAATTACAGATTTGATTTAAGATTAAATCTTTTCGCGAGTCGTGGATGCCGCCGTGGTTGCCACGGTGACACCTGGTAATCACGTGATTTGCGGCTTGGAAAAAGTAGTCAGCTTCGTGTCCGAATTACAGGCAGAATGAGGGCAATAGATAGTCTGCTATGTAGTGAATGAGGGGTTAGGGAGTAGGGAGGACATTCGGACACAGCCTAGGAGTGGTGCTGGCTGATGCCATGAATAATACTGGGAATACTACTAAGAAAGATGTTCGGACACTGGAAATTATTCTGGGAATGTTGCTTGGAATGGTGTTAGGAAATTATGTTGAGAATGATGTTGGAAATAATGATAATACTGTAACCTTGGGAATGAGAGGGAGAATGATACCTAATGATGCAGGGAATGATATGTTGGAATTATGGTGGGGATGATGTTGGGAAACATACTGAGAATGCTGCTAGGAATGATGTTAGGAAGTATGCAGGCAATGATGTTGGGAATAATCCTGGGATGATGCAGGAAATGGTACTAGAAATTATGCTGGGAATGATGCCAGGAATAATACTGGGAAAAACAATAAGAAAGGTGCTGGGAATGATACTGAAATAAAGTTGGGAATGAAGGTGGTAGGATGTTGGGAATTGTTCTGGGAATGTTGCTGGGAATGGTGTTAGGAATGATGCTGAGAATGATGTTGGAAATAATGATAATACTGTATTAACCTTGGGAATGAAGGTGGGAGTGATAATAACTGATGCAGGGAATGACATTGGGAATAATCCTGGGAGTGATACTGGAAATGTTGCTTGGTAGGATACTGAGAATGATGCAGGGGTTAATACTGGGAATGATGCTTGGAACAATGCTAGGAATAAAAGGTAGTTTCATATGTCCATATTTGGACAAAATCCACCTGTCCGTACCAATGTTGTGTCGGCTACTGACCTGCACCTCCGTTTGGTTTCAGCAATGTTGCTCCATACACCCACTAGGGGGCAGTGTTGCGTTGAAATTTAGCACCAGACAATCGCGAACATGGTGTTGGTAGAGAAGGTAGTTTTGCTGCGTATACTTCGAAAAAGGCGGAAAAAGATAAGTGTACGAGGGGGTGGCACGTCTGACCACTTTTATGTGGTCAGAGTAGTTTAAACTTTTGTCATTTTTAAATTCCCTCTTCCTAGTTTTCTTCATTGATTTTCACAAATGGGTAAACTCTGTATACTCTGACTATTACTGCTGCCATGATTTCCAGTGGTAAAGCTCCGTTTCATCCAGAGCACTCTGGATTTGTAAGCTCTCTCGCAAGGCACATGGACAAAAAGGACTCAGAGTATGGATGAAACCATCCGTATCCGTATTTACCGTAGGGTATGAATGGGCTTTAATACTGAGAATGATTGTGGAATAATGCTGCAAATAAATGAGCATAAACTAAACCTGAATGAGTGAACTATTCAGAGATGTTCTGGCTTCAATCTCAGCTGAAATTCCCTCTTTCTTCCTCTCCATCACACTGAGGAGGTACAACAGCTTTTATGTAGCATCTAAAGGGATGAGCTATTATCATATCTGGTTAAATAAAGATGTTTCTGAATGTAAATGACCATGAATGGAACAAGCAGAGGATCTGGAACACCTGGGATTTATCATCAGCTAATTTAGGACAGTTGATGTGGTTCGTTGATGAATGACATTCCTGATCTTTTTTGTTTACTTAATATTATAAGAAAATTTACTTTGGAAGGGCTGGGCTTTCTTTGACTATTTTATTTTATAATAATGATAATAATAATAATGGATTAGATTTATATTGCACTTTTCTAGGAACTCAAAGCGCTCACAGTGGATCCATTATTCATTCACTCCTCATTCATACTTGGTGATGGTAAGCTACATATGTAGCCACAGCTTCCCTGGGGCAGACTGACTACGGCCTACGGCCCCTCCGACCACCACCGGAACCATTCGCACACATTCATACACCAGTGATGCCCCCACTGGAGGCAAGGAGGGTTAAGTGTCGTGCCCAAGGACACATCGACAGATGGCTGGGGGATCGGGATTTGAACAGCCGATCCTTCGATCATTGGCCCACCTGCCCAAATTTTATTTCATTTTATTTCTTAAATTTTCCAAAAAAAAAAAAATATATATATTTTCAAATTTTTATATTCAAATTTTTCTTTTTAAATAAATTTCATTTTAAATACATTTTGATTTTAAATAAATTTGATTTTTATTTTATGACTCAGCATTGAGCCAAACAAACCTATGTATTGACTCAGAGAAGGAAATGGGACTGGATTTACTGATAGCTTCCTTTGCAGAGGGGAGGCACCATTCGAACACAGAGCACATTGCAGCCGGCAACGTGACAGATGCCCACTTCATGAATTTTGAATTAAATTGGCCTTTGATAAATTTGGAATGTGGTACCTCTGTTCCAAAGCAATAGGAATCCAATAAAATGCCGGTGCCATACAAATAAAGCCATACATTCAGGCAGACCTAGGAATGAGCCTCAGGTGAGGAAAAATGACTGCAGCACCAGGAAGGAGCAGCGGAGAGGGATGAAGGTGGGGAGGCGTTCCTGATAGAAGTGATGCTGAGGAAGGTGGTGACAGATAGAGAGGCTCTGATATGAGGAAGAAGCGATGGGAGAGCAGGAGAGCCAGGCGAGATAGAAAGAGGCTTAAATGAAGGTGGAAGGGGGGGTTTGCTAAGAGGAGTCGGAGGGGTGCCGAGCCTTGCCTCTAACACATTAGTCCTGTCCTTTTGAGTGCAAGGGAACATATTGGTCCAAGCCAATCCCCACATGAGGCTTGGGCTGCCTGGAGCTCATCAGCGAGACATGCCAGAGCCTGGAGTAAATCAGAGGCCCCACTCCGAGGGCCCGATTTCCCCAGAGGAGGCCAGCCACAGCCACTCAAATCAGCTCCTGTGCCAGAGAGCTGTCTGTAATCTGCTGCTCCAACCTCTGCATCTGGCTCAGCACTCCAGAAGAGCAGTAGCCTATACTTCACATATCTTAAGATGTGTGGAGAGGAGCTGATCGTTTTTTCTGGCTTTTGTTTTCATAAAATCGCATCAATTCTGACAACATTTTTACACAGTGACACATTTTCAACCTGTCAGAGTGTTTTTCTTTGAAAATTTTAGTTGTAAGAGAACAGACATTGGGGGTGTAGAGGACAGGAAAGTGGGGTCAACCAGCAGCAGACCTCTAAACCAGGGAAACCTGCTGAGGAACAGAGAAGAAAAAACACAAATGAACGACAACAGCAATGTCAGATATTTTTACATGATGAGGAGAGAGGGCAGAAAGGATCCCAGTGCATCATGGGACGTCCCCCAGTTGTCTTTGCCTATAGAAGCAGGACTAAAGGGATGGATCAGGGTCACCAAGCCAGACCTGACTGTAAGATTTATCAGGAAGGAAAGTTTGAAGATGATTTGAAGGTAGAGAGGAGGTCTGCTTCCTGAAGCCAGACTGGGAGCTGATAACTGGAGGTTGTGCCTCCCATTCTACATAAAACCTCTAGGAACCACCAGTAAACCTGCAGTCTGAGAGTGAAGCTCTGATCCAAAGGTGATCAGGCCTTCTCGGTTGCAGCCCCAAAATTATGGAACTGTCTCCCTTTTTCTGTGAGATCTTCTCAGTCTGTAGGACAGTTCAAAGCAAATCTAAAAACTCACATCAAGAATTATTGAAGTCCAGTCTGGAAGGAACAAATCCATGGACTGGTTTCCCTGCATCACTCTGAAGGCCAATTCAGACCGGATTTGTGGTTTTATTCCAACCTCTGCAGTTCGTCAACTCAAACCAGGAGTGTGTCAGACACTAGGGCTGGGAATCACTAGGTACCTTGCGATACGATACTATCACGATATTTTGCCTACGATAACGATAATATCACGATACAGTAATTCTGGAAAAATCAATATATTGCAATAAATTTATCCACGATAGACCACAGTATTTGTCCCTGAAGACATTCCAAATTTATCGACCAAAGTGAATCCATGTAAAATGAAATACAAAATATTATCAATCAGTAGCACATAAGTGACATCAGTTCAAATAAAATGAGCAAAACAATAAAACAAAGTGCACAGTGGTTCTTCTTAAGAAAGCATATAAAAAATAAACATTTCAGTCATTATTTCTTCATAATCTCAAACAACTGGGTGGTCTATGACAACCTGGACACACATTTTAATTTGTACTTTACACCATGTTTAAAGTTTAACCTGAACCTGCAGCCTGCACATAGATATCAGTGCTAATGCAGGGACTTTTCTACATGCTGAACCACTACAGAAAGAACAACGAAATCTCGCGAGATTTCACTGGTCTCTTACAAAATCTCGCGAGATTTCGTAAAATATCGATACAGCTTTTTTAAATATCGATATGATATCGCAACACAAAATATCGCGATATTTCAGTGTATCGATATTTTGGCACACCCCTATCAGACACAGAACAAAATCCCGGAAGAATTGAAGGATCACGTGATGAAAACCATCATAAGGAGGATTGGGTAAATGCGCCGGGGTCCGTGGTAAAAAAACCCCAAACAAGACCACCTGACTGATTGACTTCTAAGCTGGTGTCACTGATGATGATGTACTGTACATCAGGGGTAGGCAACTCCAGTAGTCGCTGGTATCCTGCAGGTATTAGGAACTTCCCTGCTGCAACACACCTGACTCCAATCAACGAGTAATTAGCAGACTTGTGCTGAGCTTGATGTGAAGCTCTGCACAAGTCACAAGGTGTGTTGCAGCAGAAAAACTCCTAATACCTGCAGGGTGCCGGCTCGAAGACATGAGCTGCCTACCCCGATGCAGTGTACATAGTTCAGGCGATGGCAAATCTCCTGGGGGCTTTTATTTTGAAATTTACAGAATCTCCAGTGTCTGGTTTCCTGTCTGGTCCTATCCGAGCGGCAGAGCTGGACACGTTCCGAGAGCATGCTCTGTCAAAAATAGACTATGTTTAGAACTGTGGCGAGACGAATCTGGGACGGGTCTGACGCGCACCTGGTGTGAACAGAACCACTAACTAGACGGGTGTGATTAGCTCCAGAAGCCACGCATGATTTGGCCTCGAGACGTGAGGTTCCTCATTTTGGGAATATTAGATGGAAGAAGGTGTTCCTAGAAACCATTTTTATCTTTCCTCTGTTACCTCATCCAGTCTGACAATGACAGCTCTGACATGTAGCCTAAGGGGGCCACACTATTCAAACTGAGAGCCCCTCCCCTCGGGCTAATGGTCACATTGCTCCTCAGCCCCAAGCATATCCTTCAAAGCTAGAAAGTGGGTGAAAGCCAAACCAATATTAAAAGATCACTTTCTTTTTATTCAACCTGGACCTTATTTCCAGGAGTTTATTCGTGCATTTACTCACCGGTACCATTTCTGTATCACTTTGACTCCTTTGAAAGATAATACGTTGAATCACCCTTTGGTGTACATCTATAGAATGGGAGAGACGGGCAGCCTCTCTATAAGACATCTGCAGCAAAACTCCTTCATTTCATCAATGTTTTAAGTAGAATGAATGAAGGAATGAGTACTATTGTTATGTGAGTTCATAGTTTCGCGAATTGTGTTTTCTTTTTTGTTGTCTGGGTAGCGAGCTGCTCTTCTCAGCTGTACTATGGAAGCATGCATCCCAGATGCGTGGCCCAGAAAAGTTTGTAGAACACCCTGATAACTAACAGAAAAATTAAATCTGGACTCATGGGACATTAGTACTCGTTCGTCCATTCATTCTCCTTAAAGGAGAAAATCAAGGAGTTTTGCTGCAGGTAATTCTTATATCAGTGATTCCCAACCCTGGTCCTCAAGGCACACTATCCTGAAAACTTTCCATATTGTCCTGTTGAAATACAGCTGACTCACATTCATGGGTCATTAGCAGACTGGTGCAGAGCTCATCAGAGATCCATTTAATTTGAATCAGCTCTGTCCTAGCAGGGCAAAATGGAAAGTCTTCAGGATCGTGTGCCTTGAGGACCAGGGTTGGGAATCACTGACTTATAAAAAGGTCGCCCATCTCTCCATTATATGGATGTACGTCGAAGGGTGACTCAACGTAATATCGTCGAAGTGATATAGAAATTTTACCAGTGAGTGAATGCATGTACATGCCTGCATCTGTAGAAATAAGGTCCAGGTTGAAAAAAAAAAAGTTATCCTTTAACCCATGGTTTTTGAGTGTGCACTATGTAAAGCTCTTTTTGCCGCAAAATAGTTACTTTTCTTCACTGAATTTTATCGAGAATTTGAGTGAATCTGGTGTCAACTCAAGTCGATGTTTAAAGGAAGAAAAAAAGTTCAGTCCAATGGACAAGGTTACCCCAACAGAGCGCTACGCCCATAGCTCTGTTATTGCCTGGACACAACCAAGTCATTATTTGTAGTTCTCCCTTGATCCACTAGGGGCTGGCTGTAAAACAAAGCAAATGCCCATAGACTCCCATGTTAAAAACGCAGAAATAAATCACAGCAGAAATAAACATGTCTACAGCCTGGTTAAAAAAAAATCATTTTAGGTTTATTAGGTCAAGTTAAACGTCATGTAAACTGTGAGGGGGGGTGAATTTTTTTTTTTAAACCTCAGCCGTTTAGATGTTATTTAACCTTGAAATTACACATAATAAAGGGCGTGTCCTTTTGATTGACATGCGGCAGACCAGAAGCTGGCCTGCTGGCTGGTTTGCTATCAGGTCAGTTACCTCCTTGTTTGCTTTCGGTAAGGTCTTAGTAGGGCTGGACGATTATAGAAAAAAATTATAATCACGATTATTTTGACTGATATTGAAATCACGATTAATATACACGATTATTCATTGATTTTATAAAGTGTTTAGTGAACCACCAAAACTCAACTTCAAATATAACTTTAAAAAAAAACAAAACCGGAAATAAATTAGAAACAAGTAAAGGAGTAAAATAAGAATATTATTTAAAATAATAATAGCAATAAAAATGAAAACTAAATCTACATGCATTCCTGTTCGATACTCGCTGCAGTTTGCTTCCTATAACTCCACCAGTCTGTTCACTTTAGGCTTAATTGTTTTTCTTCGATTACAGTGTTTTTGTAATTGTGAAAAGGCAAAATTGAAATCACGATTAAAATTCGATTAATTGTCCAGCCCTAGGTCTTAGTCTGCAGTAGTGTAGTACAACGACTGTATTTAGTCAGATAATAGCAAGTCGAATCATGTTTTACCTTTATTCCGGCGCTTAGGGGGCTTATCTTTGTTAGCTCCTGTTAGTTTTGAATTAGCTCATTTAGCGTTTAGCCCAGAGTACGTCAGCTCTCAGTCATTTGCCGCGCAGATAGGAGCGACCTTGCCTTTGCCCATTTTAGTATTTTCTGGGAGTGACGACACACGTGACACTGCAAGGGTGGGAAACGCCCAACTGCCTTCACTTTTAGCTCCTCAGAAACCAACAGGTGACATAGCAGAAGGTTCATCATCATTAACAGTCTATGGAGACAACACACAAATCTCCACCCAGAGACGTCCTTAACACACCAAAACAAAGGGAAAAGGTGAAATACAGTCAAGGGAGGGGGAGTTGCAAACAAAACTTGTCGGCAAACGAAAGCAGAGGGCCAAAGGTGCAGATTGAGCCAGATTTCACTCACGCAAGTCCAGCATTTATTTTCAGGGGGAAAACTCCAGACTCTACCTTTAAAGTTGAGAGGTTTAACATGGAAAAGCTCAAGAACTGAACCTTCAACCATTTAACTGCCTGTTCTTCACCTCAGTGCTTTGCTCACTGCTCAGTCAGCCTGTGTCGCAGCATTGTGGACATTGAACTGGAATATAGAATACATAGCTAGCAGGTAGCCAACTTGTTCTTGAATAACATTTAGATAAATTAAAAATGTTAAAATTAGAAAATTAGATTTTTGCTTTCACAAAAATCAAATATAAGAGTGAGGCTTTATAGACGTGTGATCTGTGGATGCAAGTTGTGAGTGAAACTAGTGGCTGACTGAATGGACAGAAATGTTTCTTTTTAGGGTCAGGTCTTTGTCTCGGAGCCCTTTGCTCCATCAGTGCAATGACTAAGCAGCTCCCTCCTCCAACAACCCCTCTACCTCTCTCCCAACAGTGTGTGCATACTCTAATATGAATAATGTTTCTCCTCCAAGTCCCCCCTGTAATAAATGGAGTGCCATTTCACACAATGGCAAAGTCAGGCCTGTATTGATTAACTCTCATCATCGACTCACGACGCCTGCTTCCTTGATTTATGATTGTCTGTTATTTTTACATTAGCTGTCAAATTCATCTTGTCTCTCTCCGTGGCCGAGGTCGGCCTCAGCAAACAGTAAACACCCAGCACCCTGCCTGCTACACCCCTCACGGGAATGGGCTTTGTTTTCTGTGAAGTATGGCTCCGCGGAGCAGAGAGAGGCATGTTCAGGCTGATTTCACAGCAGGTTCAGGAAGAGGGGCTCCGGTGTGGAGCTGTCAGCGGGACGGCAGCAGCCCCAGACAGGAACAAGGCTTCATACATGTCTGATTATTTAACCAGATTCACAAGTTTAGAGGTGTTTAGTGCGTGTAACACAGTAGAAGTCAACCTGTAGACACGCTTCCGTTCAGCCTCAGGTCAGCTAACATTTCAGTCATTTTGGATCTAAAACGTTCCACTCAAGGCTTAAAAAACTAGAACAGTAATTATTATAAACTGGTCTCCAGCTTCATCCCAACATCCAATATCATGTAAATATTGCATTCATTGGTGGTTTTACATTTTAGAGTTTGAGCATTGACTGGGTCCGTGATGGACCGCTGAGTATCGAACCCCCTTCCGCTCCATTCCTAAGCCCAATAAGGAAGGTACAGAATGAAAATGATCGGTCCAGCCAATTTGATCAAACTTTCTAATCTTAAATTGAATTATTTTTGTTTCATTCTGCTTCTGATTACAAAATAGTAACCACAAAATTCCAGTTCCCATCAGTGTGTCCTGCTTAGGACGGGAGAGCTTTATTCCTTTTCCACAGGTAAGAACTGGGAAGGATGTCAGAATATCTTAAATGACATGTCCTACGTTTTGTCCTGACCAGGACAAAACCTGTCCTGCCTTTCCTTACCTGTCCAATCTCACTGACCCAATCCAAAAGGGAGGATCTTGGTGCACACATTTTTTAAGCCTGACATTTTAGAGGATGCTGCAGGACCACCCGCTGCATGTATTTAATCACTCAGCCATCGCAGCGGGGACAGGGGGTGGGGACTAAGCCAGCAACAACTTAAGTAACATTGGGGATTGAAGCTCAGATAGTTTGGGAACCACTGATTGATCTCACTTTTTTACATGAATCCTTCTTGACCCTTTTGTTGATGATCAAAACTTACTTTTGCTGATTCAATCAACTTGAAATCAGGATCGTAAAGGCAACTTGATTCAACACGATGGTCAGACCTACTCAAATAATTTAGGGCACACCAGCCTGTTTAATTCGAAACCTGGTAAGTTTGCTGGGAAAGTCACTTTGGCGAATTGTGCATGTGCAAACAGACCCTAATTTGGATCAAAGAAGCGGACTTTATTCACAAACACAGGTTTTGGTCCACTTCAAGCAGACCAAATACAGGAAGTACACTGCAAAACAGAGTGCATTGTGGGTAAACATAATCAAATCATAAGTTTGTGTGGGACAACGGGCATCTCTGGATGGGAGAAATGTCTCACGGTCAGACTTGGAAAAACTCAGTATAAGTTCTGACAGAACTCTGATCAACTGAAGAACACTAGGATCTGATGTAACTCCACATTTTACTCTGATGTCCTGAATTAACCAATAGAAGAAGCAGTGTTCTTCTCCGTTGTGTCTCTGCTTCTTCTTCAGTCATTGTTGGTGCTGCGCCGCTTCTCGTGAAGAATGAAACATTATATAAAAGGTCCGATTCGTTTAAGTACAGCGTGAATGCAAATTTGCAAAGTTGCACCCCCTAACTAAACTTGAGTTCCCAATCGTACCGAGTCCAGCAGACCATTCTGGTGACAATCCAGCACTAGTTTCTTTCAAATAAAGAATCCAAATCCCTCCAACTCAGTTTAGAAGAAAGTCAACCTAAAAGATTCAAGCAGTGCAAAGACTGCAAAGGCTCTTGGGAAATTTATGTCCATTAGGAATTTAACCTTTAGTGGTTGTCACTGGTTTTACCATGGTCTGGGTGAATACTCAATTCTGATTGGAATTCTGATTCCGTTAAAAAGTGATATAGGGCATCTAGAAAAGAAGTTCCAAACAAACAAATGCTCAAATGTGCTGACTCAAACACTAGTTGGTAACCATGGCAACAGAACTTACTATTTTAACTGTAAAAACAACTTTAACATATTAAAAATTGGCTTAACATTTATTTCTTTCGTAAGTGACCATGGTGTAAGCGGGATAATGCCCTCCAAGGTTGTCCGCTTCACGTCGGACGGTTCACGCCTCCACGTTGTCCATTAATTTCTGATAATGGACACCTTGTCGGGCATTATCCCTTACATATTTAGGGCTTTTTGAATGGAGCCAGATCATGGGTAGCCGTTCTTTTAAAGAGCCACTTAAAAGACTAGTTCATCCTAATTTTTTTTTCTTTCAGCATTCAGTCAATAGTAACTCATTTTTATCATAGAAATAATCACTGGTAGCACTTTATAAGGTAAGATTTTATTCAGAATAATTGAAACTTACAAACCCATCACTATATTCTCTGTTGGCGGGAAATATTCGGAATTTTTGGTTATATTTCATTTGGCTTGTGTTTTCATTGTAAGCGTTTTATAAAATGGCTCCATATCCCTATGCTCTGACACTGAGATCACTATTTTGGATTTTCCCTCACCAAAAAAAAAAAACAACAACTTTGTGGCGCAACGAAAGCAAAACTGATTTGGTGACAATTATTTTCCATGCAAAACTTACTCCAAAATTTTTCCATGAGACCATTTTAGAGATGCAAAAAATGCAAAAAGAATAAAGGCTAATCTAAAAATTTATGTACCCTCAAGAAATATACTATATAGGATATATTTTCAAGAAAATGCAGGAAAAATAGAGGAAAATGGGAAAAATATGGATAAAAACAGAAAAAATCTCAGCTACATCACCTCAAATTTGAGTAAATGTTCTGATAGAACTCACAGTATTTGTCCGCCCATTCATGTGAATGAAGTGCGTTGGATATCCGGCACCTGTAATGGCACACGAGTCACGTGAAAGTGGTGTGGACAATTTGAATACAAGAATGACTATAAGAATGAGAAATATATATAAGAATGACTGACTCACAAACAAATGGCTCACAACTGCGACTTGATTATCATCGTTAATCCAAAAGAGCTGCTCAAAAGAATCAGTTCGTTCATGAACGTCACATCTCTAGCAGTTGTTACCGATGAATTAGAGCAGGGGTGCCCAAGTCGTATCAAACCTCGAGAGCAACTATCTTGCAATTTTTTTTAGAAAATACCCTCTTCAGCACGCCTGAATTAAACGGCTATTTCCCTCATGCATGTGATTCAGCTCTGCAGAGGCTGGCAACGAGCCATTCATTTGCTTCAGGTGTGTTGGGAAAAGGATGCAACCAAAACGTGCAGGATAGCAGCTCTCGAGGACTGGACTTGGGCACCCCTGAATTAGAGTAATGTACTTTACTTGTTTTGTGTTTAAATTTAGGCAGTGTTGTACTGTTTTTCTTCTGTTTGAATACTGAAGTTGGTAGCATGAGTGTGAAAGATGTACAGGGAGAGAAACATACCACCACCACGAACATCAGCCTAAAGCGTGGCTGCAGAATTTTGTGTAATATTTTAGAATATTACTGCTGCTCAGACACTATAGTGATACGCTAAAACATGCAGATGAAATTATACTTTTACTAAATGAAGTAAAACGAAAACTTCAGGCCACTTTTGGGGAAAAAAAAGATTTATGATTCACAACAATGTGAATCTCGCAGTCGACTTTCCATAATAAACTCAGAATGACTCGGATTCTTTATTTGAAAGAAGTTTACATGGAGTTAAAAAAAAAAAAAATCAGGTTAAAATGAATTGTTTACATTAAGTAGATATTTTTAAGTTGAGCCAGTGTTGACTTTTAAATCACTTCATATTTAATTCTGTAACGTAACATCGTCACACTGCAACTTCATATTTTTGTCACTAATTTTTCTAATATTTCATTTCATAACTGTCAGACATCCAAACATGACATGAATCTATCCAAGCTGTGTATTAAAGCTCAACCATTTATCCAAAAGATGCCATACAAACATCTGCAAACTTCCATTTAAACCAGTTCAATTTCTATTTTTTACTGATTAGTTGTTTTTCCTTTTATTCAATACATTTATTTATTTATTTATTTTCCCAAGTGAACATTTTTAGGTACATTTATTAATTTCCATTCTTTTTACAATTTGTTTGTGTTGTTTAGTTGTATGTTTACAAATCCCAATGTTTAGTTTTTTTTTTAACTACGGCATCACCGCATTGCAGTCGTCTGACTTCCATGTCCTCGGATGGAGTTTGGTGGAAAGCAGATTCTTCTAAAACAATATATGTAGGACTTTGAGACCAGAGCCAAACCTTCAATTCCAGCTCTGCAATTTATCCTGAAAAGACCCCGAACATTAAAATCATTTGAATAATGTTGTTTCACAGATGAATTTTTCATTTTTGCCTTTTTTAAAGTGACAGGCAGATAAACACCTTCTGTGTGAAGCGTCCACGCTCTGCTCGGCTGTTTGGGATGAGATTGGACATCAAGGCCGGCCTGGTGATCAGTTTAAACACAGTGTCCACCTCCGTCAATTTAGAAAGCTACTATTTGCCCCCCCTACACCCACCCAGACTGGGTCTAGCAAATGTCAAGGTACACAGGTCTGAGCTGCCGCAACCTCCCCTTTTCCGCCCTGTTCTTTCCTTCCCCCGGAGAGTGAGGCGATAATGACAGACGGGCCGAGCGAGGGGTGTTTGGGTAAAGCGGGTCCTCGGCTTTAATAGCGGGGCTGTCTTCTCTCCTGGACCCGCTGCTTTGGGGGTTTATTGAGATTCCATTAGAAGCTGTGGGGAGTGGTTTCATTGCCGTCTTCCTTTGGTTTGCTTGACACTCACGCAGGATCACTGTAAATTGGCTCTGTCATAGCAGACCATCTCTGAGATGTGAAGTAAATTAAACATGTAATCACACAGAAGCACTGCTGCTGCTTCCCAACACTCCACTCGTATCCTGGAACGGCATCTCAATCATTCCTCTCCCCTCCTCCTTACTTCCATCTTCTCTGTTTTAGATTTTACTGAGTTATTTGTTTACGTGGGATTTGGGAAAGATGGTGTTGATAGTCTGAAAGATTTCATGCCTACGGATGTGATTTATAATAGATGCTTCGGATTAAAGGGAACATAATGTAGCAAGTCCAGCTTAAAGGGGCCTTAACTGACAAGACCCAATAAGTCCACTTACTGGTGACCGTGGGATTTTAGGGGTTTTGTTCAGTTAAATGGTTAAACTGGTCTAGATATTTTATTAATCTACGTAATATTCTGGTAGCCGATGCATACATTTGAATAAACCTTCAGTTTTATAAATTTCCGGTTAATTCTCATATGTTCCCGTTATGTCCCATATATTCCTGTTATTTTTCCATATATTCCTGTTACCATGACCACCTCTCACCCGACCTTCAATGGTGCATACCACAGATGCTAATGCACAGTGGCACAGAAACGGGGTATGCAGCATATGCGGCGCATAGGGGCGCTGCACAGGCGGGGGGGTTCCAAAGCGATGGGGGAAAAATGTATGCAAGTATGCAATTTCTGCACACTTAAAAATGTTGGGTTAAAAACAACCCAATTTCGGTAGTTTTCCAACTGAGCACACGCTGGGTTGATTCAACCCAACAATTTGGGTTGGTTCCCTTAATGCAACAATTGGGTTGTTTATATAACCAAATTAAGGGTTAACATTGACTACACTGCTGGGTTCTTTAAACCCAGCAAGTTGGGCTGTTAACATATAATTATCATATTATATTATATTATATTATATTATATTATATTATATTATATTATATTATATTATATTATATTATATTATGTTATTATAATTATTAGGCTACTTATATTACAGTTATAAATATTCATTAAAATCCAAACTTTAAAGAACACACAAAAATAAAAAAAAACATGCAAAAGGTTTGGGAGCACAGCATCCTATCTGTAAGCAGAAGAACAAACAGGAACGACCTGGAGGATTCTGCTTGCTCCAAATACTCCACCATGTTAGCTCTGAGCTGTGCTGACAAAAAGGACAAAAGTTAAGTATTTCTACTGATGCAGAGCAATTGTTATCAGCTCTAAAGCTCTTTCAATAGCTCTTTCTAACTCACTGGTTTTAGAACAGCTAGCTAGCTAGCTGGTCTCAGGTGTGCTTTGCCCACATTTTAGCTGGTGCTTCAGCTGGTTTTTCAGCAAGGCATGGTCTAAGCAGGATAATCCCATTCATTTTCAGAAGAAAATTCGCAGATTTCGCAGAAGCAACCGTCCTCCGCCTCTATAGAAAGGAAATAAATCTGACTTGAAGCCTGCTAAGACGCAGCGGGCTAGCTAAAAAAACGCCGACTCACCACTGTGCTAGCTAACAACTGTCTCTCTAAAGCAGCAATTGATTCCTGAAGCTAGTACTCAACAGTGCCTCACAAACTTATATCTTAACAACTATATGAAGCTTTATATCATAAATCAACTCTATGGTTAAAAAAATGCTGATTATGTCACTTACCTTGCTTTGTGCTGAATTGAGTCTCATCAGATGATGTCAAGTTCAAGTTTGTGGGCAGTGCTTTGTTGCATGTGTAAATGATATGATCATCAATAACTGAGGCACATTACTGATTAGCACCCCTGCCCCCTCCATCCTCTCACACTCTCCAATGGCTGGGTGCTACAACGTGCACAGTGTACGCTCAAGGAAGTGCGCGTGCTGTCATCTGCTTAAAGGGACACTGTGTAATCGGGAGCAGCTCCCTCGTACTTTTCATGCTGCATTCGCGTGAAACCGGGCAGACCGACGACAGCCGATGCATGTAAAGTTATCACCGGCCTCTATGTGAAGACGTGGTCCGTCAGTTACTGTGACATCAGTCCACATCTGATTTGTTGTCATGGCGATGTCGTATTGTTTTCCCTGACCCATGTTTTACCGTCTTTCGCTCGGCTTCATTGATTAAAATGACATCTGGTTTGTTACCAACGGCCGTCTGCCCGACTGCACCTGAACCCAGCATCAGTGAGACGCTGGTTTCTCCCCACTGCAGCGCGGTGACTTTTCAAAGGCATTACCTCGAACTGAGCTGAAAACTCCGGTGTGTCCGGTGAGTTTCTGTGTTTTCCTGCTGTCACGCTTCTCCCGAACGCAAAAACATGGCGATACAACATGGCAGCCTTCACCGAGCCACCCCGCTCGATGTGTAAATTAATGATACAAACGGCAAATTTAGAACTTAGAGGAGCACTTCAGTTTGTTGATGGGAGTGATTACTGATAAATGAAAAAAACACTTTTGAACCAAATAATCAGTTTTTGTGAATAAAACACAGGAGAACTTACACAATATCCCTTTAAGATAAACAGAAAAGGAAGCTAACAACTGCTCCTTGACATAGGCCATATACAGTGGTCCTCAAAATTAATCATATCCTCCAATTTAATAAGGAAACAAATAAGCTGTCAATTAAATAAGTTGAAATTGACAAAAGGAATAATACAAAAAAAAATCTATGAAAATCATGACACTGATTTTGAATTGTGGGTTGAAAGAAATATTAAAACAAACACGCAAAAAAAATAAATAAAACAAGTAAACAAGCATGATGGGGCTCCAAATCTAAAATTTTGTTGAGCAATACTCTGATTCAATCCCTGAAATCAGGTGTTTTCTCTAATGTTCAAAAAGATTTCAGCACCTGTTGACAGTAATTTGGTCCACTGTTCATGGGAAAGGTGCTTTATGTGTGGGACAGTTTTCTTTGTTTTATTACTTTAGTATTTTATTACTATTATTTCCAACCACAATTCAAAACCAATATTTTATTTCACTAAATTATAGTTTTGTAATTTTATTATTATTAGTTTCTTTAGCTTGTTGTTGTTTGAAATACTGTTATGAATGTATTATTATCTTTAATTGAAGAGTATGAATAATTTTGAGGACGACCATATTAACTGAGAAAGTCCTGCAGATCAGGGAAAAATATGCTCATTTCCATTTGTTGTTCCAAGGGTAAAATATTTGTTTTAACAGCTGTTTTCAACTTACAGCTGCGTAAAATTACATCTGCTACCTTCTTTTTATTGGTCATGATTTACATTTCAGTTTTAATAATTCTTAAAATACTTTAGTCAGTAATAAAACTGAGAATTTAAAGGTTGGTTCTGCTTTTTGCTTCATATTTTATCTGATAATGTCAAATCTTGTCATCATGTTACCCAAGAGTTAAAAACAAACAAAGCTTGCTTCAGATTTTATCTAACAGGTTGTGTTTAAATGTGAAAAACAGAAAGTTAGTGAGCATCTGTGGTTGGGATGGACCCTGCTCACCACAGCTACATCACCAGCATTTATTTACCTTAAATATCCCACCAGAGCAATGTTACGCTCCCTTCCTCCAGCACCAGTTCTTGCTTTGTGATTAAGCTGTTGTACGTTGTCTCTTTCCATTCCCAGGTTGCAGGCGAGGGCCCGTCGAAGTGCTGCTGGCAGTGCACCGGCCAGGTAGTGCTTGAGTGGAGGAAACAGCGAGGATGGAGCAGCATGGGCTGAAAAATTAGCTCCCTGTCTTGTAATTCAGTGGCGGGAACTGATATCATCAGGCTGCAGTTGGCTATCAGGCAGGTAATACCACCCACCGACTGTAAGCGCTAATGAAGCTACTATTGAGTTTATAATGCGCTAAATGATGCAGACTCCCACTCCAGATAAACACGTCCCAAATAAACGATTTGGGTGGTAATTGCACTCTGTCAGTAGGCCTGTTAATAGAGTCAAGTCTCTGATGAAAGGGTTAATTCTTTTTCTGAAGCATCCTCTCACTGGCTCATTGCACTCTCATTTCTACAGAGATCTCAGCATTCCCTTGGTTATCAGTGTACTTAGAAAGAAAACCTAATTAGACAAAAAGGACTTTTTTCTCATTCCCTAATTAGGTCCTTAACATAATTAGCAGGTGATGTTAATAACCCTCTTTTAAAACCTATTAAAAGGCTGTTTGGGAGCAAGTGGTGGAGAAGAGTTGGCCTGTGGGCAGCCAGGCAGCCCATCTGAGGGCCCAGGCGAGGACATGCTGGGAGTATGGCTTCATCAGGGCTGGAGTACCACTGCATTAAGACTCTGGCCTCGGCGGAGACCCCGTTAATACAGAGCAGCGACGCTCTTCAGCTGCACACACTCGTATGATGTGGCAGCGTCCTGGATGCTTGTTGCTTTCTGAGCTGAGCCCATGTCGAGCCAGGTGGTAGATTTATGTCGTTACGTTGGAAAACAACTAAAATATTTCTTTTTGTACCAACCAATCCATCGAGAACCAGCTCTGTTTCCATCAGAGCTCATCAGTTCCTCTGTTAATGCCAGCAGGTCATGTGACATGTGCCCGCATCTGACTTCGATGTGTGTGCTAAAGAAATGAAATGCAATAAAAAATACTTTATTAATCCCAGAAGGGAACTTCAATATGGTAAGTCTGGATACCTGCTCCTCCAGGGTTCACAAAGTCACATGTGGTGTGCCTCAGGGATCAATCTTGGGCCCTGGGCTTTTAATCTTCAAAATCCCTCTTTGGGGGGGGTATGGGAGAAAGGGAGATAAATTTCACAAGGCGATGATGAAAAGAGTACATCTTTCTCTTCTCTGAGAGGGAGGCAAGGGAAGCATTTTTTAATTTTATTACACAGAATCGGGGGAAAAACATTTCACCCTCCAGCCGAACAAAAAGGGATTTTAGTCATCGGTCCTGAAGCCCAGAGAGAGACACTTTTACCCAAACTACAATCTTTATCTTTTAATCCATCATTACAAGTAAAAAATCTGGGCGTGATTTTTGACTCTGAGCTGACTTTTATTCCACACATCAAAAATATCACAAAAATAGGGTTTTACCATCTAAAAAATATAGCCAGAGTCCGCCCCGTTCTCTCTCGGGCCAACACTGAGATGCTAATGCATGCTTTTATTACAAGTCGTATTGACTACTGTAACGGCCTGCTTTCTGGTCTTCCCAAAAAGAACATCTCAGGTATACAACTCTTGCAGAATTCAGCAGCACGTGTCCTGACGAAGACCAGGAGGCAGGCCCATATTACACCAGTTTTACGATCGCTGCATTGGCTCCCTGTGTGTTTTAGGATCGATTTTAAGGTTCTTTTAATGGTTTTTAAATGTCTTAATGGTCTTGGGCCTTCTTATCTCTCAGAACTGCTTTTACCCTATGAGCCCTCGCGGTCCCTGCGCTCCTCCGGCAGCAGGCTTTTAGTAATTCCCAAAGCCAGGACACACACACATGGCGAGGCGTCGTTCCAATGGTACGGCCCTCGCCTGTGGAACAGTCTGCCGGAGGATCTCAGGGGCGCAGAGAACGTCCACATTTTTAAGAGCAGGCTCAAGACCCACCTTTTTAGCTTGGCTTTTAGCTGATTTTTACTGTTTAAGTTTTAATTGGCTAATTTAATATTTTGTACTGGTTGTTTTTAAATTGCTTTTTATTGCTGTTTGGGCATTTTTAGATGTTTCTATTCAAGGTTTTAATGTATTTTATACGTTCTTATTACTTTCATTATTAGTACTTTTTATTGTTCCTGGGTCCTTAGGTCTCTCCGGTGCTTTCCTCGTGGGGGCCGTCTGTCCGGGGTGGCGTTGGCGGGCTCGGTGCGGTGCTACTGGTGCCTTGGTGGGGGTGATCTTCCATCATACCTCCCCATGGCACCTGGGCACTACGGTTACCGTTGCTGTGCTGCCCCGGTGCAGACGGCTCCTCTGATGGGGTTCCCTCACTTTTTCCATCTGTACTCAGCCTCAGGTAGATCGACACACTTGAATTGTTTTTTTTTTTTTTTGGGGTGGGGGTGGGGGTGGGGGGCTGGGGATGGGAAAGGGCAACGGGCGGGAATGTTTTTAAACTGTAAAGCGCTTTGAGTCGCGCAACCTGCTGGAAAAGCGCTTCATAAATAAAGATTGATTGATTGATTGATTGATATCACAGTTTATCCTCCACTGTCTCCGTGGAATAAAGAGATTCCCCGGGGTCTCCTCGATATTTCCCGTCCTGTCAGAAAATGTGCGTTTGCATCACGACACAGACATACTGAGTCTCCCTGATTGGTTAACACCCCGTGTCAACGCTGCAAAAGTTCAGATTTTCCAACTCTGGCATTTGATGCGTGTAACCCGCATAACGTGTGTCTGGCGCGCTGAACGCCAAAACACTCAAAATGCGCAACAGACTTTTCAACACCTCCTTGACATGCGTCAGCCATTGATTTGCAAGTAAACCTGACACCAAATCGCATTTGGTCTGAACACACCGTAAAGACCACAAGTGCCACCTGGAGGTTCCACAGAAATTTTCTTTTGGTACCTGTGGGCCATGAGACCAGCACGCCATTTCAGTACACAAGTTATGCTGTTATCCAGTTGCAATGTGTCTTCCCACCACCTGGTGGCAGTAGCTGGGAGGGTCATTTAGTTGCTTAGCACTAAAGCTTTTATTAGCTGTGCCCTAATGGATGATGTTCATAATTTATGCACTCGCACATGCTTGCAATTGCCCGTGACGGTCAAAAAGCTTTGTTAGTCCATTGGAATAGAATAGAGGCTGGTCTTTAAAGGGTTAATTATAACAGTGCCGGACACTTTTTGCATTTTTAATGGCTTCAATCGATGAGGGGAGAACTCTCCTAGGGAATAAGTTTTTACTGGTTTCCCATGAAGAAACACCAGCGATCGGCCTGAACTTGTGCAGTCACCGTGTAAAAACTGGACACCCTCGCACCAACACCCACTCTGCAGCCTCATGTTGTCTCTTGTCCTCCTTATGGTCATGAGGTGCCAGCAGGAGGCTGCAGAGGGGGTGTTGCTGCAAATGTGTCCAGTTTTAACACAGGTGACTGCAGAGATCCAGGCTGATCACTGGTGTTTCTTCATGGAAAACCAGTATAAACTTCTCCCCTCGTCAATTAAGGCAGTCAGAAATGCAAAAAGTGTCCAGCATTGTTGTAATTAACCCCCACAAAGACCAGTCTCTATTCTATGCCAATGGACTTCAAAAGATTTCTGACCTTCGGTGGCAGTTGCGAGCATATGTGAGTGACGTATTCATAAATTATGAAAAGGGCCCATTGGATTTCTGCGCACTTCGAAGTGTGGATTTGTCGGCTGCATAGGTCACAGCGGCACGTCAAGTGCTGTCCCAATTCAGAAGCCTATGAAGGACCCTCCGAATCCAGCCTTCAAACCCGCACTTCGTTTGGCCTGGAAAGAAGGCTGCTGGCGGTGTATCCATCGCAGTCTCGCCTGTCCCAGAAATCATTGTGTACAAGAAAGCAGGAAATAAGCTGCAGAGCTCCGCCACTAATATTTATATATATATATTTGTGGATTTTAATTGTTAAACCAGCTAGAAACAATGGATAGCCTCTGAGGAAAATTGTAAAACTATATGTCTAAGCTCGAAATGAGAGTTTTTGCTTCAGGAAATGCATTTGTTTGACATTCACAAGTAACAGAACCAACTCAGTCGGTGTTAACGACGGGATAATGGGATGATAACGTTCAGGTGATGGCAGATAAATGAAAATAAATAAAATGCCTGGCTCCATTTTACTTTTACAACGTATCTGTTGAATCTGCAGTTGCTAGGCAACAGGATTGGAGCCCTGTGGGAAATTCCGAAGGCTGGGCTGTCCCATTTCATAAAGGTTCAGCTGCCATGGAGTGCGCAGGTTACGTAGGATGCTCCATAGCCTACGTAGTCTGCGCACTTGGTAGTGTGCTGACTTCCAGTTGGGACACATTCATTGTTTTCTTTTCAGTCATTGGTGACTTTTATTCTGTAAAGACCTTTGGTTGGCCGTTGGCCTTCAAAATGTCCTATATAATAAAGCTTTCCACTAGCTTGTAGCAAAGTTTTAAAGTAATTCTGTTTTGGCAGCTCTTAAAAAAATTCTAAGACAAGTTTAATAAACCATATATACTGTATATTTTATTACAGATACAATTTCAGGATTTATCAGTTTGAAAGTATTTTATTACTACTCCATTTTATTGATCAATCTTTTTTTAAAAAAATTTATTTCCATCAGTTTTTTTCCATCTGTCTTTTTTTGTGATACGTGTAATATTAAATAGATTATGTGTTAATAATTAGTTTTTGTAGGAGTCTGATTTTATTTCATGAATTATTGCACCTCTTGTTGCAGTTTCACAAACAAGTAAATATCTATGTTATCACGTTATTTATGTTTATTGTGTCATATTGTACAAGGTTAAGTCTGTTAAGCTTAAGTAGTTTTGGTTTAGTTAACTGAATTATAACTAAACACAGATCAATGAATGCAATACAGAATGTGAATGGGCCCCGGATCAGTTTGTACAGAAAAGAACTGGGCTCCAGCATGAAAAAGGTTGATTACCCCTGCTCCAAAGCATGACTACTTTTCGTCAAGAAAAGTGAAAATAGCTTTGTATTTCCTCAAGTGATTTTAAATATTTCTTTTTTTACTTTTTTTCACAACATGAGATTACTACTACTACTTCAACTACTGCTAATATAACATTTTATTTGACAGTGCCTTTCAAGACACCCAAGGACACTAAACAATAAAAGCAATAAAAACAGAAAACACAATAAAAAGTTAAGATAAAAAGAACTAGAAGTTAAAAACAACAGGAATGTGAGAAAATTGGTGAGGATCCACTGACAGGTTCTGGATATTTGATTTTTGGTGACATATCAGATCCATCACAAAAACAACTAACTTGTTATGATTATTTTCTTATTATTGTTTTTGACAGTTGTAGTTATTCTTTCTTTTTATAATTGAAAAAAGATATCTACTACAATGTTGGATTTCCCTTCTGGGATAAGTTAATTATTTTAGATTTTATTAATTTCACAGATACACCCCAACCCTAACCCTGACTCCTTCATTTTAACCCTCAAAATGCTGTTGGATCTCTTCTCATCAGTGTCTCAGGAACAGTAGTGTGTAACTCTGTGAAGTAAATTGTGATGGATAGTTTACTCTTTAGGTGATCTACAGAAGTTTTCTAGCATTTATATCCCATCCAGGAGGTTTACAATCCAGCCACTAAATGTAGTCAGAGGCTATCTGGTAATTCCACAATGATCCATGAAAACAGCATTATTTATCCCATTTCCACTATAAAAAGATCACTGTCACTACTATGTTGCTAAGAGACCTCTATTTAGACCTGGAAATGATGATGAAGCCACTTCCTGACAATATACTGTAAGATATAACAGCCTCATAATCTGAGGTTGTGTTGAAAAAAATGTCTGGATGTTGACTACATCAAAACAAACAAAAAACAAACAAAAATGAGCCAGGTCGACCAAAAATAGCAAAATAAAAAAAAGGAATTTAAGGGTGAAAAATGTTGACCGGGAGACTCCCTGGCAGCTGTAGGTCAGGTTCCAGTCTTCTCAGATGAAGATGATGGTGGTCTGACGGGGTCTTTGGTCTGACATTACATGTCCG
Source organism: Atherinomorus stipes (assembly GCA_023101725.1). Lineage (NCBI taxonomy): Eukaryota > Metazoa > Chordata > Actinopteri > Atheriniformes > Atherinidae > Atherinomorus > Atherinomorus stipes. The sequence goes on from JALJCO010004173.1 coordinate 215,317, forward strand.
ATCAGGTCAAAATTATATAAACATCATTTGTGCAGAGTTTAAACCTGAACTGTTCAAGAACTGGACTAATACAGTAGATCAGCATTTCCCAACCTGGGGTCCCCAAAGTGGGTCCATGAGGATTTGATTGTATGGATCCTGTGTAAAATGAAGTCCACATCCACACAGAGAAAAGCTGAGGTTTTTCCACTGAAGTCTTTTGTTCTGTGGACGTTTTGTTTTTGTTTTTGTTTTTGCTTGCATGGAAAGGTTGTTTTGGAGCGTGAAATCACAAATCTTAAAACTAAGTCAGAAGTCAGTAATTGGGGGTCTAAAAAAATCTGCAAAACAACGAAAAGTTAAAACATATCTTAATCTGGATAAAACTCATTACAGTACAAATTGATCCTCCAGTCAGTCCTGATCCAGGACTGCACTGTAAAATATTTCATTTAAAGAAATAATTAAAGGGCTGCCTTAAAATGTTGAGTTGAATGGAAATTTTTTGTGTTTAAGATGTGTGTGATTAAGTATTTTATTTTTATAACAACAACATAACAGAAGCTTGTTAATTTGACATAAAATAATATATTTGGACAAGAATGTTGTCCAAATATATTAAATATATTAGTTTGCAATGTTGAATTTCACTTCTGGGATAAAGAAAGTATTTTTCATTTCATTTTTCATTTCATTTCATTTCAAAGATGCCAAAACTCAATTTACAGTTAAGTGGTGTAGGAGGTCTCTTCTAGTCTCGGTCCTGTGGTTTAGTGAGGTCTGGTCCAGGTCTCGTACTTTAGGAAATCTGTTCTGGTCCAGGTCCTGTGGTTTAGGAGGTCAGTTCTGGTCCAGGTCCCGTGGTTTGTTCAATCCATCATGGCCAGAAATGAGTTAATACTGAGTAACAATAATGTGACATGAAGATGGAACCAATCAGCTGTTTAGTTCCCTTCATGTAATAAATCAGATCAGACCTACAACATTAAACATAAGCATTGTGAGATCATGGGGTTTCTACGCTGCATCCTGTCAGTCGGGCCCTGGTCAAGCTTCGGTTGGGTTTTATCTCCTGACTCGTACGGTTTCTCCATCTCAGCAGCTCGTGGACTTTAGTATTAATTCACCCGCTAAACGTTCTCCAACACAAGTCTGCAACATTTGCACAATGCTCAGACTTGATGATCTGAATGTGTTCCAGCACAAAGCCCAGGACAGGAGGAGCTGCACGGTGTGTGCATGCGGCCCCGGCATCACAAACCACCAGGGGGCATTGTGTATTCAATAATGCTCCCAGAAAATTACCATAGACACAACAATAGGGTGCACTGTCACAAGCTGGCCTCCAGTGAAATATTGTTGACAGGGCTCAGGGAAGTGCTGCAGGTTCCAGTGAGCAGTCTGTGCACTCTGCTGAGGAAGAGGAAGATGAGGAAGAGGCAGCCGCAGACCAGAAGAGCCCAGTCCTCGTCTTTAATTAAGTATCTGAAACATCAATTTAAATGTAAATATCAGTGGTGCAGCGCCACTCATGCGTAAATTAGAGGGTTGGCCCAGCCACACATCTCCCTGCCTCGCTCGCTCTCAAGTCCCTCGCTCACTTAAAGTGACATCTGCTCACAGCTGCTCCGTCCGGGGCTCCCTCATGCTTGTGCACGTACGCACACACTCACAAACACTCACATGATCACAAACACACATGATCGCAAACACACACATGATCACAAACACATGCATGATCACACTACTTCATTTTGGGAAAATTTGCATGCTCATGTAAAGTGTTGGAACCTGTAGCTGGTGATGGGTCTGTGACAGCGATGCTTTATCATGCCCATATAGGTCATCTTAAACTATTTATAGGTTTTTATTTGGATTTATTATTTTATTTTTTTATCATTATTTTGATTCTTTATTCCATTAACCCTTAAAACTCCAAACCATTGCTACTATACTTTGTATACCTGTTTTGTCATTATATGGTATAAATACATTAGAAGCTGAACCTTTAATCCAGTGGTGTCCAAGTCGGTCCTCAAGGGCCGCTGTCCTGATGGTTTTCCATGTCTCCTTGCACCAGCACAGCTGACTCAAATTAAATGAATCTAATAGCCTATGAATTTGAGTCAGGTGTGTGTTGGAGAAGGGAGACATGGAAAGCCTGCAGGATTGTGGCCCTCCAGGACCAGAGCTGGAGACCCCTGCTTTAATCCCAGTCAGGACCAGAACCTTTTCATTCCAGTCAGCATCAGAACTTTTAGTCCCAGTAAGCATCCAGGGCCTTTAATCCCAGTAAGTATCCAGAACCTTTAATCCCAGTCAGCATCTGGAACATTTAATCCCAGTCAGCATCTGGAACCTTTAATCCCAGTCAGCATCCAGAACCTTTAATCCCAGTCAGCATCAAAAGCTTTAATCCCAGTCAGCATCTGGAACCTTTAATCCCAGTCAGCATCTGGGATCATTTAATCCCAGTCAGCATCAGAACCTTTAATCCCAGTCAGCATTTGGGACCTTTAATCCCAGTCAGCATCAGAACCTTTAATCCCACTCGGCATCAAAAGCTTTAATCCCAGTCAGCATCCAGAACCCTTAATCCCAGTCAGCATCCAGAAGCCTTAATCCCAGTCAGCATCAAAAGCTTTAATCCCAGTCAGCATGCAGAACCTTAAATACCAGTCAGCATCCAGAACCTTTAATCCCAGTCAGCATCAGAACCTTTTCATTCCAGTCAGCATCAGAACTTTTAGTCCCAGTAAGCATCCAGGGCCTTTAATCCCAGTAAGTATCCAGAACCTTTAATCCCAGTCAGCATCTGGGACATTTAATCCCAGTCAGCATCAGAACCTTTAATCCCAGTCAGCATTTGGGACATTTAATCCCAGTCAGCATCAGAACCTTTAATCCCAGTCAGCATCAAAAGCTTCAATCCCAGTCAGCATCCAGAACCCTTAATCCCAGTCAGCATCAAAAGCTTTAATCCCAGTCAGCATGCAGAACCTTAAATACCAGTCAGCATCCAGAACCCTTAATCCCAGTCAGCATCAAAAGCTTTAATCCCAGTCAGCATCCAGAACCCTTAATCCCAGTCAGCATCCAGAACCTTTAATCCCAGTCAGCATCAGAACCCTTAATCCCAGTCAGCATCAAGAACCTTTAATCCCAGGAAGCATCAAGAACCTTTCATCCCAGTCAGCATCAGAACCTTTAAGCCCAGTCAGCATCAGAACCTTTAATCCCAGTCGGCATCAGAACCTTTAATCCCAGTCGGCATCAGAACCTATTTCCATATTTCCACTTTTTCCTCATTCCAGCATTATTTTCCTTCTTTTCTGACACACATAGAATATTTCCGCTCACTTGTTAATGTCCAACCAGGAGCAGCCAAAGATCAACGTCAATTTAAGCTCTCTGATTGGTGGAAAATTCGACAGGATTTGGTTTCATCATCACTTCCAGGTCTAGCAACATAGTCGTGATAGTGATGTTTTATGATGAAAATGGGATAGATTGTGTTATCGTGGATCATTGTGGATGATAAAGTTTCTGAATAAACACTACATTTAGTGGCTAGAATTTACAGCCTACTTCCGTAGCTCACCTAAAGCATAAACTATTTATCACAATTTACCTCACAGAGTTAAACACGACTGTTGGTGAGACACTGGTGATGACAGAAGTGATAACTTGAGAGTATTTTACTGAGTAAAACAGTACTTAAATTAAATCAGAGCTACACATAATGAACGGTAAACACTTATTGTATGGAAAGGAATAAACTGTTTTCAACACTGACCAGTTAAAAAGACAAAGTATTTTGTATAAATTATTGTTATTTGAATATATGAGAATACATCAATCCCGTGTAGAGATTGCATTCAACATAGGAGGCATTGTAGCTGCTTGGATCTGATACTACACCCCTTCATGTGGTTTTTGTTGGGTTTATGCAGCTGATATGTCAAAGCAGATGTGATCTGAGGACTGTGTTTGTTTGCTCCTGCAAAGTCAGGATGGGATTATAAGACAGAAAAATGGATCAACTCTGTACTACTTAAAAACATTTGCACTTCAGGCATGAAGAGTATGTTGGTAATAAAAATGTATAGTGGTATGAAAGGTTACTTTGACAGGGTTATAAAAATCCCATTGTAATCTGTTTTTACTGTTCACTTTAATTTTAATGATAATAAGTACATCTTCAATAGTATTTAATTCCCATTCATTTTTAATCAGGCCTTATCATCTTGGCTTTCTTTTTTCAGCATTATGTGGCAGAACGCCCCCCCCCCCCATACTACAGACTGGACAGTAACTGCTACCAACACGTTACTGCATGTTCAGTAATGGTTTCTATAACATGCTACCACGTTCACAGAGATCACGGCCATTTTGTGGCCTTCAGATTCATGTTGTGTTCAGGGCTACTTGTGTTTCTTTAGAGTGAGATCTTTGTGGTTGGTTGTTTTTCCGACAGACAGTTTTGAATATTTATGTCCATAATTACATGTATAGCTTGCACCAGTGGCCCCCAGACTTTTTAAGTCACGGCCCCAAAGACGACATACATCAGGTGTTCAAAACCCCGAGCAACAACTGATTATTGTGTGAAATATCAGGTCATCCTGCAGCATCCTCTAAATGTAAGGCTGGCAAACTGTCAGAATAAGAACTAGAACCAGAAGGGAAAACCTCCATCAAAACCAGAACCAGGAAGGAAAACCTCAATCGGAACCAGAACCAGGAAGAAAAACCTTCATTTAAACCAGAACCAGGAAGTAAAACCTCAATTTGAACCAAAACCAGGAAGGAAAACCTCCATCAGAACCAGAACCAGGAAGAAAAACCTCCATTTAAACCAGAACCAGGAAGTAAAACCTCAATTTGAACCAAAACCAGGAAGGAAAACCTCCATCAGAACCAGAAACAGGAAGAAAAACCTCCATTTGAACCAGAGCCAGGAAGGAAAACCTCCATTTAAACCAGAACGAGGAAGAAAACCTCTGTCTGAACCAGAACCAGGAGGAAAAACCTCCATTTGAACCAGAACCAGGAGGAAAACCTCCATCCGAACCACAACCAGGAGGGAAAACCTCCATTTGAACCAGAACCAGGAGGAAAAACCTCCATCGGAACCAGAACCAGGAAGGAAAACCTCCATTTAAACTAGAACCAGGAAGAAAAACCTCCATTTAAACCAGGACCAGGAAGGAAAACCTCCACCAAAACCAGGACCAGAAGGAAAAACCTCCATTTGAACCAGAACCAGGAAGACAAACCTCCATCAGAACCAGGACCAGGAAGGAAAACCTCCACAGAACCAGGACCAGGAAGAAAAACCTCCATTTAAACTAGGACCAGGAAGGAAAACCTCCACCAAAACCAGGACCAGAAGGAAAAAACCTCCATCAGAACCAGAACCAGGAAGACAAACCTCCATCAGAACCAGGACCAGGAAGGAAAACCTCCACCAAAACCAGGACCAGAAGGAAAAACCTCCATCAGAACCAGAACCAGGAAGACAAACCTCCATCAGAACCAGGACCAGGAAGGAAAACCTCCACAGAACCAGGACCAGGAAGAAAAACCTCCATTTAAACTAGGACCAGGAAGGAAAACCTCCACCAAAACCAGGACCAGAAGGAAAAACCTCCATCAGAACCAGAACCAGGAAGACAAACCTCCATCAGAACCAGGACCAGGAAGAAAAACCTCCATTTAAACTAGGACCAGGAAGGAAAACCTCCATCAAAACCAGGACCAGAAGGGAAAACCTATATCAGAACCAGGACCAGGAAGAAAAACCCTCATTTGAACCAGAACCAGGAAGGAAAACCTCCATTTAAACCAGGACCAGGAAGGAAAACCTCCATCGGAACCAGAACCCGGAAGGAAAACCTCCATCAAAACCAGGACCAGGAAGGAAAACCTCTACTTGAACCAGAACTAGGAAGGAAAAATGAGTGAACCCCGCCCTCCTCGAATGTCCGAGTGATCACTCAGTACGTCTCATAGCTCCATGCGATGAACTCTGCTTATATAGATATGATCACGTTCTGCTCAGACATTGTGAATAAGGTGTGCACTTTTCAAGTATTTTGCCTCATGTCAATCATATCGCCAGTTATATCGTTATCGCAAATTTTATCATTTATATCGTGGTAAATATTTTGGGCCATATCACCCTTCCCTAGCCTCCATCAAAACCAGAACCAGGAAGGAGGTCCATCTTCTTGGACCAGTTGGGGGTAGAGAGGACTGGAAAGAGGGGTCAACCTGCATGACAGCTGGTATCCATGGATACCTGAGGAAGGAAAAGAGAAACGCAGGTTAACGACACCAGTAATGTCATCAATTGAAAGAGGAAGATGAAGAGCAGCCTTCATCTGCCACTTTTCATAGTTTAAAGTGTTTATGTGAGAAGCATTGCAGCGCTGGTCCCTCCTGCGGGTTGGTTATTCATCTGCAGGCAGCCTCGCAGCACGGCTGGCCTTTAGCCGAAACAATTCAGGCCCATCGCTGTCCTCATAAAGACCAGCCTCCTCTGATCGAGCCGGGGAGGGAGGGATGATTTAATGGAGGGGTGGTGGTAATCTCTTCTTACAGCCCCCCGAGGAGTCCCTCCCATCTCGTTGCTCCCACCAGAAGGGTGAGCAGAGGTCCTCTCTCCGTGGCCATGGAGAAGACGCGGGCCCGCATCACCTCAGTAACCTGGAGCCGAGCTGATTAACCATCTCATCGTCAGTCATTTAGGGCTGAGGAAATGAAGCAGGAAGGATGGGGGCTCGGCAGCTGCTGACAGCGGCCAATATCTTCCTTTTGTGTATTCTCCCTCAATCTAGATGGTGTTATTAAAGGATAACACCCCGGTGTAATGTCTGGGAAGATCGCGGCTAAGACTCAACTAGTGTCCAATCTGCAACTGCCAGTTTGCTGATGGGCTGTTAAGCGCAGCTGAAGGAATTAGGATTGACACGTTCACTCTGCAGAACAATGTAGCTTTTAAGTGCCAGCTTCTCCTCCCGTGCGGCTCTGTGTGGATGAGAATGGGCTAATCGCTTAGACAGTGCTAATCTGAAGAGAGAGATTTCAACAGGTCAGCAAATTTCCATCGGATTTCTCTCTGTTCGAGTCATTAAAGCCTGACCTCAAGAACACGGCTGAATATGGAATTACTGCCTGTTTTGTGCCAATCATAGTTCAGCTTCAGAGAGGAATCACGTGTTTGCATATGGAGTCTGAAAGCAACCTGCGGTATGTTGAGTTTTCATTTCATTTGTTCCTTTAACATCTTTATTTCATTCTTTGGAACGAGACAAAAACACAAGATAAAATAAAACACCTGAATGAAAAGAAGCAGAGAATAAAATCAAACTTACAGAAACATAACATGTTGAACACGAACATGAAAAGTTACTCATTACTGAGCTACATCCAGGTTTTCCAGGACTCTCCAGGTTTTCCAGGACTCTGTGGGTTTGAATCAGACTCCACGTGGTTTTCCAAGACTCTCCAGGTCCAACTGAGGGGGTTTCCAGCGGGGGGAAATCCCGGGGGGTTTCGGCTTCCGACTGACGAGTTCCAAGACAATGAAATGGGGTATGAGGAGAGGGGGCTGGATCAAATTTCAGGTGGGTTTTCCAGGACTTTCCAGGTCTGGATCAGACCTCAGGTTTTCCAAGACTCTCCAGGTTTGGATCAGACTCACCAGATTTGGATAAGACTCCAGGTGTTCCAGGACTCTCCAGGTCTGGATCAAACTCCAGGTGGGTTTTACAGGACTTTCTAGGTCTGGATCAGACCTCAGGTTTTCCAAGACTATCCGGGTTTGGATCAGACTCCAGGTTTTCCAGGACTCTCCAGGTCTGGATTAGATCTAGATTTTCCAGGACTTTCCAGGTCTGGATCAGACTCCTGGTTTTCCAGGACTCTCCAGGTTTAGGTTTTTCTCAGTGAGGGCGGTCTATCATCAAAAATGCTTCATCAATGATGTAAAGATGTGGATATTTAACTAATCACACCAAACTTTATTTACTTATTCACTTACAAACTTTACAAAACTTTACTTTTTTTGGTGTCAGTTCAGAATTAACTCTGTTAGTTATTGGGGGGATTTTCTCAACACCTTACAGGACGCCCACATGCCGCAGTACAGCTGAGAGAACAGCTCACGACCCAGACGCCACCAAACTGAAAACTTTGAACCCCTGAACTCACAGAACAATAGTACTCGTTTGTTCATTCATTCTACTTAAAGCATTGATGAAATTAAGGAGTTTTGCTGCAGAAAATGTCTTACAAAGGCTGCCCCGTCTCTCCCATTATATGGATGTACGTCGAAGGGCGACTCAACGTAATATCTTCCGAATGAGTCAAAGTGATGCAGAAATTTTACTGGTGCACATAGAAACTCCAAGAAATACGGTCCAGGTTGAAAAAAAAAGAAAGTTATCCTTTAAAGACTGTTTGGAAGTCAGTGGAGCTTTTACTCCTCATACATACATTTACATATTTCTCATCCGTTTTTCTGAAGTCTCTCCCATTGTGCTGTAGTGACATGTAAGAATTAGCCCTTCCTGTGGTCAACATCCTAACTTGAGCTTTTAAAGTTGTTCCTGAAGCTTCCTGATCTTATTCCAAAAACCGTTATGCTGTTCAGCGGCCTGTTGTTGAGGAACCTTGTTCTACAATCTTATCTTAAGTTTGTACTTTTTAAGGGTTGAATATGGAACATTTTTATTAAAAGCTATATTTAAAAAAATAATACTTCCATGAGGCATTTGGAGGAGTGCAGAATAAAAGTACAGCATTTCAATAAATTATATTTAGCCTGAAAATAAATATAAAACAAATGTTAACAGGTTCAACAATGGTGTTATGTTTACATCTACAAGCCAATGCAGGCCGCCATTGCGGGTTGCCAATATGATCTCTATGTGTTAGTATGTTTGACACAGGGCTGGTACTGGGAAAACTGGTGGAGTCGGCAAGTCAAGCTGCTGCTTCAGAGCCCAAGAGATATTGCTATCAGTTTCAGGAGAGGAGTTACCCGAGAAGAGCAATAGTTGGAGTAAATTTAGGTAAAGCCTACACTAAATGGACCCACATGAGGATTTGCCACGGCATCAAAACAAACACGAAAATGACAACTTTTCTCTTGGATCGGTAAGCTAGCTTGTTTGGTGATGTGGCTATCGTTTGCTGTCAGTTATAAAACTCCTTTGCACTACGTGCTGGACATGTTGCAGGCTGTTGGTCACTTGCCGTATCGGCAGCGAGCCTGGCAACCCAACGGCTGGAACTACAACCTGGCTCAGGGGTGCCCAAGTCCGGTCCTTGAGAGCAACTATCCAGCAAATTTTAGAACATACCCTTCCCTGCACACCTGAATTAAATGGCTAATTTCCTCATGCACATGTCATTCAGCTCTGCAGAAGCATGCTAACGAGCAGTTCATTCGATTGTTGGAGAAGAGAGACAACCAAAATGTGTGGGACAGCTCTTGAGGACTGAACTTGAGCACACCTGACCTATGCTGCCTTCATGTGGTAAGGGCAAGATGATTCTTTCCACTTGTTATGTGGAAATTACCAATGTGTTGTGTTCAAGTGATTTGTTGTCATAATGAAGTTAAAAATTGGGGGCTATCCTCGACTGACTAGCTAGCTAGCTGCTAGCTATCATTTGCTCTGAGGAGAGAAACCAAACAATAACCATATTTTTTACAAATAAAACTACCGTATTTTCCAGACAATAAGTTGCACTTTTTCATTATATGGCTGCTCCTGCGACTTATAGTCCATTGCAACTTATATATCAGAATATATACAATTTAACATATTTTTAAGTGTCAATTCACGCTGACTGATATGACCCATATCCTTCTTAGTCATGATGTTTATGACCATTTACAGGCATTAACTTTGGAATCGGAGTGATTGGGAAATTTTTAGCAGTAACAAACTTATAATAACATTTTTTGATGGAATAAATGTACTAGGTTATTTCAGTGTCTTAATTATATATTTTTAAATTTGGGTCCAGTAACATATGACATGAGTAACATGCACTTTGAAAGTTAACATGAACTGATGCTGAAGATGACCACTTTTATCTACCTGGATATTCTCTGCTGTGACTGAAAGGTTTCTGCCTGTGACTTCTGTCTCTGGGTCAAGGCTCTGTCGGGGCCAAGGTGGAGGATGTCTCTCCTCCGTTTCTGCGGCTCTCCGTTTTCTACTGCATGTTTTTTTTAGCTATAACAAAAATATGACTTATAGTCCAGTGTGACTTATAGGTTATTTTCCTCTTCATGATGCATTTTTTGACTGATGGAGCGACTTATAGTCTGGAAAATACAGTAACTTTAAATAGTGATATTATTGAAGTTCTACAGTATATGTCACGGAATTATGCAGACTACAAACTAACCAAATAACAGCAGCAGAAAACTTTAAATGCATCCCATTCAGGATATTTTTCTTACGCCATCTTGAAAGGCCAAGGTTTACCTCATTTTGGCAACTCGGGCATCATAAAATTTTTCCAGCTTTCCAGTGGAAATTACAACATGACTAGGTGTTCAAGTGCAATTTTGATGTCTGACTTTGGTATTTACCATAAATACGATACCACATGAAGGCAGCAGAGACACGTGATGTCACTGTTCTGTCCACATCCAACCTATAGAGCTGAGTTGAAGCAGGATGCCCCTTAATATGGATCCACCTCAGATTTTATACGTCAGTTAATGACAGAAAACTACGACATCCTGTTTAGACGGCAGAGTAAAATCTTTGCAGGTTGATCTGATCAGAGACTTTGACATTGCTGGCGTCACAGGAGCATTTCCAGCCTCCATCTGAATGTAAAAGCTTCAGTCTGCAACGCTTGCAGCCGGTGAATGTGGTAGCTGGCAGGGAACCAGCTGACTGGTAAACCCGTCCCAGTGCTGCTGCTCACTGGCAGCCAGCAGCAGACGCAGCTCCTGCTTTGGAGGACCACCCTTGCCATGGTTAGTAATTCCCTTGTCGTAGCTCCATACGCCGACAGCTCACTGCTGGCTGGCATGGCTCCCTCTGCCCATTCTTAGTCAACAGGATTAAGCTTGCTTAGTGGGAGCTCTCTGGGATCACCTATACTCCATATTGTACACTCACAATGCTGGCTCACCAGTTTGGCTGCAACATAACATCCATTTTTTTTATTTATTTTCTTTTATTTGTGTGTTTTCTTTTCCTGCACTCGTCTTCTTTAAATCCTTTTAAAATATGAACATGCTTGAAAGGAGGGAGTGAGAGGTGACGAGACCAGCCATAGATGAGATATCTGAGTTAATATGTCATGCTACTTATAAATCTAGACCAATTTAACCAGAGAAAAGGAAACATTGGCATGTTGGGGGGTTAGATTTGTTTGTTTTAACTAATTGCCTAAATCCAAACTGCTTCATTTATTGGCTCAGTGTATGCCAGTAAGCAAACAAGTACACCTTATTAAAGGCATCAGTCCGGATTTGTTTTACCAAAGCTAGGCTGGGAAAGTCAAGGCAATGTGATGCCATTCATCCATCTTGTATACCCACTTAGGGGCCATCCCCACAATGCCAAATTGGAATAAAACCACCAAAGTTTTCCAGAAATCCGCTCTTTCATCCCCACAAACTGAGGATTAGCCTCCATGAAACCGCTCATGTCTGCCAGTCCATCACAGTGATGCCTGATCTTGAGATGAGCAAAACCGAAATTTTTGCTGTTGACATGATCCTATTAGTTTAAAGTAACTTTTTCATCTATATTAGCCACTTTCCCACTGTAGGTACATTCTGAAGTTTCTATACCTTTACCGGAAGGGGGCTATGTTTTTTTACATATTCCAAAGACTGTAAAATAAATGGACACGTCTAACTGGCTTCACTTTCCCCTGTTCAGACGTAGACACATCTGAACAGGGGAAAATGAAGCCAGTTGGACGTGTCCCACCGTCGCCATCTTGCTGTGTCGCATGTGGCGTCACTCCCGGATAATACTAAAATCAGCAAAGCGTGGCCTTGGGGCAAATGATTGACAGTGAATGTCTCTGGGCTAAATGCAAACCGAGCTATCTCGAAACTAACAAGAGCTAATGAAGATTAGCCTCCTAAGTGGTGGGCTAAAGGTATGGCATGTTTGGAATTGCTGTTAAAAACCACTATTTTGCTACTCTGCTGCAGACTGAGACCTTACTGAGAGCAAACAAGGAGCCAACTAGGAGCCACCGGTCAGCAGGCCAGCTTCTGGTCTGCCGCATGTCAATCAAAAGGATACGCCCCTAATTATGCGTAATTTCAAGATTAAATAACACCTAAACGGATGAGTTAAAAAAAAAAAAAAAAATCACCCCCCTGACCATTGACATGAAGGTAAACTATGAAGCCTAAAATGATTTTTTGAATCATGCTGTAAACTTGTTTATTTCTTCTGTGAAATTCGCCTTTTTAACATGGGAGTCTATGGGGATTTGGTCTGTTTTGAAGCCCCCCAAGCAGATGAAGAATGAATTACAATTTTTGGGCAACCTGGAAGTAGGCTCACTGTTCTCCAGCGGAGAACAGATGAGAACAGATGGTACATTCGGACAGGGACCACCGCACCCTCAGTTCCTATGACCATTTCAGCCCCTACTCTGAGGCAGGATCTTTTCAGGGTTCCATTGATGGGTTTCCGAGCAACGTCACAGATAGAATGCGTATGCAACCAGGGGGCAAGAAATCACAGGAAAAGCATTATTGAACTATGAGAAGACGTGTGTTTTACATACAAGATTAGACTTAATGCAGATAAAGTCAAGATATGACGTAAAAGTGTCGGGGAAATATAATGTTTGAGTCCTGGTATTTGTTCGGTTGCAAAAATCCAAACGGTAATGCTTGTAAACAGGTGAAAATGGTGATAATATGACAGTAGGAGTGACTGTCTTCAGAAAACCCTCTCAGATAACTTCTGCAGGTTCAGACTACATGGTTTATTTAGTCTTTTACCATTGTCACCATGTCAGATTAGCCCTCTGCGGTGGCAGAAATTATTTCTGTGTTGTAGTCGGGAGACTAACAATACCAGTATCACGGCTGCGACTAGTCATTTATCAGTTCACGGCTGCATCACAACACTGTAAGATGTAAACACTGTGTGACAGCTGTCCTCTGCTCAGACACGGAAAATAAAAAGAAGAAAAAAATTATTGTGGAGTCATTTACAAGCATCTACGTCGCATAACAACGTCGCATAAAATTTAAAACGAAATACAGGGGTTGTGAATCAGATGGCGTTTAAGTTTATACAGTTAGCTTGTTAGCAGTTAGCTAGTCTGTCTACTGCCTATCAGGGTCTCATACACAATAAAGCAGAACGTTACACAAGCAGCGAGACTTGACAGCAATGCAGGTGAGTCCCTAACAGTTGAAATCGCCTCCTTTCCAAACGTAGTGATGATGTCGTCTTTGCCTGGTTTAATCCCAAACTAGTGAAAGTTGCTCCTGTATGGAGGAGGTGAAGACGACACCAGAACTGGCTGTAGACAGCAGACTTGTGACCTATTTTGGTTTTAACAAAGAGTCTAAACAAAAGTTTAGGCCGCTTTCTAACTCAAGTTTTTCCGGCAAATTTCAAATGAGGTCCAACATTAATAATATCCATGTTTTAACAAGAAAAATGCTGTTTCCAGGTGATGACTCCCTTGCCAAATTAGTGTAATGGTAATAGAAACATAAAACGGCAACGCTGAGACGGTAGGTATTTTTTCATCATCAAAATACAGATTTATCCAGTATAATTAAAATACAACGGTCTCTGTTTGTTTCGTCAGGTTACTTTACATTTTTATGAATGATATGAGTGCGTGTTTGGCCGTAGACTGCAATACAAAACACAGGCTTTTTCCCCCATGGTTGCACGTGCATCTGTTTGTAAACGGGAAACCCATCTATGGAACTCTTGAAATTCCTATGATGGAAACTGGCTGTTGGTACAGTCCTGGTTATTGGCATTAAAAGAGAAAAATAGCTGTTTGAGATTAGTTGAAATTGACAAAAATAGTATAAAAATTCAACTAAAATACAACAGCCTTTGAATTGTGGCTCATTAAGAAAACAACCATGATGTTACCCGAAAACCAATTTTTTGTTAAGCAACTCATTCAGGCAATCACTGCAACCATTTGTTTTCTGTAACTCTCAATCAGATTTTTGCACCTGTTGACAGGTATTCTGGCCCATTGTTATTAGCAAAGTGCTCTAATTTGTTAAGAATTGTTGTTTTTTAATTATTCTTTTAAGCACAATTCAAAAGTAATGTTTTAGCATTTTTTAAGTTTTTTACATTTTCAGTTTATTTAAGAGACTGTTATAAATTTTGCCTTTTCCTATGGGAAGATGCCAATAAACTTGAGTATGACTGTAAAATTCATAAGGTACACATGTTGCTAGATTTCTGCTTCTTGCCCTCCCCTTTAAAAAAAACAAAAAACAGTTGCAGCTGTTTATTACAGGGAAAATAAACAGCAACAAAATGGACAGAGCCTGTGATAAATGGACTAATGAGGAGGTCGACACCTTCTGGCTGTCTGCTTCCCATGCAAGCTTCATGGTGATGTTGTTTTCTTTTCTCCTTATTTTTCTTGGGTTTTGTTTTGTTGTCGAGTGTGGCGTTATGGTAACACGTCACAGGAGCATCACATCATTTCCTGTCAAGGTCCCTGACTCAGTTGTGAATGCAAAATAAAAAAATTCCCCTGGGGGAGGGTAGTCCAAGAACTAAATTCGAGTGGATAGTTCATAGAAATATGCTCTTAGAACTTCTCTGTCCGAAAGGGGTTTAACAGTACTGGTACCAATACCAATACTTATGGTGCATTCAGACTGAATGCATTGTTGTTGGCAAAAACGCGCTTGACGCTGGTCCACATAAAATCAGATGCTGATATCCAGAGACCAAAATGCTCTTAACACGCATCAAGAGCGTCTAGAGTGTGGTGATGGACCCAGTTGTTTTCCTTTGCCTGCGTCTTTCTGCTTGGCTTTATTCACTCCACAAGGCCAGAGAAAAACATTGTCGGGCGTCTCTGCACAGTGTGTGGATTCAACAGACTGTTCACAGGTCTTCTGACTTCGGTTAGTTTCTCCATTTGCTCCAGGTAATGCACACCGACAATGGGCACTTTCAGCTTTCATCTAGTCCTTCCCAGTTTAATGACCTGCAGTCCCATATTGGGATGGCATTATAAGCCCATTAAAGGAGCTGTATCATGCTTTCCAAATGTTCAAAAAAGTCAAATATAGGCATTAATAAGCTAGATATGTTCCCATCGTTACTATAGAAACTAATTTGGTGTTAAATATTAGTTTTTCGATGCATCTACTTTCCAACACGGAAGTAAGATGGCTGACTGTCCTGAACCGCGGAGCTCTCGACCAATTGCAGCATGTTTTACGCCCATTTCATGACGTCGCCCCGGAAGAGACACTTATTCTGAAGGGTCACAGAATTGTCTGTAGCACCGGCACCGGCAGCTCTCATGTGGATGTTAGTAGTAAACATTGATGGATAATTCCTCCGATCGACGGGATAAAACAGACCAGCCTGTTATGGAGCTGTATGCGCTCGACTCAGAGTCTGATATGGAGTTTGAAGTATACGCAGTACCACAGAAGTACCACAGAGACCCCTGACAAGCAAGTAATTTAGCGAACAAATCATAGCCTAACAGTTAGCATTGAGCTGAGAGATGTGTTGACTCACCAGTGTTGTTGTCTGTCCATGCGCGTTTTATAGCAGGAACTGCGTCAGGTTTCAGAAGGAATCCCAGAGAAAAAAAACACTTTACTGCCCAAGATTCATGAAGTTGTCAGGAGTGAAGTTCACACACAAAGTTGAGTTTTTTTTTTCCTGCTCCTGAAGTTATAATCCAAACACTTCTAGCAAGTCGATTCATCCACTACAACAAATACACTCCCACGCTGAACGTAACTGCATTTTCCCCAACTTGCTGTCCTCTAGAGCTTAAAAAAAAGAAAGAAAAAAAAGGAAGAAAATTCTCCTGAACTCTGGAGCAAACGTCTGTTAGCTGATGGCTGCTTGTCTCTGAGGAAATCTTCCTGCAGGTGTTAGTTTCTTCCTCAGAGAGTGTGTATAGGATTCTCTGAGTTTCTGTTCAACAGAGGGCGTCTTGCTACGATACTGAGCGTGCGCATTTGGACTTTCGTGATTGGTGCCACGTTCATACGTAACGCGGTGGGTAGTCAGCCGTTTGCAGGGGAGGTAGCGCTTGGTTTAAATATTCATGTAGATTACTCAAATATGCATGAATGAAGAAAAATAACGATTTAAATCATTTCTTGATGAGGAAATAACACACTGACATGCTGAAAAGCTCTTAAAAGTCCATTTTTCATGATAGGGCTCCTTTAAATCCTATTGAGACAGCAGAACGTCAACCCACTGCTCGAAAACCTAGGGTCAGATACAGATCACAGTTTATCCTCCACTGTCTCTGTGGAGTGAAGGGATTCTCCGGGGTCTCCTCGGTATTTCCTGTCCTTTCAGAAAATATGTCTCTGCATCATGGCACTGAGACATACTGAGTCTCTCTGATTGGTTGACACCCAATGTCAAAGTGAAAGAAGTTCTGCTGTTGAGTTGCCTGTTCGACGCGCTTCGAACACAAAAACGCTCCAAATGCGACGCACCCCTAAACGCACTGCAAGAAGGTTCAACCCTCCTTGATGTGCATTTACATAGACTTTGCATGTACACTTTGCAATAATACATAAATTAATCAGTCTTGTTCTTGATTTACTTTAGTTTTTTTCTCTCATTAATGTACACTCAGCACTCCATCTTGACAGAAAAAAACAAGACATGTAGAAATTGGGAGCCTTTGCTAGTGGAGTGAAGCACTTTGGCTAGTCAGCTTGGGAATGTGCCAGTACAGGATTTGGGTCTTCCGATTCTTCCTTGCAGATCCTCTCCAGTTCTGTAGGTTGGATGGTGAACGGTGGTGTTCAGCCATTTTCAGGTCTCTCCAGAGATGCTCAGTTGGGTTCAGGTCAGAGCTCTGGCTGGGCTGGTCAGAATGGTAGAGTTGTTTGAGCCACTCCTTTGTTATTTAGCTGTGTGCTGAGGGTCATTGTCTTGTTGGAAGGTGAACCTTCGGCCCAGTCTGAGTCTGAACTCTGGAAGAAGCTTTTCTTCCAGGATCTTTCTACTTGGTTGTACCTGTATTCATCTTTCCTTCAACTGCAACCAGTCGTCCTGTCCCTGCAGCTGAAAAACACCCCCATAGCATGATGCTGCCACCACCATGTTTCACTGTTGGGATTGTATTAGGCAGGTGATGAGCAGTGCCTGGTTTTTTTCACACATACCGCTTAGAATTAACGCCAAAAAGTTCAATCTTGGTCTCATCAGACCAGAGAATCTTATTTCTCATAGTCTGGGAGTCCTTCATGTGTTTTTTGGCAAACTGTATGCAGGCTTTCATATGTCTGCACTGAGGAGAGGCTTCCATCGGGCCACTCTGCCATAAAGCCCCGACTGGTGGAGGCTGCAGTGATAGTTGACTTTGTGGAACTTTCTCCATCTCACTACTGCATCTCTGGAGCTCAGCCACAGTGATCTTTGGCTTTTTCTTTACCTCTCTCACCAAGGCTCTTCTCCCACGATTGCTTAGTTTGGCTGGACGGCCGGGTCTAGGAAGAGTTCTGGTCGTCCCAAACTTCTTCCATTTAAGGACTATGGAGGCCACCGTGCTCTTAGGAACCTTTAACGCTGCAGAAATTCTTTTGCAACCTTGTCCAGATCTGTGTCTCGCCACAATTCTGTCTCTGAGCTCCTTGGAAAAGTTCCTTCCACCTCATGATCCTCATTTGCTCTGACATGCACGCGTTGTAAGGTCTTATATAGACAGGTGTGTGCGTTTCCTAATCAAGTCCAATCAGTTTAATTAAACTCAGCTGGACTCCAATGAAGGAGTAGAACCATCTCAAGGAGGATCAGAAGGAATGAACAGCCTCTGAGTTAAATAGGAGTGTCACTGAAAAGGCTCTGAATACTTATGACCATGTGATATTTCAGTTTTTCTTTTTTAATAAATTTGAAAAACTTCAACATTTCTGTTTTTTCTGCCAAGATGGGGTGCTGAGTGTACATTAATGACAAATAAAATGATTTCTTTAAATTTTAGCATATGGCTGCAATGAAACAAAGAGTAAAAAGTTTAAAAGGGTCTGAGTACTTTCTGTACCCACTGTATTATTGATAAATTTTATTTAATGGAAAAATATTCAAATATAAAATGTAATAGTGATAATATGAATAAAAAAAATAATGTGCAATAAAATGAACTTTAACATCTGAAAAAATGAAAACAAAACAGCAGCTGCATCATTATGATATCTGATAGGCTGCTATGATCATGTGACACAGAAGCTCTTATATCTGGTTGGTTTCATACATAATTTCATTACCTAAAACTCTCCGAGATGAAAACAAATGGCATGTTTTGTATCTGTACAGTGGTATCTCCATATTTAAAAAAAAGTATTGAATCTGATAATTTGACTGGCTGCTATGGAAGTATTGACACCAGGGAGCCAACATGCCCATCCTAAGCACGCTCTGAGGCTGCAGCTCTATGCTGCCTGAACAGAAAGAGGCTGATTTCACTGACGGGACATTTGTCTAATCCACCAGTTTCTACTTTAATCTGCTTTATAAATTAAGATGAACCTTTATTTGCTTGATCAAATTAGGTTAAATATATGTAACCCTAACTTTCTTCAAAGGCTTATACAATGCTTTCATAAGTAAACATGGTCAAATAACAAAGCAGTACTTGAGTGTTAGCTTGACCTTCTCTTCTAGTGATTTTTCCTCTCTGAATCCAGGAAAAGCTCTCCTGACTTAATATTTTGGTATTAAATTGTACCTCAGTGCCATTTATGTCACATTATAAAATGCTAGCAGTATAAAATGTCATTTGGTGAAATCGGGGGCATATGCTGCAGAAAATTAATGCTGTTTCCTCCAGGATCCCTGTCTTTTTCTTCAGGGTTGCATTTTGAAAAGAAAAAGGAAAGAGAGAAAAAAAAAGAAAATCCTTTTCACCTGCAGCACCTTTTTGACAGGAGTAAAATTTAATGAATAGGACTATTATCGATGTCTGGGTCTTAGGGTATATTTCTAAGTAATGCAGGCGTGTAGAGATGTTCCCCCAATCATCATGTACAAATCAGATGGGCCTTAAAATACTCTGATACCGACTTTTGAGCTAATATTATACAGCTATCTTTTTTTTTCGTTTGAGTCCTAAGATCCTCTGATAATTGGATAACATGCAGACATTTATAGATGTGGGAATAGATCCAGGAAGTATGTATACATACTGTGTATATGACATGATGGTAAATCTGTCTGTCAATTACCCATAAGAGTGTGCAAATATGTGGTCTGTGCAGAAGCATACTCAATGTGTTTGTACTCCATGCCAGCAAACATAATGCTATTTGTATTTGTCTAAGTGCATGTGCGCCTGCTGGGCTGTCACTACAATATGTGGGTGTTTGTTCAAGTGTCTGTAGGAGGATAATAGCCTTCACATGGTCTCAAGTTAATTTACCATGTAAATAGGACACTGCTGTTTAATCACACAAAAAGCAGACTAAGAAATGGAGCATGTCTGCTCCGTTTAGACTTGATTAACTCAAGTTTTTAGAAATAAAATCAAAATTTTCTGTAATTCCAAACAGAAAAATGGAAACTTTTATGCAGACTGAAGGCGAGATAGATGTGATAGTCCATCCTAGTGGTTCTGTCATGTTGGCATCAGACAGCTGCTCGCTACGGTTTCTCATTAATTGTATGATCCAAGATTGTAGCACACGCACGAAAAACATGTATACAACATAGATGTTTGATCCAGACATGGGCATAGATAGGGTTTCAAGTTTGAAGGTTAGGGCTGGGTGATTTGGCCTGAAATCAATATCACGATATATTGAGCAGTTCACCTCAGGAACGATAAATAAATCGTTATAGCCTGGATGGGGTGGAGTCACATGACTACAGACGATGGTTCGGTGTCAAAGGGACATGAGCACAGCCCTTAGGTGATTCAAGGATCAAAGGTTTAGGGGTCCCCACATGCCCACATTCGTGAAAGATCAGCAAAACATTATTTTGGAAAGTCTGACCAATTATTAAGAGAAACTGTGATATAAGCCGATTTCCAGCATATTGGTGCCTTGTTCCAATGCTGAACCAGATCCAGCAAAAACCCACTTTTTCCTCCTTATTTAAAAGGTTTCAGATCATTTTCATAGCTTAGATTTAAAGTGCCGACCTTAACTTCAAGTAACTTTGCCATACAATTGCGCACCAAGACAAAATAAGTCGTTCTGTGCAGTTAGAAGTTAATTAGACGTGTATTTACATAAATATCCGATGTTTAGGAGGCTCCACTAAGTGCTAATAGATTTTCATTAGCAAACCTAGCCTCCATGACGTGACGTCAGCGAGATACAGATTTGTGGTCTGCCCATTGAGTTACATGTATAATCTAAGCTGTGGAAAACATGAAAGATGCTCCAGAACAGCTAGGCTGGAACTGGTTTGTGTGGTGGATCATAAGTCAGTCCAGAAAAGTGTGATAATGTTGAGGAATTTGGGGAAATCACATTTTACAAGCTAGAACCAGAGTAGAACTGTAGCCAGCTGCCTACAGTCTGTCTCCAGACTCCACTCGGTTCAGCCAAAAGCCTGCAAGACCACACCGAGGGAACTCAGAACTGTAAGGCGCGATCGAGAACAGCACAAGCAGACCCACAACTGTTAAGAAGCTGCACCGGTTTGACATAGAGCCATGCATGACAGAGACGAGGCACTCGTTCCCTGCGTTAGCTAGCCAGCCGTCGTAAATAATTAGCCTTTAAAAAATGAGTAGATAGGAACTTAAATGGGTTGAGTCGATTTTTAAATGGTTCCCGTTTATAAGGATGAGGATGGAGGAAAGGATGCATCTTTGGAAGCAGCTGGTTTCGGGGAACAGCATCACAGTCTGGTCAGCTGTGCTGAAATACAGCGATGTTTTCTAATAACTCATCTATGCAGCTGTGTTTGTTTTTGTTACGTAGATCATCATGAAGAACGTTTTGGTTGATAAAACATGTCAAAAAATGTCAAAAATGTGTCATCAGCACTTTAAGCTTTTATCGTGTCCAGAAACAAAGTTATTACTGCTGCTATTTGAAAATCTAAATTCAGCTTTACCTGGGTGAGAAAAGCTTATTTTGAACATGCAGGTGTTGTGTCTAATCGGTGAACCAGATCCATCACAACCCCATTTATCCTCGTTATTTATGGAGAATCTGACAGTTTGCCAAACTTACATTTACAGTAGAATATTTAGGCTAATACTGCTGCTATCTGAAATATGCCAGTGGGTGGGATCAAACCATTACAGAGGGGTGGGGGTTGTGAAAATGTTACATTTTAACAAATTAGATCATTTTTAATGTACTTTTCAAGTTTGTTTATAAAAAAATACATAATTTTCTTTCTTTTTCTAAAATAGCTCTAAAATTTTTGGCGTGCTGTGATTTTATTTCGCACCCCCAAAAATGAGTTAAAATTGCCAATGGCACAGCCTACCTATAAACAGCCAAAAATACTTTTCATTTTATTAATGAAGAGTAATTATTGATATTCTGCCCTCACTGGAACCTTACAGATGGGTAACAGGTTCCTTAATAAACACTCAGGAGGCAGTAGGTAGTTAGGATGTTTTTGAGAAGTGAAACTGAAATACAAACAGAGTTGCCACTGATTACTTGAAAAAGTAATCTAATTACTGATTACAGATTACTTCTTTAAAAAGTAATTTAGTTACTATACTGATCACTTAAGCTTCAAAGGAACTAAGTTAGATTATTAGTTACTTTATATGCTTAGTTAGATAAGAGATGGCGATAGAGATGGGCGGTAAAAGTGACTGTAACATCCATCCCAGTCCCACAGGCCAGAATACAGTTAAACATATATTCTACAATAAAAAATGACCAAAAATATATAAATACTGGGTTATGTATTGTCTACGTATGAGAAAATGATGAAATAGCAACACAGCCACTTGGACAAATATTCAGTCTGAAAAAGGTCAATGAATGAGGTTTTATTTTCAGTACTAATTCTCTCTAAAGTAATGTGCAGTGAATGATTCATGTTTATATGAACTTTTATTCAGCAAAGTCGGGTTTCAGTGGATAAAAACAAGTATTATTGTCCTGTGAGTTCAGAGTTTTTGGGGCTAAATCTGGTTGGTCAGTTATAGCCATATTTAAGCCTAAAAATAGACAATAAAAATGGGGCTGAGTTTGGACAGTCTGATTTGGTCCAAATTTAGCCCAAAATTAGACGTTAAAAAGTCATCAAGAAACGTCTTTTCAACGGGGAGAAAATAATTTAGAAAATAATTATCTTCCGGTCCCGGTCGCTCACTGCCCTGGATTCCAGATTGGATGTGGATTTAAATGGAAATTTTTGGTGCAAAATAAAAAAAAAAAAGTATTTCAAGATTTACTTGAAGCCTCTGTGTGGACTGCAGCTCTCGTCGCAAGCAACATGTCCAACTATGCTGCCGTTGTGATTTTACTCTGGCACGTCACCGCTTTTTATTTTATTTTTTTCAAAAACAGGAAAAGAGCATGGACAGAAGTGAAAACCATTATTAGTCAGGAAATGTTGAGTCTCTCCGTTAAGCCAATGGAATGATGGCCAATCTCTTTCACGCCGTGACCAAATTACTACTACTACTACAGTACTACTACCACCACTTGGAGTCAGTGGACAACTTCTCCCAGTTAATAATCAGGTTTTGCTTTCTGTTGAACATTTTAGATGTAAATTCTCAATAGAAACTACAGGTAGTTCCACAACCACAACCAGCTGAACCAAATGACTACAGACATCTCACATCATGAAAGTCCTGGAGAGACTCTTACTGGCTCACCGCAACAAGCAAGTGAATACCGTAATGGGCTTGGGGTTGAAGACGCCATCATCTTCCTGCTTCAGAGAGCCCACTCTCATCTGGACCAGTCTGGCAGCACTTTGAGGGTCATGTTCTTTGATTTTTCAAGTGCCTTTAATACAATTCAGCCTGCTTTGCTATGTGAGAAGCTCCATAACTTCCAGGTGGATCCTCCACAACCACCTGGATTTACGACTACCTAACAAACAGACCACAGTTTGTGAGACTGAAAGGTTGTGTGTCTGAGATGGTGGTCAGCAGCACTGGAGCACCACAAGGAACTGTACTCTCACCATTCCTCTTTACACTGTACACCTCAGACTTCCAGTACAACTCTGAGTCCTGTCATCTGCAGAAATACTCTGATGATACATCAGAATCAGAGACTTGAAGAAATTAAACAAGCTGATCAAGAAAGCTGGTTCTGTGCTGGGAATAACTCTGGAGCCGCTGGAGATGATCGTTCAAAAAAGAATGCTGCACAAGCTGATGAAGATGATGGAGGATTCTTCCTCCTCTCCACAACACGGTGAAGAATCAGTGTGTTTTCAGTGGGAGGCTGCGTCAGGTTCGCTGTAGGATGGAGAGATACAGAAATTCATTCCTACCAGCAGCATCACCCTAAAGAACAAGACTGACTGATTAGTTCATTATTGTTGCACTATTAGTTTTTATACTTATTATTGTTATATATAATGTTATATTGTCTGAAAAGGAAAAACATGAAGACAGAAATTCTATTAGAAATTTGAATTTCCCTCCTGGGATAAATAAAGTATTTTTCATTTCATTTCTGTGATGCTTTAACAAACAGAGGCAGAAACAGCTTGAAACAAAGGGTCATAGACCGGGACTTGAACCTGGTCTAGCTGCATGAAGCTGCACACTAAACTGGACCTTTAAGACAGAACGGGGTCGAAAGCTGTTCGACCGTACGGACAATCATTGATAGAGCTTAAACCTGCCAATGTAAAGCGTCTGATTGGCGCTGTTAATGGCCGACTGGCCAGTGAGCAGGCAGACCAACAGACAACTGCACGCCACCAACACGCCGATGCAGGAAGCCAAATGTGAATGTGTGTGTTTCATCTGTCACGCTTCAGCTCACTGCTGACCCCTGCCCGTCCTTCATGCCGGGGCCCAGGAGCACCCCCGTAATTGTGGTGGCAGTGGCGGCTTAAAACCGCCAAATCATAAAAAAGCCACGCCGCGCTCCAGTGAATTACGGGGAAATATGGCCTTCCTTTACAGCAGAGGCCGTGAATGAAGCCATAAAATTATGAGCAGTTTTTATGATGGCCCATTGAAGTAGGATGCTTGTATATTGATGGTTCACAGGCTGTATCCCTCTTCCCCCATGCGGTGGAAGAGCTGACAAAAGGGCCCCTGTGTAACTATTTTTCATGCATTTAATATATTAATTATCCGGTAAATGTTCCCCAGGCAGTGCTTGGGATAGCAGAGAATGACAGCTTTTCGATGAAGCTCATGGTGTGGCCCATCAGGCTGCAGTGTATTACGTGGGAAAGGTCATTGTGGGGTTAATGTAACTTTTTATTTGCTGATTTTTCATACGCAGGGAAGGTGGTAAGGAAAAGGAAGCAAGGGGAAAATGAAGAGGTGAGAGAGCAAGACAGAGTGAGATGGTTAGGAAGAGACTTAGAGAGGTCGTGTGTGTTGGGAATGTAGAAGATAACAGCCGGGTTTTTATTGTGTTTTGGTTTAGACTTTTTTTTCCTGCTTCCTGTCTTGGTCTGATATTGTGCCTCTCCTCCCTCCCTATAAAACACAAACACACACACAGACACACAAACATGATGCTTGAAGCCTCTGGCTCTGCTACATGAGAAACTGATAGGCGAGCTCACAGTAAAAAGGCATTACCTGAGTGTAGTTCACTGATAGTCTGCAATCATTCACATCCTAGCCTCACATCCCATCCCAAATCAATTCTTGATCAATTTCATGCCAGAGAAAGAAATAATTTCTTCAAAATGGACTCGTATTCAGTTTGATCATTTGTGCTCTACTCGTTGTAATTAAACTTCTGCACTATTAAAAAAAACAAACAAGATGTAATATAGAGTTCAGATTTTTTTCAGTTATTTTGTACAATTTTAAGAAAAAACAATACAGACTATTATTAATGATTCAATGGAAATAAACTGTGAATTCTCAAGTCTCACATAATTCACATGGAAAACCTGCAAGTGTAAAAAAAACTGAAATTAGCGTCTTTGTAAAGAAGATGTCATTTCATTTCACAGAAAAATAATGTTAATAGTTGATAGGCTGTGTCCGAACAAACACCCTACTCCCTAATGCCTCATTTACGACTGTACGGAGGGCAGCACTACAGCACACTATATAGTGAACTCATTCTACTGGTGATTCAGAAATAAAGCATGTATATTTTTTTCCACACCGTAGATCACGTGATTACCAGCTGTCACCCCCCATGATGCAAATGATGATGTCATTCCAAATCAAATGCATAACTGTATATGAAAATATGTCATTTACTTATATTGAATTCCTTTCTTTCTTTCTTTCTTTTTAAATTTTTTTTTTTTCCACCGCTGCAATGCATTGTGGTCTATATTGACCCCATGTACACTGCATTTTGGGTAATTTTGAATGCACTACTTTTTTTCTTTCTGGACATTCGGACACTCCAACAAAAGTGATCCCTTTGTAGGGCCCTGTACAGGGAATAGCGTGTACATTCAGACACAGGGTGTGTCTCATGTTGAAGTCTGCAGACTGCAAAGTGCGGATTTGTCGGCTGCATACGTCACGGCAGCGCGCCAAGTCCTGTCCCGTTTCAAAAATGTCTGGAGGATCCTCCGAATCCAACCTCCAGACCCGCACTCCGTTTGGCCTGAAACGAAGGATACATCGCATGTATCCTTCGTGGCCTCGCCTATCCCAGAATTTATTGCACACAAGATTAAAAAAAACAACTTTATTTACATAAGCAGAATGTACAAACTCTCGTGAGGGAAGTAACAGGGAGTTTAATACAATACTGTACGGTTACATCAAGAACAAACGCACTGAAAGGTTTGAATAATAAACCTACAAAAGGGTTTAAATACAATAAAGGAAAATAAGATATTTAGCGCACAATATACAATAAATTATAGTTACAAAGCGATGTAAACACAAAGTTAATCATCATTACTGGGCTCAAAGAAAGGGAAATATTAAAACAGAAGGATAGGAGACTTTCTTTTTTCAACAGATCTTTTTTACAATTCTACTTGACATTTTTTTAAGTGATGAGAAATATTGTAAAAATCAATAAAACAGGCAAAGTTAGGTATTTGTTTCATCCTGCAAAAGATGGGAGGAAAGCTGCAGAGCTAAGAGTGTAATTAGGTTATATTCATGGATTTTTAAGTGTTAAATGATGTGTTTACTGGTAAGAAACAACAAATAATCTCTGTGGAAAGTTTAGAAATATGCAGGCAAGCATAAAAAAGAAAGAAAGAAAGAAAGAGAAAGAAAGAAAGAGCTTTTGCCTCAGAAAATCCACTTTGTTTGATATTATTCATGGGTTAACAAGGGGTTAGTGGGGTGTCCACATTCCGGTAATGACAGATAAATGAAAAGTAATAAAATGTATTCCATATTAGTTCTTTCTCTTTTTTTTTTCTAACAACGTAGCTGAGGAAAAAAACGGCAAGAAAGCCGTCACTAGACAGCTGTGGAGTCTGCAGTTACTACGCAATGAGAGTGGAGCACTATGGGTAATTCTCGTCTGTTGGATGTCCCATTTCAGCAGCCTACCGTTTCAGGAGGCTGCTTTGGACTGTGGGTACTACGTAGCCTATGTAGTCTGCGCACTTCGCAGTCACACTTCAACATGAGACACACCTACAGTCATAGAAATGTATGTGGGTGGGCTTAAGCACGGCCCACCCACTATTCTGATTGGCTCAGAGCGTGCACAACAGTGAGAAAGCTTTGTAAGTTTGGACAATTTCGTAGTGGGGATGCATTTATAAATGTTGGGACCTCATTTAAATCTGTGTATATTTCACATTCTTCTGTGAGATCAGGGTAATGGGCTCTATGCACAGCCCACTACTTCCTGAACTTAAGGTAGTTCCTTTGTTTCCTGTCTCTCATTACTGGATGAACTGATTAACCCAGGTGTGTCTGGCCAGTTACTGAGATCAGACACACCTGGGTTAATTAGTTCGTCCAGTAATGAAAGACAGGAAACAAAGGAACTACCGTAAGTTCAGGAAGTAGTGGATGTGCATAGAGCCCACTGGTCCTGGGGTGGGTTTGTTCAAATATTTCCCATCATGCTTTGTGGCTCCTCCTGTTCCATTCTGCACCATGAGTGAAGTGTATGGCTGTGTCCGAATGTCCACCCTATTCCCTACATAGAGCCCTATATAGGGATCACGCCATTTTGTAGGGGTGTCCAAAAGTTCAGAAAGAAAAAGTAGTGCACTCAAAGTTACCCACAATGCATCTTGAAAGCTTCGGTGGTCCCTAGACGGACAAAATCGACCACAATGCATTGTGATCAGGAGAGCTGAATGGCGTGAGGTGTTGAACACATCAAGCGGCAGAAAAAAAGGAGAGAAAAAACAACAAAAGAGATTAAACACAATATAAGTAAATAAAATACCT
Source organism: Atherinomorus stipes (assembly GCA_023101725.1). Lineage (NCBI taxonomy): Eukaryota > Metazoa > Chordata > Actinopteri > Atheriniformes > Atherinidae > Atherinomorus > Atherinomorus stipes. The sequence goes on from JALJCO010004173.1 coordinate 243,004, forward strand.
TCATTTAAAATTACAGATTTGAATTAAATCTTTTCACGAGTAGTGGATGTCGCCAGTGGTTGCCACGGTGATAACTGGTAATCACGTGAGTAGTCAGCTTCGTGTCCGAATTACAGGCAGAATGAGTGCACTAGATAGTCTGCTGCGTAGTGCAGCCCTATGTAGTGAATGAGGGGTTAGGGAGTAGGGAGGACATTCGGACACAGCCTATATGTGTTACGTTGATTTTGTCCTGGTGCAATTAGATCAGTGTTGTAAGTCAAAGTTCTGCCTGACAAATTATAGGTCTGTTTTATCATCAGATCCTGCAAATGCCATACAACAAGCTTACTGCAAAATTACATAAAGAAGAACAAATTTTACTGGAAATGATGTCACTATAAACCTGCCTTTTTGTATCCAGCAGTTTTTATTGTATTTATTGGTAATTTAATTGGTACTATACATGTTAATATCCCTAAGGCGATTGTGAGATCCTAATAAAAAATGATTTATTTTTCAAAAGCAATTAATCCACAGAACGTCTAGAGGGGCATAGAATAGATATTAATTTTACAAAAAAAATCTTTTTTATAGAATATGAATAGTTGTTTTAATTTTCACAGGTTTGAAAATGAAAATATTAACATCTGATCACCATGCCAACAATCGGAATCTTCACTGTTAGCATTAGCTTAGGAGTTGGTAGTTCGCTTGCTAGCAAGAAATATCATCTTCCTTGCACTACAGTTCTCAAATTCAAGTAGACAAAAACAAAGCAGGACGAGGGTGAAGTTAGCAACTAGGCTCAAATGCCATGTTGAGGTTGCTGTTTTCCTCCTGGACATGTAAGTTAAAATTTGCTAATGTCAATAAATGATTAGTCATTTTTGTAATGCTGCTAATGCTAATTTAGTAAGCCAGTGTTTTTGCCTTTAAAATACCAAAATAAAACAAAGACTATGTAAACCATGTAAAAGAAAGCAATAAACTGTGTTTGCATAATGGAAAATTACTGTATTTTTACAGCACAGTTTTTTGCTTTTTTACAGTAAATGTCTGGCACCTCAGTAGCCAGAATATTACCGTTTTTTAGTGTTTATATATTACTGTGCCACTTTCAGGCTGGAACAGGCTAGTTTTTCTCTCCACCAGCTTAGATTGTGATTCTAGTTGTGTTTTCCTCTAACCATGGTTATGAAAACGAAAAAACAAACAACAAAACTGGCTCTTTTAATCACCATATGCACCCTCACTAATTCAGGTGCTCTGAAGGGCTGTCAAGAAACAATTGAGTGGAGAGTCGGTTGAAGTGATCAATTGTGTGTGGTCCCGAGGTGGGGGCTCTCATTTGCTGGTGCATTCCTCCAGCTGATTGAGTTAATTAGGCCGCCCCCACATCCTGCTGATTGGATGTAAACATTAATATGCCAGAAAATGACTCTGTCGATGTCTGCTGCAATGTTCCGAGCACTGCTAAATTGATTGGCTATTGAAGAAAAAGCATGCTGCTGTGATTTGATTTCACTTGGAGATAGTGTGGGGATTCAGATGCATCAGAGCCCAGCCTCCTTCCTGACACCCCTTTCGTCTCTTTCCAAAAGTTGTTTGTCAGTTGTTGGATTTGATTCGATCTATTAAGCTTATTTTAGAATTAATCTGTTTTCTTCTAAGTTTAAATTTCTCTGTAAACTTTTTTTTTTTTTAATTCTCACCTTCCAACGTGACTTCCCGAGCATCTCAGATTCATGGTGAAATCCAGAGTGAAGACAGCAGAGCACTCCGAGATGCTCTTTATAAATCAGAGCGCGGTGTGAAGCAACAGCTCGATATCTCATCATAGATGTGGGGTTCAGAAAGTGGCCCAAGTAATGAGCCAAGCCTCTACTATTTATTTGGTAGGTCTTCATGCTTTCTGCAACAGTGTGTATGGTGTTTCTATTGACCACTGATAGACTGTGTGCAGATTTATGAAAATACTCTCTGTCCTGCATGCTTTTATGCATTAGATTCTTTGCTTCTATCAGAAAATGCTGTTTTATGTGGACAGAACCACCAGTATATGTATAAACACATATATGTACATACATATGCATATGGCGGTTCTGTCCACATAAAACAGCAACTTCCTGATAGAAGCAAGGATATCTATCTATATAGATATATATCTATATCTATATAGATATAGATATAGACATAGATATATACAGTCATCCTCAAAATTATTCATACCCTCCAATTTAAAGAAAGGACTAAATTCACAATAGTAATTCAAATAACAAGAAACTAAAAAGAAACTAATAAAAATTACAAAATTATAAATTAGTTGCATATATTATTGATTTTGAATTGTGGTTGGAAATAATAATAATAATAAAAAACTGTCCTGGAAACATTAGAGCACCTTTCCCATAAACAGTGGACCAACATATCTATAGACAGGTGCAGACGTCTTTTTGAACGTTACAGAAAACAGCTGATTGCAGTGACTGTCTCAAAGTGTTGCTCTACAAAATTTTAGCCTGAGCCCCTCATCACGTTTGTTTACTTGTTTTAATTTGTGTGTGTTTGTTTTTAATATTTCTGTTAAACCACAAATTAAAATGAATTTCCATGATTTGAATTTTTATTCATTATTACTTTAGTCAATTTCAACTTATTTCACTGACAGCTGATTTTTTTTTTATTCTTTAATTGTAGAATATGAATAATTTACTGTGTGTATGTATATATATATAGATATATATCTATATATCTATATATATATACTGTATATATATATATATGTATATATTCTGTTTTCATTTTTTTTAGTGAAATCTCAAAATGGACATGATCATTGGTGGGAATATGCAAGAAAAACATGAAATGAAAATTTAGCAATAATTTAGTTGAGTTTTTAAAACGGCAATACGAAATATTGATAAAATGCAAAAGTTCATTCAAAAATAC
>JALJCO010004176.1:0-90004 GCA_023101725.1 Atherinomorus stipes
CATCTATCCGATTGAAATCTTTCCGATCGGAGCTTCCAGCCGTCCTGTTTACATGGACAGGGGGAAAAGTGATCCGATCGGTTGTATTTACTTGGACAGATATGTTCGTAATGCTTTTGACATGTGCAATGGCTCATAGATTGTAAGAAGGGGAGTTTTCTTTTTAAATCTATAATTTTTGACCATCAAAATGCTCAATAATCATTAACTCTTTCAGTGGAGATTTTAAATAAAAACACAGCTATATAAGTGGTCCGTACTGGACCCGTGGCTGAAGCACATCATCATGAACAGATCAGCTATGGATCCGGGGCAAAGGTGCAGCTTTAGGTCTGCCTTTGCTCCGCCTAACATCAGAGTTTCCAGTTAGAACGCGGATCATCAGGGGATCCATTCCGTTGTGCAAGCGTACTCCTACATGACTGTGCAAGGCGGATCCGTGGTGAACAGTACAGCTGCCGCGGATCCGCGGCGCTGTCCATTTGCTATCTGGGGTTTACCAGCAAAGTCCTGTTGTGTTTTGCTTCCGCCGTCTTCCCTGAATCTGCTACGTCACGCAACCCCCACGTGGTTCAAGCATGCGCAGAGACAAAATTACACAGAAATGATCGGAATGACTGTTTACAAGAGCATTTTTTTCTGCTGATCGGATCGTAAAAAGGTTTAAACCACCCCTCTCGATCGAATTGGAAATTCTTTCTGATCAAGGCCGATCGGATCAGCTGACATGTTTACATGGCGCATTTTTATTCTGATTGGCGTTTGATCAGATCAAAATTACGCCATGTAAATGCAGCTACTGAGAGCCATTATCCACAAATGATGAAAACATGGAACAGTGGTGAACCTTCCCAGGAGTGGCCGGCCGACCAAAATTACCCTTAGAGCCAAGCCGGTGACTAAATCTGGTACAATGCATCTTTTTTTTAAAATAAAGATTGTTTTTTTTTGTGCATGGCCCTTGACAAATAAAGAAATAAACAATGGCCGCGTTTCCCAGATTAGTTAAGACACTCTTAACGCTGAGGTCCTTCTTAAGTCACTTCTTAAAGGTGCCTTGTTTGGACGTTGCGTTTCCCAGATGCGCTCTTAACTCAGGAGCTTCTTTATTTTCAGGAGCGGCCAGACCCACTCTTTCGAACCTTCTTTAACGTTCCCCCTGCTAAGGGAACAACAGGCCCATCTACTGGTCACTTTTGGAAACGACACTATTTCCCGTGAAAAAAAAAAAGTAGAAAATGGAAATTATTAAAAATGGACCTATTCACGGATCAGTTGTTGTATTGAGTCATGTTTTCTCACTCATGTCATAATGTCAATCATCTATGATGGAAGAAAACTGTAGTTACCGAGTGAATGACAGAAAATATTGTGGTTAAGTTTAATCATTATGGCAAGATAGGCCTGTGGGTATCAACCACAGAAACAAAAACATTGCGGTAGGAATTGTACGCAAATTATACGCAATCTATGAGGACTCACGTCATATTTACGCATTTGTCAGCTGTTCATGATGAGATGCACCTGCTTCGCTTCAATAAAAACATGGCCATTTACGCATACCCATATCAGACCCACATCAGATGTCTGTGCAGAGAACCAAACCAAACCACCCCCTCCAGTCACCAAACCACCCCTCCGGCCACACTTTGATATTGAACTATAAAACACTTCAGTACCACCCGAACCACCTATTTAGGTCCCCCTGACTACCTTTCTCTGCCAACCTCAGCACAAAGGTCATGTTAAAAATCATAGGTGGCACTGGGCAGTGATTCAAAAATGGCAAACACAACCTCTCAGTGTAATATGTGGAGCATTCCCATTACTTTGCGTTTACCAGGCCTTTGAAGAATTGGGCACGAGTGAGTGACAGAACAAGCCATTAAGTCACGTCAACCATTTGCGGGATTACTGTTTGTTGAATGCACGTGGGTCATCCTGGACGCACACTTTACGCACCAGATACAGTATGTCGCCCATTTACCAAATGCTGCCATGTGGAGCTCATTTAACATAAGATGTGTGTAGGTGATTACATCCTCCAAGATTTCCCCAGACAACAGTAACCCGACAAAAAGTTTTTGAAAGTTTGGTGCATATCGTTTTTGGCTGAAGCTTGTCAGGAGTTCCAGGAGTTGATCTATTTTTTTGCGAACAAGAAAATGTTACCCTTTTTCAGTGTTTCAATCACCTAGCCACCGTTTCCCGATTCTACTACTGAGCATCGATATGACACACACGCACGTTTCAGGAATCCTCTTGGCGGGGTTCCCTTCAGCCATTACGTCAACAACAGCGTCAGAATGACCATTATTTATAGGGCATCTGTAAATTTCCAATCGCCTACACCTGTTTAGCACAATTTGGCCAATTACACAATATACAATGAGCTTTTCAATGAATATTTGCAATCACTGGTAATCACATGCATATTTTTAACAGTTTGTCTTCTTGCACAAACACATAAACGTATAAATGGGCTCAATATCATGCGTGGGAAAAGTCACACTTAAATGTTTCAGATCATCAAACAAATTGTAATGTGTGAAAAAGATAATACAAGTAAACAGAAAATGCAGTTTTTGAATGAAGACTTTTATTAGTGGTGGTGGTGGTGGGGGGATCCAAACCTCCATAGTCCTGTGTGAAAAAGTGAAAAAGGTTGGAAATCTGATTTCGATTTCTCTAGCCACACCAAGGTTGGATTACTTCCACACCTGTTCTCAATCAAGAAATCACTTAAATAGGACCTGCCTGACAAAGTTTAGTAGACCAAAAAGATCCTCAAAAGCTAGACATCATGTTACGATCCAAAAAAAATTCAGTAAAAAATGAGAAACAAAGTAATTGAGATCTATCAGTCTGTAAAAGGTTACAACGCCATTTCTAAAGCTTTGGGACTCCAGAGAACCGCAGTGAGAGCCATTATCCACAAATGGTGAAACCATGGAACAGTGGTGAACCTTCCCAGGAGTGGACGGCCAACCAAAATGACCCCAAGAGCACAGCAACGACTCATCCAAGAGGTCACAAAATCAAAACCACTGCTGAGCAAAAAAAAAAACATAAAGGCTTGTCTCAGGATGCCATAAAAGCATCTTGATGATCCCCAAGACTTCTGGGAAAATACTCTGTGGACTGATGAGACAAAAGTTTAATTTTTTGGAAGGTGTAGGTCCCATTACATCTGGCGTAAAAGTAACACGGCATTTCAGAAAAGAACATCATACCAAAAGGAAATATGGTGGTGGTAGTGTGATGGTCTGGGGCTGTTTTGCTGCTTCAGGACCTGGAAGACTTGCTGTGGTAAATGGAACCATGAATTTTGCTGTCTACCAAAAAATCCTGAAGGAGAATGTCCGGCCATCTGTTGGTGACCTCAAGCTGAGGTGGACTTGGGTTCTGCAGCAGGACAATGATCCAAAACACACCAGCAAGCCCACGTCTGAATGGCTTAAGAAAAAACAAAATGAAGACTTTGGAGTGGCCTTGTCAAAGTCCTGACCTGAATCCAATAGAGATGCTGTGGCAAGACCTTTAAAAGGCGATTCGTGGTAGAAAACCCTCCAATGTGGCTGAATTACAACAATTCTGCAAAGATGAGTGGACCAAAATTCCTCCACAGCGCTGTAGAAGACTCATTGCCAGTTATCGCAAACGCTTGATTGCAGTTGTTGCTGTTAAGGCTGGCCCAACCAGTTATTAGGTTTAGGGGGCAATCACTTTTTCACACAGGGCCATTTAAGTTTGGACCCCCCCTTAAAAATAATAATTTTCATTTAAAAACTGGAATTTCTTTTTACTTGTATTATCTTTTTTCTCACATTTAAATTTGTTTGATGATCTGAAACATTTAAGTGTGACTAACATGCAAAAAAGTAAGAAATTAGCAAGGGGGCAAACACTTTTTCACACAGCTGTATCATCAGTAGGCCTATTGTTCAATATGACTACATTATAGATACATCAACTCAGATGTTCTAGAATAGTTAAAAACCACTTAAGAGAGATTTTTATTTTCAACTCATTGACTGCCAGCTATTTTATATAGCCCCATATTGCCAGTGTTTTGGAGCATTTTGGCTCATCTTTCAGGACCCAAAGAATATTGAGTTCTAGGACTACAGAAACATGGAAACAAAAGAAAGTGTGTAGAACTCTTCTTTCATCAGAAAAAAGTAAAAAAGTTTTTTTTTTAGCTTTTTCCGTTCTTTAGTCATCTGCAGTAGAACATCAGGTAGTTGCAGCAAAAATACCTGGTATAAAAAAAAAAAAAAAAGAGAAACCAAATTTTTTATGCAATGAGGCATTTCAAGCAAAAAAGTGACTGATGCCAATATTTTTACTTTAGTGACTTTTCAAACATCTGAGCAGGTGTTTACTTCTATGAAACAATAAAACCAACACTGACAAGGGTTGTTTTGGCAAAACAGTAGTTTATTCACGGCTGTACTCTACATGGCAACAGCAATTTTGTTTCACAGCGGTTCTCACAGTTTGTTTCCCAGTCTCTTTCTTATTGTGGAATCATGAATGCTGACCCTAACTGAGGCAAGTGAGGCCTGCAGTTTTTTAGTTCTTGTTCTGGGTTCTTTTGTGACCTTTTGGAGGTATAGTCGTCATGCTCTTGCAGTACTGTTGGTAAGCCGACCACTCGTAGCTAGGTTCACCACTGTTTCCTCCTGTCTCCATTTGTGAAAATGGCTCTGACTGTGGTTTACTGGAGTCCTAAAGCCTTAGAAATGGCTTTGCAACTGTTTCCACTCTGATAGTTTGATCACTTTGTTTCTCATCTGTTCTTGAATTTCTTCAGATTAGGCATGATCAGGCATGTGTCTTGTTGAAATCTCACAGCTTTGACTTTCCCAGACAAGTTTTTATGTACAGTTGTGCAATAAATTTAAATTGACAAAAGTAATAATAATAAAATGTTTAAAAACAAACACAAAAATTAAAACAAACGAACAGACCAACCATGAACTAATCTCTATAGTACAGATCCAGCCCTATTTTTTGGGGAACTTATTATTATGCAATTAAACTTAATTATGCAATTTCCTTATGTTAAATTATTCTGTTTGGTTAAAGCCGTAACAGTTGTTATCTGAAGCAGTCAAACTACGAAAGTAATTTTGCTGTATCTTATTTCTTGTGTAACACATTTCCATTAGAAGAACAGGGTTATGTTGAAATTGGAACAATGCCTAGACATCCATTCATTCATTTCCTATACCACTTAGTCCAGTTCAGGGTCACTTGGGTCAAAGAAGCCTATCCCAGCAATTATCAGGTAAGAGACATGGTACACTTGGATAGGGTGCCAGGTGTTGCAGGACCAACACAGAGACAAACATCCATTCACACTCACTCGTAGGGACAATTTAAAGCAGGGGTCTCCAGCTCCGGTCCTCGAGGGCCACAATCATGCAGGTTTTCCATATCTCCCTTCTCCAACACACACCTGACTCAAATTCTTAGGCTTTCAGATTCATTTAATCTGAGTCGGCTGTGCTGGTGCAAGAAGGCATGGAAACCGTCAGGACAGCGGCCCTTGAGGACCGACTTTGGACACCACTGATTTAAAGTAACCAATTAACCTAACATGCCTGTCTTTGGGTGGTGGGAGGAAGCCGGAGTACCCAGAGAGAACCCATGGATACAAGGGGAGAACATACAAACTCTTCACAGGGAGGCCACTGTTGGAACTGGTCGAATTAATAACAGCCATTTTAAGTATCCTGTAAATTTTCCAGAATTTTGAGAGTAGCCTAAAATTCTATTGAAGTTCTGAGCCTGTTGATGGTCAGCCTGTAGTAAAATCATCACAGATCCAATGATTTTGGTTGGATTTTTTATCATCTTTTCTGTGGAAAGTACTGTTTGGTGAAAAGGCCAGCATTTTTACTGATGTCATAATTTGGGGAAATACAGTAGTTCATTCCAAATGAAATAAAAATAAAAATATTGGAAAAAAGGTGAGAAAATGCCTCATTTTTGGCATTAAATTGATGCAAAATCATGTAGAAATGTGTTTTAAGAGTTATGTTTTCACTGGATGTTGTTAGTACATGTGTTTTGTGTATCTTGAATGGATTTATTGACAGCCTACTCAACCCACCGAAGATTTTAGGGAAAAAAAAAGAAAAGATTTTTCAAATTTTTCTGAAAAAAAAAATTGGTTTCATACTGTACACTAAAATGGCCACAATTTTTTTTCACAATATTTACGACAGAGCAGACCCTCCAATTATTTGTTCTTAGGGTCTATGTTAAAAGAAAAAGCACAAAAAGTATAACAGGCGATGTCAGGTTCAACCCATTTTTGAGACTTTGGCTCCCTGATTATTCATTGATTTAATCTAGATTAAAATGGCATTCTGCAGTTCAGGTCACAGGTGCATGAACGTGGTTTTGGGGGAACAGGAAATGCTCCTTCTGTTAGTGATGCTTGTAAGTCTTAGTGTGTGAATGTGACTTTCATCTTTTGGTTTTTATCATCCAGTCATCTTCACATTCTCTGCTATAATGGTGACATTTTTTTAATCCAATTAAAAAGCATTTTGTCATCTCCTTAGGTGAGACTGTGGCCACATCTGCCTACCAGATCCTGCCATCAGGTTACTGGTGGTCTCTGTTGTATGCCACTGGCATTGCCCTGCTGTGCCTTCTGGTGTGTCTGGTGGGAGCCCACATCTACGCCAAGGCCACCTTCATCATCTTCCTGGTGGTCATGTTTGTTCTGGCCACCATCTTCGTCAGCTTTTTCGCAGTACGGCCTCGAACTATCGTCCTGCCGCCGAGGTCTGCGGCCTTCAACAGGACGGACCCGAGCTTTCCCACCACGGCCAACTTTACTGGTTTCAAACTGGACACGCTGCTCAGGAACCTGGATGGTATGGTGACTTGTGTTCAGCTCAAATTTAGTTTAAAGTCAGGCGTTTTTATCTGTTTCATGTGGTTAACGTGATAAAAGTTAGTCCCAGTTTCCCCTAAATCCAATTAAGCTGTAATTTCATCCGCTCCACATCTGGAATATCTCCATGTTTGCTACTTGCTTACAAATAGGACAGTGAGGAATCTGCCTGTTTTATGCAGGACCTGAACCATCCATAAACCCGATTACAGACAGGACAGAACCTTTGTCCTCTGCTGGCAGGGAGCCCAGTTTTCACTCCACCTTTAATTAGATCTTGTGCTCTTTGGATCCCAGCGTCCGTGAAAACCTGACTGAGCACTCTGTTCTATTTGCAAGGATTTATATTCAGGCACATGATCTAACTTTTGTAGTTCAGGCATGTGCACGTGAAAACTATTACATGAACACATAAGCTTTAAGTTAAATCCTGATTAAACTTGATGTATACACAAACACATGCACAGAAAGTTACATTTTTATGATGTGTCAGTATTTACCATGAGAAAGATGGTAAATCCTGACTTCCTGCTGCAGGAGCTGTGTTTTCTCAAACATTCTGTTTGAAAAGGGGAACTAGTTACTGAATCAGGGTTCCTCCGAGGTCTTAAAAATTCTTAAAAGCCTTACATTTACAAATCTGCATTTAATACCTTAAAAAGTCCTTAAATTTGACAGTTGTGGTCTTACATTTTATATGGTAGGTCTTACATTATGTTGCACTGCAATGGATTTCTGCCACTTGTATGGCTTTGAACATAGTTTTCAGTCCAATTGAACTCTTGCTTTAATCCCTGATTGCGTTGAAGTATGTTAGAGAAATGTCTGACACACACATCTACAATGTGATGGCAGTCATAATTTCCTCCTGCTCCAACCGGACCAATCTATTGCTGAATTTGCAGGTACACTATATTGCCAAAAGTATTCGCTCACCTGCCTTTTCTCACATATGAGCTTCAGTAACATCCCATTCCTAATCCATAGGGTTCAATATGACGTTGGTCCCCCCTTTGGAGCTAGAACAGCTTCAGCTCTTCTGGGAAGGCTGTCGACAAGGTTTAGGAGTGTGTTTATGGGAATTTTTGACCATTCTTCCAGAAGTGCATTTGTAAGTTCACACACTGATGTTGGACTAGAAGGCCTGGCTCTCAGTCTCCACTCTAAATCATCCCAAAGGTGTTCTATCGAGTTAAGGTCAGGACTCTGTGCAGGCCAGTCAAGTTCATCCACACCAGACTCTGCCATCCATGTTTTTACAAACCTTCTTTGTGCACTGGTGCACAGTCATGTTGGAAGAGGAAGGGGCCAGCTCCAAACTGTTAACACAAAGTTTGGTGCATGGAATTGTCAACATGTCTTTGTATGCTGAAGCATTCAGAGTTTCTTTCACTGGAACTAAGGGGCCAAGCCCAGCTCCTAAAAACAACCCCACACCATAATCCCCCCTCCACCAAACTTTGCACTTGACACAAGTTTTGTTGTCCTGGCAACCACCAAACCCAGACTGGTCCATCAGATTACCAGATGGAGAAGCACGATTCATCAGCCCAGAGAACGTCTCCACTGCTCTAGAGTCCAGTGGCGGCTGCTTTACGCCACTGCTCTCCACGCTTTGCATTGCACTTGGTGATGTATGGATGAATGCAGCTGCTCCACTATGGAAGCCCATCCCACGAAGTTCTCTGTGCTCTGTTCTTGAGCTGATCTGAAGGCCACATGAAGTTTGGAGGTCTGTAGTGATTGACTTCCCAGAAAGTTTGCAATCTCTTCACACTATGCGCTTTAGCATCCACTGACCCCGCTCCGTCAGTTTATGTGGTCTACCATTTCGTGGCTGAGTTGCTGTCATTCCCAAACATTTCCATTTTCTTATAATACAGTTGACTGTGGAGCATTTAGGAGTGCGGAAATTTCACTACTGGATTTGTTGCACAGGTGGCATCCTATCACAGTTCCACGCTGGAATTCACTGAGCTCCTGAGAGCGACACATTCTTTCACAAATGTTTGTAAAAACAGTCTGCATGGCTAGCTGCTTCATTTTATACATCTGTGGACATGGAAGTGATTGGAACACTTGAGTCCCATAATTTGGATGGGTGAGCAAATACTTCTGACAATATAGTTTATAAATGATCAGGGAACACTTAACCCAACACACACACAGGAAGCCTTTATTTATGCCTGAAAGAAAACAACACTGAGACTGTGTGGATTTGTTTGTTTTTTTTAACACATACAGTGTATGCTCTGTTTATGTGTGTATGGTTGTTGTTCAGTCTGTTTTTTTTTATTATCTATGTAATTGTAAAGGGATCTGTGTTTTTGTCAGTGTGGCTGTGGAATAGGCATTAAGTTCTGTTCTAAGTGGTCCTAAAAGGTCTTAAAAAGTCTTAAATTTAACTTGTGAACACCTGTGGGAACCCTGTGAATAATGATTAAAAAAAGAAACGAGTGATTTTGGAAGTGTGTAGTCATCTCCAGTAGGGCTGGGTTAAAGAAAGAGAGAAAACAATGAATTGATTTAAATTGATTCAGAGAATTAATCCCAAATTGATCATAACTTCTTATGAACATAATGATACTCGCCGGGATGTTGGCACAATTGGGAGTTTTGGCGAGATGGTAAACTGCGCAGCCGCTTTTTGACGTAGCTCCGGTGTAAGGTTCCTACCTCTTGGTTTGAACTTTTTGCCCTTAAAAAGTGAGAGTGGAATTATTTCAGTGTCAGAAGATCAGTGGAAGGAAGATATAGGTGAAAGAAGACCCAATATAAAGAAAAAAGATGATAAATCTTTGACTGGTGTCTGACATGGAGTTTGCAATAGAAACCTTGATCAAACCAGTGAGTCGTCTCTTGCAGCTCAGGGCTCCAGACTGCGACCAAATGGTCGCATTTTGCAACTAAAATGTTGGACAGTCCGCTCTGGGCTAAACACGGCCGTTTTAGTCAACGGTTTAATTCACTCTGGGCTGCCATACACCAGGTGTCAGAAGTGAGTTGTTGTGGTGTCTCTGTGGCTGCATCGAAATTTGAGCACTGCAAAATCTCAAATATTACAAAGTATATTTCATCTAAAATATAAGTCAAAATATCTCATCACACTCAAAATAAGACAAAATTACCTAAAAAGAAACATATAACAGATATAAGAATTTTTTTAAGGCAATGCATCTTGCTTCAAGAATTATAATCAAGAAAATTTTGCTTCTTCCATTGGCAGAATTATTATTTTTTGCTTATTACAAGCAAAACTCTTAAAATAAGTTTTTTTTAAAAAAGATTTTTTTGCAGTTCCCCCTGTTCCCTGGCAGAACAGCATAACTTTTATTTGGCACCAGCTCAGGCTCACAGGCTCAGAGAAGCTTAGTTTGAACAGCAGGTACAGAACCGATGTCTCAGTTGTGTTGGTATGCTAAGATCTCGCCGCGTATCGTTAAATCACGTGAGACTTTCCGGAAAAGGAAACGTATAAAAAAGTTGATCTTTTAATTTTATGAATTGATCTTGCATAAATTAAGCTTGAATTGTTTAAAATCGATTAATTGATTTTTTTAAAAACCCACCCCTAATTGCTAGGCCAATGCTATGCCAAGGAGGCTAGACCGTCTGAATTTAACAGCCTGTCACTTCCGCTTTACATGGTCTAAGAAGGTAGACCGGGTAGGACACATCCTTTGAAGGACCTAGCCCCTAAATTTAGACATAGCCTGTGTTTGACAGAGCACGCTTCCAGAAAGCATCAAGCTCTTCGTGAAAGATAGAAAATCATGTAAGCCGTGTAAAGCATGCGGTTGCCTAAATTTAAAAATGAAAAAAAAAACGGCAGATTTGTGGTTATGAACTATGTAAGCATTACGTCATTACCGGTGACACCAGGTTAGATGTCAATCGGTCAGCGGGTCTGACCGATTGCATTTCTTAAACTAGGAGAAATACAACCTTACAGTTGTCTGCATATATCGGTATCGGTTGATATCTGATATTAAGAGTTGGGCAACATCGGATATCGGTAAAAAAGCCAAAATCAAACATCCCTAAATAAAATAATGTCTTTTTGAAGCCATGAAGGATGTCATACTAAATGAGGCTCTAGCATCTACCATGAAGCAGGGACTAATTACCCAAATTCCCAAACCCAGGAGGTTAAGAGACTTGATGATAATTTGCAGCTAATCACAAATCTGGTTCCAACAATGACCCAAGCTGACCCCACAAGTTTTCAGTGGAGTTGAGGCAGATCCTCCATGCTCTGGAGGTACTGTAGTCTCTGATAAACCCGGCTCCACATCTGTCTGCATTAAAACAAGAGTTAACAGCAGAATCAGCTGTTTGGCATTGGCGGAGAAGATTTGATGAGTTTTTTATGGGTGTAACCCACAAAGTCAACTCTGCTGCTCATCCCACAGATGCATTTTCCTTCCAACATATTCCATCCATTCTAACAGTTTAAGATTTATAGCCAAGAGGCATTGTTACAACAAGAATACCAAACATACATTGACTTACTTTATACAGTATGTTTATTTTATGTATCCTTCGACTCCTGTTTTTTTATTTCTTTGATTTTCCTGTTTTCAGCTTGACAGTGTTGATAAAAACACAACTTCAGTGATGCACCTTTTGCTTCTTTCTGTAGCCGACTACACCCTAGATTACACAACAAATACGATGATGTCCTTTGCCACCGTGTTTGCTGTGATGTTCAACGGCTGCACCGGCATCATGGCGGGCTCAAACATGTCGGGTGAGTAAGGGAACAAATGAGTGGTCGTATTTTGTCTGTGAAGGGACGTAAGGTTAAAGCTGCCTTCTATACCAGGTGACCTAAAGAATCCCAGCTACGCCATCCCCCGCGGCACGATCACCGCCGTCATCTTCACCTTCATCATCTACAACCTGCTCAGCGTTCTTGTGGCCTGCTCCTGTGATCGGTTTGTAGAAAGTTCATGTTTTCCATTACAGATATTGAATTAAAACCTTTAAATGCTGATACAGACCAGTTGTAATAGATGTTAGCATGCTGTGTATTCAGCAGATGAAATCATCTGATGATGCAGATAGAGTTAATTTTCTGCTTCATTGGACAGAACAGAACTTTAGAAAAAGATGGTTTTAAAACCATTTACTCCAACTAGATGTAATCTGATGCAGGTGTCTGTTAATCAAACTAAAATACATGAGTGAGTGAAAGTGGACAAAATGCTGGAAATGACTATGTTGTGTGCAGTAAGTTTGGCTCATTTCAAACTTTGGATGACTGATATTAGAAGATTATAAGATGTAATATTCATTACTCAGGATGTCTGTGATTGGACTGCAAAATAAGGCTTAAATGTCGACTTTAGAGTCTGAAAAGTTGACCCTAGATTTTTGGAAAGTATAATAGAAATAATTTGTTCTCTATGCCACAGTATTTCAGTAAGATTGAGATCTGGATTTTGATCTGCTGATGTGTTTGGGATCATTGGCCAGATCATCATAAGCTCATTTCAGCCAGTTGTCAGACAGATGGACTCACATGTAGCTCTAGAAAAGGTATCCAGGTCCAGATCATCATTTCTCCACCACCGTGCCGGACAGTTGGTTTCAGGTGTTTGTGCTCATATGCTGTGTTTGGTTTTCTTCAAACGTGCTGCTGTTCATTCGGCCAACTTCACAGCAGAAATAAACATGTTTACAGCCGGTTCAAAAAGTCATTTTAGGTTTAATAGGTCAAGTTTACCTTCATGTCTACTGTGAGGGGGGTGAATTTTTTTTTTTATGACTCATCCATTTAGATGTTTTTTAATCATAAAATTACACATAATTAGGGGCGTGTCCTTATGCTTGACAGGCGGCAGTCCGGGTGCTGGTTTTAGCCCTGGAGGCTAATAGTTAGCTCCGTGCTTGCTCCCAGGAAGGCCTCAGCCTGTAGCAGAGTTGCACTACGGTGGTTTATAGCTGGTTAACAGCAAGTCTGAGCGCATCTTGCCTTTAAACCACTTATCTTCGTTCGTTCCTGTTCACTTGGCTGTCAGTCATTTGCCCTGCGGCTTGGAGCATTGCCTTTGCCAATTTTTGTATTTTTATGGGAGTGACGACACATGGCACGGCAAGATGGCAACGGTGGGAAACGCCCAACTGGCTTCACTTTTCCCTCTTTAGACATGACCTTTTACTATGTCCATTTTTTTTACAGTCTTTAAATTAAAAACCCATCCTGACTGCAACTTGCTCTTCAATGAATTAAATAAATGAAAATAAGTATAACTTTCCTCTGTGAGAAATTAAAATGTTAGGACACAATCTGCAACATTTTGCTACTTATTTAAAAAAAAAAAAATAAAGACCAAAACTTATCTTAAAAGTACAATGTGTAAGAATTACTGGCATCTAGTGGTAAAGATGAGTATTTGAAAGAATGGATATTCTTTCAAAAGACTTCATATTCCAAGCACTGTTTTGGATGTATGGTGGCCATTAGTGGCCAAAATTCTCCCAGACATAAAGATGTTTTCATCTGTGAGTGGATCCTGTGGTCTCATAGTTATGACTGAACTATGAATAACTACTATAACATCTTTTAAGAACTGAGTTTGGTAAGGAAGTGATGTCATAAAGAATCCGCCGCCAGCTCATCAACTGGTGGTAAACAATAACAAGATGGCGGTAAATCATTCAGACATGATTTTGCTGCTCCTTATTTTCATTTATTTTCAACACAAAGATGACACAAGAATACCTAAGGAGAAGGTGGCACATGATTGCAGAAGTATCACATTCATCACATCAATGCGCATCTACCTTTTTTCGCACAAGCCTACTAGGTCGGGGTTGCGTCAGCGGGCAGAGGGGTCGTAAACGCTGCATACATTGTTTGTTTGTGTGTGTGTGGATAGTTATAAGGTTGGGTGAGATCTACCCCGTATAATCTTAGCCGTGTTCGTGTAGAAGTAGCCTTAGGCTGGATTTATACTCGGGCGGTGTCTGCGTCCAGTCGGGTCTGCGTAGCTGATGCAGAGGCAGTGTGAGCTTTTACTCGAGCGTAGGGTTCTGGCGTCATGCTGCAGTTTCTTTTCCAGATGTGCAGGCAACAATAGGGCTTTTAATGACCAGAAAACTCCACAGAGGAGAGTTTTTTTTTTTTTTTTTTCACCCCGATAGTTTGCTACCGCTGCTGCATGTATTTCCTGGAGCGGCGACATGCATTCATTCATTCATTCAGCTACAAAACCCTAACATCCAGAGGCACGTAACCACATTGACCAATCACCAGTGAGTTCTTCTGCGTTCGCGTAGCTGGGACGCAGGTCTGGAGAGGTGCGTGTCAGGTCTCCGCAGACCTAAGCAGAGCCAACACAGCACCAACGCAAAGGCTACGGTGGTTACGCAGGCGACGTGCGAGTATAAATCCATCTTTAGAAAGAAGAAACTTGCTCCTGCCACCCTTTCAAACAAGCCAAACTCGTTCAGTGTTTTGTCAAAGTGGACATGAACTTTAACATTGAACATGCTGACGGAGGCCTGGAGTAGGGGTGGGCAATATCGTATCGTTTGTGATAATACCGGTAGTTTTTTTGACACCGGTAGAAAATCTAATACCGTGATAACACATGATCACACATTTACGGCCTGATGATGTCATTCAATCACACCTCAACCCTGCAGCATCCGTTTTCCCATCATCGACTCAGTCGTGACGGCTATATTGTTCGTGCCAAACAATCCCGGGAAATAAATGATTTTACATGGACATCAAAAACTGTTAAAGCAACCTTTACCGATCTTGCATTTCAGAAAGCACAGCAAGATTATTTGAATATAAACAGTCCCGCCTCACTCCTAAGACACACCCCTTCATTCCCTCCACCTCCCAATGCAGAATCAAAGGTCTGACAGGCAGGTCCGTTGGACAATCCTAGAGGTGCACCCCACTTCAAGGATTGGTTGGAGTCTTCATTGAATATTTAGAGATTGGAATAATATTTTATTTTGATTAATGGTGGGTCAGTCTTGTATTTCAGAGTTCCATTATCTCATTCATAGCATTTTACCCTGTTAGAAAAATAGTGTAAGAATGCAACATCGGTAAAGGTTGCTTTAACTGAAGCTGCATTGCTACCTCACAGGAGGGATAAGCTGTCAGAAATCCGCGCTGTACGTGAATGCAGCGGCGACAGGGAGAGAGGCAGAGCCCACAGGCAGGTAAACTTCTCCAGCATCTGACAAGCTGATTACGTGTGGAGTCCAGGAGGACGGACATCTGTGTGCTCTGAAGAATCACAGAACGGCCGGTACTCCAGGGTGGCCGGCAGCCGACCGGGTCTCGCTCAGTTCCAGCAGCGTCGCGGGTTTGTCCCGACCTTCGTCGCACGTCAACTATCACCAGCCTTTAACGTAACGTGAGCGATGCGTAGCGTCCGTGAGTGCGGGGATCCACGAGAAAACAAATGATTAAAACGGCCGTGATCTGCTCCAGAGGCCACGCTGGACACAGGCTGGGCGGGAAGCTACTAAATGCCGCTAAATGTTTAGCTACAAGGCAGCTAGCAGCACCACTGCAGCACAAGTTCATGTTAACGTTAGCAGCAGCCAAGAAGTGAGTGGAGCTACATGTGAAGACGATGGACAGAGATGAGCTGCTGGACGTTACACATGCATGAATGGTTAGTAAGATAAAGGAAGAAATAGAACTAGCTTACTTGCGTGGGCTGATGTTTGTAAATGTTAAGTTGCATTTTACATCTATACCCAGTTTGTGTTGCTCAGTATGTAAAAAATGTAATGAAATGATGATTAAAGTAGTTAAAATGCTTCAAGTTTAGCCATTTTAACTGTAAAATGGCACATGCAGCAGTAATATTAACACGTGTAATAATTTTAATAAACCATGACGCAGTATGGAACTGTAGAGGCTTTATTAAAAGTGGGCATCAGTGAAAGGATTTTACAGAAGCTCTGATTTCTCAATAAGACATCAATATCGTCTGTGATATTGTCATCGAGGTATTTTGGAAAATATATCGTGATATCATTTTTTTGCAATATCGCCCACCCCTAGCCTGGAGAGTCTGAGGAATAGTGCTGCCTTCATGTGGTGTCATATTTCTGGTAAATATCAAAGTCCAACGTCAAAACTGCACTTGAACACTCACTCGTGTCGTAATTTCCACTGGAAAGCTGGACAAGTTTTATGATTCCCGAGTTGCTGAGGTGAGGTAAACCTTGACCTTTCAACATGGCGGAGAGCAACGAAAATATCCTGAATGAGATTAATGACATTACATTTAAAGTTTTCTGCTGCTGTTATTTGGTTAGTTTGTAGTCTGCATAAATGTGTGACATACACAACTTTAATACCATCACCATTTAAACTTAGTTTTGTTTTTAAAAATATGGTTATTGTTTGGTTTACCTCCTCAGAGCAGATGCTAGCTAGATGCTAGCCAGCTATTCAGTCGTAGATAGCCTCCAGTTTTTAATTTCAGTACGACAAAATATCACTTAAACACAACGCAATGGTAATTTTCACTTAACAAGTGAAAAGGATCATCTTTCCCATACCACATGAAGGCAGCATAGTTCCTGGGTAGTTTCTTTGTAGTTTCTCTGAGGTTTAACTTGGGACGTCCATTCCTGGGAAGGTGGCGGCTGTCTTGAATGTTTCTTTCTCGGAAATCTTCTGTCTCTCTTTAGATGATTTTATTTCTTTATGTCTTGATTCATGAAACATCAGAAATAAAGCCGGGGGTCATTTTTTTTTAATCATATGACCAGCGGTATGATTAGAAGTGAGTGAAATCTGACTGGTTTCGGTCACAGTTTGCAGAGTTTAAGCAGGAACTCGTTATTTGTAGTTGAAGTATTGAACCGTCGGCTCACTTCTAACAGTCCGTGGGGGATATTTACTTCAGTGTGAGCATCTTCACTCTCATGATCACAGCTGTGAAGTCTCTGATTCTTTGATGAGGTCGTTGGCATTTCTTTTTTTTTCCATTTATCCCCCGTCTCCATCTAACAGTCTCACTACCTGTCAGCTGCCAGACTTCAGTATTGATGCAGCTTTAAAGTAAGTGTTGCCAAGGTGCTAAACTGACATGACAAGGCTATAAAAGAGCATCGGAGATCAATACAGCCATCATTTACCCTGCTCGGCGTCTTCCCTGCATCTGCCTGCCACACTCTCACTGATAAGAAGTTTCTCAACGCAGTTTCTTGACTTCTGAACAATTTTAGCATATATTTTCCTCTGAATCAAACTCATTGCTTGTTTTATGTCTTTACATTTGCCTCTTATTGAAGGTATTAAAATATGTATTTAATGCATTTGTTCATGCACATGCAACTAATGGACACTTGTGCAGTTGCTAATGTTAAAAAAGTCAAACCAAATGAAGTATTTATTTTAAAATTATCTATATGAGCTCCATCTTTGCTGGAGATGTTTTTCTCACAGCTGGAATCGTTGCCTTGTGGATTCTGATCAGACCTCAAAAGGAGTCAGACGTGATGGATAAAATACGCCGTTGTGTTCGCAGCTCATTGCAAACGCTGCGAGGAACTAGGTGGCCGGTTTTGTGTTGGTGTCAGTGCGAGGTGACAGACAGGAGACAGAGAAGTGTGAAGTAGCTGTAAATGCTGCTGTATCCATCGTCTCGGTCAGAGCTCGATGCTGGCCATCCAAAGTCTGCAAAGTTCCGGGACCACAATGCAGGCGCAAATGCCTGATAAGAAATACTGTGAGTAAGTGAGTATAGAGGTGAAAGGATGAATAAAATCTTTTACCCAGTTTTGGATATAGTGGCAGAAATGACACACGAGGTGGCATCAGGCATATATTTACAAGAGTCATTTAACAGACACTTTTATCCAAACTGACAAGCTTCAAGCTTCATGTCGTCAGTTTCTTCCTCTTTGGTTTATCAGGATTGACTTCAGCTGAACTGATGTGACATCGACCGTCACTCACAGGATATTTATTTAGCTTCGAGCCAGTTTAACCAGTAAAACTTGATTGCTTGCTGGAATTTGCTGTTTGGACTTCCTGCAGTTTACTCAGTAATGTGGTTGTGCAAAGTGGGGAGAAATCCAGCAGACGACGATCTGACAGATGACTCAGAAGAAGCCGTTCAGCGATCGGCAAGCAGACACAATAAGGAAGTGATAACTGAGCTGTTTGTCTGTTTTATTTCCAGCCTCGGTTTTTACCAGCTTTAAATTTCATCTCCTGCTTCCAGATGAACACTTCCATTCATTGCCGTTTCTCCTGCATTAAAGCACCAGAAAAATACAAGCAGCAGCATATAAAGTACGTCATAAAACTATTGAATGTCTGCAGGGAAACTGGAGGAAGGTGAATATTTACCGGGGAACAAGTTCAAGGAACATTTACTTTTCATTCAATTTGGTTTCAGAAATAGGGGAAAAAAAACATTATGAATGGAAGTTCAAAAACTTACTCAGAATTTGCTTTAGAGGACTGAGTTATAAATTCGGGCAGGTTGGCAGATTAAACAATTGCAAAAATGAATTTTAAAATCATAGATTAAAATGTGATGGCTGAAATCTGCATTTCTGATTAAAAACTCAAGCTCTTGTTGTTACAGGATGTCACTTTTAGAGAATAAAAGCATGTAGGCTGTTCATATCCTAATATCTTCAATAACTGACACTGATTCAATAATTGATGACTATTATCTTCAGTAATAACCATACCCTTAACCAATGGCTGTTTTTAATCGCAATGACAGATTACAAAAATGGATAATTGACCAAAAATATATTATTATATGCATGCAAGTTGGATAAACTGTTTGAATGATGCCAATTACATATAAGAAAACAAATTTTCATCTTGATAACTGTTATTGATGTTAATTGAGTTCCGCTTTATTTGTACTCCGACAATCGACAACAGTCACTTCAAGCCACTTTTGCAGACACTGTCCAAGTTGGTCCAATTCATTGAAATCCTATTCAAACAAATCAATCATATGACCCACATTCATCCAATTTATAATAACTGTGTTGATAATAAACAATTGATAGAAGGAATTACCTTGCTAAGGAAACAATGGATTCATGGATTAATGTTTGGTGCACATGGAGGTGGTGGTGAGGAAAAACTCAGACCCAGAACCAGGAAGGAAAACCTCCATCAGACTCAAAATCATGAGGAAAAACCTCCATCAGATCCAGAACCAAGACGGAAAACCTCCATCAGACCCAGAACCAGGAAGGAAAACCTCCATCAGACTCAAAATCATGAGGAAAAACATCCATCCGACCCAGAACCAAGAAGGAAAACCTCCATCAGACTCAAAATCATGAGGAAAAACTCCATCAGACCCAGAACCAAGAAGGAAAACCTCCATCAGACTCAAAATCATGAGGAAAAACTCCATCAGACCCAGAACCAAGAAGGAAAACCTCCATCAGACTCAAAATCATGAGGAAAAACCTCTATCAGACCCAGAACCATGAGGAAAAACCTCCATCAGACCCAGAACCAGGAAGGAAAACCTCCATCAGACTCAAAATCATGAGGAAAAACCTCCATCAGATCCAGAACCAAGAAGGAAAACCTCCATCAGACTCAAAATCATGAGGAAAAACCTCCATCAGACCCAGAACCAAGAAGGAAAACCTCCATCAGACTCAAAATCATGAGGAAAAACCTCCATCAGATCCAGAACCAAGAAGGAAAACCTCCATCAGACTCAAAATCTTGAGGCAAAACCTCCATCAGACTCAGAACCAGGAAGAACGTCCATCTGTCCAGACCAGTTGGGGGTGAAAAGAACTGGAAAGAGGTCAACAAGCAGCAGAACTCCAGCCAGAAATACCTGCTGGGAAAATCTCTGATTTAGGGTTCTTAACATCAACACTGCTGAATAAATTCTCAGCAAAAGACCAAAAGTCATACAGGCTAAATTCACTGCAGGTTTGTCAAGAAATCATGATGAAAATGGTGATATACGAGTATGAGCTGCTTCAAAGCTGGATGGGAGGCTGGTGCTAAGGAGTGCTAATATGACTTTATTCTGGAAGATGGATGCAGTTGGTGTTGATGCTGGCAGATTACATTTGTCCAGTTTGTGATACTCCTGTAGTTGCAGGGTTTGTCCACAGTGAGGCAGTCACGCTCTCTGCAGCAGACGGAGCTGTGCAGAGACGCAGCATAGTGACAAACAGCCTTTACATCAGACCCCTCTGTAGTTCTGCATCGTAACTTTAAAGTAGCCACGATAAATACTTGGAGCATTTACAAGTAAGAATGGGAGAGGTGGGAGAAATCTCCCTGAAAACAACTGGGGGAGTGTTTTCTTCGCAGTCTGGACTGTGTGTTGTCCACACACCCGCCTATGTTGTCATTGTAACCAGGGACGGGGTCGCTTCACTCATTTCATCTGCAGCTTGTCCGGTCGAGGCTCCGAATGTTTAGTTTCACTGTTTATGGAATTTCTGGAAAATCTCCTCTGCTTCCCAGTGTCACAGCAGCTCTTTGTTAAGTGGGAACAACTTGGACGATGACTCTGCAGAAGCAGGAACTGAACTGAGTGTGTGTGTGTGTGTGTGTGTGTTTTCAGTGGTATTTCAGCTTCACATTCATTAAGTCTGTGCAGAAAACGCAGCTCATTTGCATCCTGCAGGTCACCGTTAACGCAGCAGCTGCAGATCGTTTGCTCTCAGATTGGTCATGTGATTTGTTAAAAGGGCTGCAGGATGATGGTGATGATGATGGCGATGAAGGCTAAGGGGATGTGAGATAGAGGCCAGTCTATTAACCCTGTGTGACCGACCAGCCAGCCATGACAGATTACCCTGTCGCGACTTTATCAAGATCTTTGGGTAGTGTGTAGTTTTGTGTGTGTGTGCGTGAGTGTGTGTGTGGGGGGGGGGGTGCGTGTCAGAGGATGCTTGACGACAAATTTAGTTGTTCTGTAGTTATTTTTTCAAATTATGGTCATCATTTTAAAAGATGGTTTCATTCTTGAATGTGATCTACCCGAGCTTCCCCCTTTCTGATTGATTGACTTCTTTGTGTGTGTGTGTGTGTGTGTGTGTGTGTGTGTGTGTGTGTGTGTGTCTGTGCGTGTGTCACTGATTCTTTATATCATTTTGTGGACCAAAACCTGAAAAAACACTACAGTGTGTGGACATTTGTACTTGTGGGGACATTTTGGCTGGTCCTCGCTGAGAAAAAACACTTTTTAGGGGTCAAGATTTGGCTTTACAGTTTAGATTACATTTAGGTTAGGGTTAGGCCAATCAGTTAGGTTTAGGCAATCAGTTGTGATGGTTAGGGTTAGGGCAGAGGTGCCCAAGTTCAGTCCTCGAGAGCTACTATCCTGCACATTTTGGTTGCATCCCTTCTCCAACACTTGAATCAAATGAATCGCTGGCTACCAGGCCTCTGCAGAGCTGAATGATGTGTATGAGGTAATTAGCCATTTGAATCAGGTGCATCGGGGAGAGTTTGTTCTAAAAGTTCCAGGATAGTAGCTCTCGAGGACCGGACTTGAGCACCCCTGGGTAAGGTTAAGGGGCTAGGGAATGCATTATGTTGGTGACCGTCCTCCCAAAGATAGAGGAACACGACTGTGTGTGTGTGTGTTCTTTTACTTGCTACATTGTGAGGACCATTTTGCACTTTCCACCAACAAAGTGAGGACATTTTGGCTGGTCCTCACTAAAAAAAGCCTAAGAAAAACCTCTTTTTTAGGGTCAAGATTTGATTTTAGAGTTTAGGTTACAGTTAGGTTTTGGTTAGGTTTAGGCAATCAGGTGTGGTGGTTAGGGTAAGGAGCTAGGGAATGCATTATGTCAATGAATGTTCTCACAAAGATAGAAGTACAAGGATATGTGTATGTGAGTGTGTCTTTGTATCGCTGTGTGAACCAAAACCTGACATTGTAAGGACATTTGATATTGTGAGGAGATTTGGGCTGGTCCTCACCAAGGGCAAACTCCGCTGGAGAACAGTGAAGCTACTTCCTGGTTGCCCTGAAATTGTATTTGCTAGGGGCTGGCTCCAAAACAGCAAATCCTCCTCGATTCCCATGTTAAAAAAGGCAACTTTACAGCAGAAATAAACATGTTTACAGCCTGGTTCAAAAAATCATTTTAGGTTTAAATAGGTCAAGTTTAACTTCATGTCAACTGTGAGGGGGGTGATTTTTTTTTATTTTTTATAACCCGTCCATTTAGATGGTATTTAATCTTGAAATGACACATAATTAAGAGCATGTCCTTTTGATTGATTTGTGGCAAACGAGGTGCCGATTTGCGCCGTGGAGTAGGGCTTTCACAAAACACTTATTTTGATAATCGATTAGTCATCGATTATTTTGTCGATAAGTCGACTAATTGGATCATGCAAAATTGCAGCATATTTACAGTATCAGTCAAAAGTTTGGACACTTTCTTATTGAATCTGATGGGAAAACGTGTCCAAACTTTTGACTGGTAGTGTGTGTTTATTTATGTCAAAAAACTATTTAAGAAAAGCTGATCAGACCGAAAGGCAGACAAGGCAGTGCAAGGTATAGTGAAAATTATTAGAGGAAGACTAGAGATTATAAACAATTAGTCGATTATTAAATTAGTCACTGACTATTTTGATAGTCAACGATTAGTCAATTAATCGACTAATCGTTACAGCCCTACTGTGGAGGCTAATAGTTAGCTCCCTGCTTGATCCCAGGAAGTTCCAGTCTGTAGCAGAGTTGCACAAAGGTGTTTTTTTGCTGGTTACCAGCAAGTTTGGTTGTGTCTTATCTTTAAGATAAGACGCACCATTTTGCGGTGCGTCATTTTTGGGAGCATAGAAACGTGAAATAAAGTGTCAGATTAATGATTGTTCACCATAATTTACCGTGTTTTTGTTGTTGGGGATTAAATCCAATGTTTTCTCCGCTGTGGCAGCAAGTTATTCCTCCTCTGCTCTGTGTCCGATATTCCTCCCCGATACGAACACACTGACATCAGTGGACGGAGCAGTGTCCAGTTTTGTCACAGACGGCAGAAATCTTCATGAAATAAATGTCTGTGATCTTCTTTTTCATTTATTACCACATTAAAGTATTCCTCTGATGTTCCAACAACCAGGAATGTGACGTCCTTCCAGATTTCCTCCATATTGTTCAGAAAAAAGTCTGATTCTCATCTGTTCTAATTGCACATGTACAGAAATGCCCCCGTTGCAATGACGGACGGTCTACTGGTGGCCATTGGCCGGATCAGTCTATATCAGACTTGTTTGGTTGGTAACACTACAGTTTTGCAATACAGGTGTACTACTTGAACTTAATTGATGTAGTTTAGTGGCTTTTTAGTAATATTTTAGGGCTCTCAAGACAGAATGTAGTGATAGATTTACAGTACAATTAGGTTGGATTAGGATTTTTTATTGTCCATTATCGTTACCATGATGAAAACCAAAAATGATCGTGATACACTTTTTAGTCCATATCGCCCATCCCTAGTCTTTGGTCCTCTCAAAGAAAAACCCATTTTTGGAGGTCAAGATTTGGTTTTACAGTTTAGGTTACAGTTTGGTTTAGGTTAGTTAGGGCAGTCAGTTGTGATGGTTAGGGTAAGGGGCTAGGGAATGCATTATCTCAATGAGTGTCCTCACAAAGATTGAGGAACATGACTGTGTGTGTGTGCACGTCGATGACCTGTGGGCTAATCTGCCCTGCGCTATAAAAGCTTTTGTATTATTAACCGACTTTATAATTATATTAATTTGGATCTGCTGGGCTTTCTTTGTGTTGCTATCTCTGACATGCAGCTCTGTGAGTGTGTGTCCAATCCGTGCACCCCCTGAAGTGCTACTGTCTGTCTTCTTTATTCTCCCCCTCCCCCCACCCCCAATGCAAACACACATAAGCACATTGAATTAGTCACATTGAATTTCACTGTACAGTTTTTTCTTTTTGTTCTACAGAAAACGTGCTTGCTTCTTTTCTTCTTGACTTATTGTCAACTACTCTTACAGCTTTAGTCCCTTTCTCTGCAAGATGGTACAAAAATTCACGACTCTGGGCTTCTCTGATGATGAACAAGTTTAGTTTGCACCTCCATGTCTCATCCTTTCCATAAAAAAGTCCCTGCAACTTGAAGATGGGCCACATTTGTAGCTCTGTTTCTTCCTTTAGGCCCTATTCCATCCCTCCCTCATCCCCAGGATTCCCATCCTGCTTGACAGTTTGTAGTTAGTGGATGGCAACAAGTCCAGCATCCACCCCTCCTCATCCAATTCTGTGGCACTATCACCCCACAGCAGCATCCTTGGCTTCCATTTCTCTTTTCTCCCTCTGCTCCCCGTCTATCATTCAGCCATCCATCCACCGACCGTTGTTATTCACCTCCTATCGCTTCGTTGCAGAGATCCCAGTCACTCTTTTTAACCCCCTCTCCCTTTTCAGTCCCCCCCTCAAACAAACGCTGTCCCGCTTTGTTTTTGAGGAGAGGGTTTAACAATGGCAGCAGCACAGGCCAAGCTTTTAACAGCATGTCCTCCCTGAATGAAAGGCAGCAGCATTGAGTTGAGGAGAGGAATTCATTTAAAATGGATTGGCAGACACTTAATGTTGTCCCAGTTAGATATGAGTCAGTTTATTGATGGATACTTCACCTGTGGTCTACGAGACACACTAATCCTGAATTCTAATTTGGAGTTTTGATCAGATTACACAGATGGAAGTCTACGTCTTGAAGTCACTCTGTCATTTGTTGCAATATCTCATTGAAAATGTTTTTCCATCTGCTTTTCTGAGCAAAGCAAACATACTTCTGAGGTTTTAGTTAGTTTTAGTCGGTCCTATCACATGATCTCCTTGGCAGATTAAATATCACAGACATGGATGTTCATGAAAACTAATGTTAGAGGAAAAACACAAAGATACAGTATAAGAACCATTATGATAACCCAAATTAATGGACTGGTATAATTGTTTCTCAAATGACTGATTATTGAACCAAATGAATACATTTGAATATGAATTAAAAACTAATTGGGAAAAAAATATTTTTTTATTTTATTTTTTTTAAATGGGACAGAAAACTCATCTATATTTTTCAGTCCTCCTGGTAAATGCATTGGCACAGCACAGTGAAAGTAAGAATTTGTTCACATTTTAGGAGATTTTTCATTTCTAAGTGACTCATTCATCTCTCTCACTTCCAGCAAAGAATTAAAACCCCTGACATGCAGCCTCCTTCAAGCCATTTCTCCCAACAATGTGCTTGAGTTTGCACCTGTAATAAATGCTTCACTTCCTTTCAGCTTATTTCCAGCTGCGTTCAAAGATGCTCAGTCAACACCTCTTCTCAGAGACGTTCCCCTCAGACTTGGCCAAGTTGAAAACTATCTGTAATGGAAAGTGTGTTCTTTAAAGATGCATTATGTTCAGTTGTGCTTGAAAGCATACACACCCTCCCATCAAAGAAAAGGCTAAATTCCCAATAGCAATTCAAATAACAAGAGTCCGAAAAAAGTAATGATGAATACAAATTTACTAAATTATAATATAGCACATTAAAACATTGATTTTAAATTGTGGTTTAAAAAAAATATTTAAAAAACTAAACAAAGCTGTCTCAGACATATTAGAGCACCTTGTTCATGAACAGTGGGCCAAAACACCTGTCAGCAGGTGCAGAAGTCCAACTGAAGTTTAAACACATGATTTCAGTGATTGCCTCAAAGTGTTGCTGAACATTATTTCATTCAGGATCTCCATCGTGCTTGTTTGTTTGTTTTTAATATTTAAGATACCAAACTCGATTTGCACTTCTAACACTTCTCTGCTTCTACTCTGGATTTTTTTTAGATGAATTTAGTTTTTCTGACTGAAGGACTACGGCTGAGTGTAACTTTTGCTATTAGGGCTGTAACGGTGCACAAAAATCATGGTTCGGCATGTAGCTCGGTACACAAGTCACGGTTCGGTTTCTCTTAGGTTCGGTGATGGAAATACATCAAAGCTGCTTGTTTTGTTTTGGGTTTTTTGGCATATTGTTTGAATGGGAAAAAAAACAATCATAAAGAAAATATTTCAAATAAAATCCTGCTGTTTTCTTTTTCCACTTTTCAATGAAAAAGTGAAAAAAAAAATGCTTTCACGAAAGTGAAACACTTTAAAGGAAGGCGGTGCTTTGCCTGTGCAGCACGCATGCATGCTGCCTTCGCTGCTATCCACGATGCTTCATTCCCCCATTGAATGCCGACCTTCAGTCCTTTGATGTGAAATTGGCTTGTCATTTGTATTCGATCACAATGTGTGGGTCATGAAACATAATTGGAAAAAATCTCAAGTTAATTATTCACTTTAATTCACTTTCGCCAAGTGGTGCTAGTTGGAAACACCAGATAACAACTATGCTTAGCTAAGCTAGAGTCAATGCTGCCAGATTCAGAGAATGACTGGGTGGGTTAGAAAACGCCTCTGCCTGCTTGTCCAACTCTGGGGACTGCAGGGCGAGACTCAGTTTCACCCAGGGGTGGCATATGCCTTAAAAGACCCACAATGTAACTTGTCAACCTTGAAATATGCATTCCTGAGTCGTGTTGATGGCACACAACAACATTCATTATGCGACATTTCGAGCCGTCACTGCCCAGCGGTGTCCCAAGGCTCGGAAACTGGACTATGTAACTTTTCCATCTGGGATGCGGCCGTGATGTTTTAGCCGACTATTGGTTGCGCACTTCGTCACATACTAACAAATGGATATGAACCAGATATGAACACAGCTGTGTTTTTAACGCCCACCATGGCAGACACAGCAAACATGGTGAGCCACCATGGACCCCTGAGCAAGGTCCTCAACCCACACCAACCGTTCCCCGTGCGGTGCCATCGGCTGCCCACTGCTCTCAGGTTCAGGATGAATTTCCTAATTGGCACTCTAATTGGAATTAATAAAGTATATATTATTATTATTATTATTGTTATTATTATTATTTTTATCATAGGTTTATTGATTATCAAACACATTTACAGGTACTACCCAAAAAGTTAGAATATTGTGAAAAAGTTCATGTATTTCTATAATTTATCTTAAAAGGTGCAATTTACATATTGTATAGACAAATAATATACAAATCAATATCTTTTAAGCTTTTATTTGTTTGAATGTTGCTGATTAGGGCTTGCAGCTTTAGAAAACCTAAAATTCTAAAACTAAAAAAATTAGAATATTGCATGAAATCAATTTAAAAATGACTTTAAATACAAAAAAGTCAGGCCTCCTAAAGTAAAATCTTGCATCTGTACTTAGTACTTGGTGGGGCCCCTTTTGCATAAATGACTGCCTTAACCTGGCATGGCATGGATGCTACCAGCTTTTGGCATATCTCAGGTGCTATGGAAGAAAAAAACATGCTTCAATCGCAGCCTTGAGCTCTTCTTTATTGTTTGGTCTCGTCCCGTTCAGCTTTCTCTTGACAATGGCCCACATGTTTTCTGATGGGGTTCAGGTCAGGTGAGTTTGCTGGCCAATCAAGCATGGTTGTTGAACCAGGATTTTGTACTTTTGGCAGTGTGGGCAGGTGCAAAGTCCTGCTGGAAGATGAAGTCTGCATCCTCATACAGCTGGTCCACTGAAGCAAGCATGAAGTTCTCCAAAATGTCCTGGTAGACGGCTGCATTTATGCTGGACTTAAAGAAGCTCACAGGTCCATTCCTTATGAAGTCCTCCACACTTTTGAATGGCCCTTTCCTGACCATCTTCTCCAGGCTGCTGTCAGCCCTCCGGCTTCTAAACCGTTTTCTTCCACACTTCTTCCTTCCACTTAACTGTCCATTAATGTGCTTTGAGACAGCACTCTGAGAACATCCAGCTTCTTTTGCTATCACTTTTTGTGTCTTTCCCACCTTGTGCAGGGAGTCAATGATGGTTTTCTGCACAACTGTCAGATCATCAGTCTTCCCCATGATTGTGAATTCTTCTAAACCAAGACATGGGACTTTTTTAAAGGCTTGGGGCACTTATGGAGATGTTTTGGATTACTTACCTGATTAGAATGTGACACCTGAACCTACAATACTGGAGCTTTTCACAGTATTCTAATTTTTTGAGTTTTTGAATTTGAGGTTTTCTTAAGCTGCAAGTCCTAATCAGCAACATCCAAACAAACAAAAGCTTAAAATAAATTGATTCACATATTATTTGACTAAACAATATGTAAATTGCACCTTTTAAGTTGAATTACAGAAATACATGAACTTTTTCAGGATATTCAAATCTTTTGGGTAGTACCTGTAATCCATGTGCTTTTGCTGGCATTTAAACTGCCGAAGGTTTTTGTTTAAGTGACCAAATAACTTCAAATGCCGTACAAACAAAACATGGAGGTCTGCCTTTGTTGTCGAGATGTTAGCTGGTCTAAACAGGACCTGAGTGCACCTGTGCAAGATGAAGTTTCCAGTTTGTGTTTACTCGGACAAGATTAAGTTTGTATTGCAAGAAAGTTTCATTTCACAGCACATTGTTAAACCTTTGTGGTTTTGTCCACTCAAAACTCCGTTTCTGTGTAAATAAGAGGCCAAAAATCAACATAACCTTTGCATTTGCAAACCGGACCACTTCATTGGGTTTAGTGGACTTTATTGAACAGATCACAGATGCAATAGACAGAAAAGAATATACAGTGGGTATTTTTTAGATTTGAAGAAAGCATTTGACACTGTAGATCATAGTTAACTTCTTAGTAAATTAGAGAGGGACGGAATCAGAGGAGTTGCGCATGATTGGTTATGTAGTTATTTAAAGGATAGATATCAATATGTACATGTTAATAAAACTGATTCTGAGTTTTTGGAGGTATCATGTGGTGTACCACAGGCTCTGTACTGGGTCCATTATTGTTTATTATATTTATCAACGACTTATGTTCTATTTCTCAGCTGTTCAAGTGTATCTTATTTGCCGATGACACAACTTTATTTAGTTGTGGGGACAACTTAAAACAGCTTCTGGATACAGTGGAAAGAGGCTTTTATTAGTTAATCAGTGGTTTAGGGCTAACAAATTATCCATTCATTATGGAAAAACTAAATGTATTATATTTGGAAAACGTCCATTAAATAGTTATAAGAGTATTAGAATTGATAATATTGAAATTGATATTGTTTCTGAAACCAAGTTTTTAGGAGTTATTGTGGACCATAAATTAAACTGGAAATCACATATAAATTACGTTAAAACTAAGATGTCAAAATCCATTGCCATACTGTATAAAGTTAAAGATTTTCTGTGTCAAAAATCACTATATATCCTCTATAATGCTTTGATTCTTCCATACATGACATATTGTGTGGGGATTTGGGGAAACACTTACCGTACAAACACAGATCCAGTTGTTTTGTTGCAAAAAAAGCAGTACGTATAGTTTGTAAAAGAGCGTATTATGAAGCAACAAATCCCTTATTCATTCAATTAAATGTACTAAAGTTTAGTGATTTAGTTGATTGTGACACCATGCAAATTATGTATAAAGCAAATAATAATCAATTGCCACTCAGTGTCCAGAAGCTGTTCAAAAAGAGGGAAAAGTGTTATGAACTCAGAGGAAAATGCATGTTTGGTAAACCCAAGGTCCGGACAAATACAAAGATTCACTGTATTTCTGTCACTGGTGTCAAACTGTGGAACTGGTGTCCTGACCACATTAAAACGGCTCTACTTTGAAAAGGTTTAAAAGAATATATAAAAATGAAAAAATAATGAAATAATATGATAAATAATATTATGACTTTTGTTAAATTTTGTTTGTGTTTTATTACGATTGGTGGTATGTTATTAACGAAAAATTTTTATTTTTTATTTTTTTCTGAATTTAAAAATGATTCCTGTTTATTCTATTTTATATATTGTTCTACCATGTCACAGATGGGTAGGCACTATATAAGCTTTAGCTTCTGCCTACACCCTTTCGGTATTCTTTCACTTTTTAATCTGTGATCTTTTTCTTTTTACATATTTTTCTGTTAATTGAATAAATATTTCCAAACCAAACCATTTGTCTGCCTCGGAAGCGTTGCATATAAACAGGTTATTGTATCTTGCTTCAGTCTGGATCAACAGAATCAACAATCATCCTCAGGCTGCGATAACAAGCGGCTGGAAGTTGGTTCAAAGAATGACAGAGTTTTGTGTTGAGCACTGGAGAAAAGATAAACAAGTCAGATCCTAAAGAAGCTGAGACATGCAGAGATGGGATGGAGAGGATGATGGAGTAAAGGAAGGGGAGACTGTGGAAGGTTGTGTGTTTGTGCACAGAGAGGTCGTGTTAGTTATTGATCTCATTTAATAAGCTCTAACTAGAGTCTACTCCCAAGAGAGCACTTAACTCTTCCCCGCCTTTCTTCCCTCCCTCTACCTCCATTTTTGCTTTCTGTTTGCCTCCTTGGCCTGTGTGGCAGCACACTAAAAGCACCTTTTGGGTGAAGGAGAAGTGAGGCTGAACACAAACGCTTAACCCCAGAAGTAAAAGGACGTAGTTGAGTGCTGGTATATTTGTTGATATGGACCCAGTTCAGATGTCTCTTAAACATCTGAGCTTGTTGAAAGCAGCCAAATCCAGACTGAAGGTGAACTTGGCTCTTTATTATCAGCTCTATATGTTCAGGCTGTTTCTGCTCAGACTTTTTGAAGTGTGCTCTGAGGGTTTTCATACTGGCTGTGCTTGCAAAAAAGACTTCTTCCTTGTTTTTCTCGACCACCCGCATGGTGGGTCTTTTAGTTGAGCTATTTTTTGTATCTTATATGACATTAACCAGTGGTTAGCTATGTGTTTCATTTGAATGAAACAAATCTGTTTGTTCAGATTTTATGTGTAAAACTTGACATAATATCAAATTGGAAAACATTTGCTTGTTTCTAGTTCTGACCTGTCCCATTTCAAGCAAGTGGATATCCAACTACTTCTTAAAAAACCCAGTCTTGTCTCTTTTGTTCATAGCTATTCTTTGTTTGCAAAATTTCAGAAAAAAAGTTGTTGCAAATCATGTAGTCACTTCATTAAATAGGCATAGCATTCTTGATAAATGTCAGTCTGAGTATTGGCAGTTTCATTCCACCAAAACTGCTCTTATCAGGGTGTCTAGTGACATTTTGATGGTACTTTTGATTCCAAGAAATGTACCATCCTAGTTCTTCTAAAACATAATGCAGCTTTTGACACAATGGATCATGGCATCCTTGTGGGAAGGCTGAGAGACTGGGTGGGAGTCTCAGGGACTTTAGGTCTTATTTGTCTTCACAGATCTTTCTCCGTAGTTGTCGGCCCCCATAAGTCAGTCTGTCCCCCTTTCCTGTGGTGTTCCCCAGGGCTTGGTCTTGGGACCCTTCCTTTTTGTTATTATACATGCTGCCTCTCAGTGATATCATCACCAAATTTGAAGGTATCTCATACCATTTGTATGTGGAGAACCTACAACTATATTTTTCTTTTAACCCTGATAGGTCAGAACAGATAAATTTTCTGCATGACTGCATGACTGCAATCCAGGACTGGGTGGCCAGTAGCTATTCACAGTTGAATGCAGCAAAAACTGAACTTTTAATTGTTGGCTCTGAAAGCTTGACCTATAAACTGCCACCTGTTTAGGAGCCCTTTCTGCAAATGTGCGCACCAGAAACCATGGGGTTATGTTTAATTGGGCTATGCTCTTTGATGAGCACACAAAAACTGTGACACAGGCCTTTATCACATTCAGATCTCTCTTTTTTTCCCACCCTCTGAGGTCACTACGATCCACTGAATCACTGCTACTTTAGCCCCATTTCCACCCACGGGTCTGGGTAGGGTTGGGCTGGGTCGAGTGAGTTTTGGTATGGATATATTGATTTTACGTTGCGTCCCCAAGCAAACTGTACCCTTACCCTGGAGGCGGAGTATTAACCGGATAGGGCTGCTACGTGATCGCGTGACATCATCGCAGTGTAACACCTTTTATCCAAAGCACCACACCACACAAGACAGAAATAAAAGGTTCACCTCTGCTTTGATTTTATGCCGGGTTGCGTGGGAAGTGACATATTTTTTCAACCAATCAATAAATTTCAGTGTGTTAAGCTCCACCTTTTTGGTCCGAATCGGTTAGATTAGTACCCCTATGGAAGGGTACCAAAAAAGTAGGACGGGTTGGGTATTAGGGTATCCGTCCCAGTTTTTACCTGTAAGTACGCAAAAAATGTGGTCAGACCTGGCCAGACCTGACTCGACCCAGTCCCGCTTGTGGAAACTGGGCCTCTGTGACCCACATAGCAGGTTAAAAACCAAAGGTGAAAGACCCTTTCAATCTATAGCCCCCAAATTGTGTAACTCACTTTCTCTTTAATTAAGAGCAGCCTCTGCCACCTTTTCTAACGTCTTCCCTGAAACTCATTGTGTCACCTCACCCTCATGTGGTTTAAGCATGTGCAAAAACAGCATCCACCACAGAAATGATTGGAATGAATGCAACGTGGAATGTTGCATCATAAAACTGGAAAACAAAAGCTACGAATCTTCCCTGTAAAAAGGCTACCAAACATATCACCATAAAAAATGAGTAAAGGTCTGGAAAGTGAGCATTAAATAGAATATACCAGCACCTAGAATCCAATTTCTTGTAGGGGGTGATGAATTTCATGTGCTGATAACTGTGACAAAGCTACTACTAAGGACAGGTTATCATACCAAAATATCATCTATAAACATGTACCTTTTCAAAAATTGTTACTAGATTTTGCGACCTTGAATGGTACCGATAAGGGAAAGGTTAGACTCTGGCCCATGGCCTACACTGCATGTGTGACTACATTGTAGTCACATGAAGTATCACTGTTGCCATCTTTTCTACATCGCTGCACCATAATGGGCTCTATGCACAGCTCCACTACTTCCTGAACTTAAGGTAGCTACTTTGTTCCCTGTCTTTCATGACTGGATGACTGATTAATCCAGGTATGCCTGACCTAAGTAACTGGCCAGACACACCTGGATTAATTAGTTTGTCTTGTAATGACAGACAGGAAACAAAGGAGCTACCTTAAGTTCAGGAAGTAGTGGAGCGGTGCATAGAGTCCATTCCAAATCTGATTCTGCCAAAAGACAGGCAGGTGGTTAAAATGGTTATTTAATCAATACATAATATTTAGTCACAAGCCAAAGTTGTACTTAATATATTGATTGATCAGCTTTATTTTGGTAAATTAAAACATTTTTAATACCAGAAACAAAATAAAACATTACAAACCAGTGATTTACCAAAAAAGCATAGGCTGAAGCCAAGGCTTATACTTGTCTACCCTGTAATATTCCCACAGATGTTCACATGGTTACACAATATAGCTATATGACAGAATAATCTTTTATAATTTTTAGGGCTGGGATAAATGATTATTTTTGAAATGATTAATCTATTGATAATTTTTTCGCTGCATCGATTAATCTAACGATTCACTTTTTCAGTTCAGTTTGATTCGATTATCGATGATCTCCCCATAAACTGAAAGGCAGCAATTTATACATATTGATATACATAACTAAAAAAAATTTTTAAAAAGAGCATGAATAAAAAGGCAGTGGGAGCGAGGAGCCTGTCATGGAGTCTTTCCTGAACCAACAGAATGTAAAATTTATGTCAGTGGATTTAGTATAATTACACTGGATGTAGTCGTTATCTCACCAGAGAAGAAACTCCAGATAGATCCACAATTTTGAGGATTTTTTTTTGTGTGTGTGTGTCTGAAAAATACAAGAATTTAACCAAGAAACCATTTATTACATTAACAAATTGAAAATAGTTATTGTATTGTTGAAGGATAGGTTTGTTGGAGTATTGATTCACATGTCAGTCAGTTATATATTCCAGAGAGATGAGTGATCACGTACGGGTGCCATGAGCACTACAGTGATGTGTCATAAGCTACAGACCTCCCCAGTAACTAACTTTGATCCCATTTGAGCTTTTATTGGCTGTTCTGTTGGATCATTAAGCTGATGATCCCAAATCGTTAACATCAGTCCTGATGAGGACTGACCTCGCTCTCCAAGAGCAGCTCATGCTTTGTGACAGCGGTGCTCATACACCTAAGCACACACACTTGGGTTTGACGCTTTATTTTTCATCTCATTTGGAAAGTCACGCATAATTAATCTATAATGTTCGACCAAAGCGCAGGTGAATTATCTGAAGCACAAACACACAAGATGATGGATTAAGAGATGAATATGCATGAATACACAGTCGAGGGCATGAATTAAAATGGTAAACAAACGCACTGCTGGATGGAGCGTCAACAATCGACCGAAGCATCGCTGTGGGCTCGTTTCAGTCACTGAGCAGCGCTTCCTCCTCTTTTCTTTGATCTGTCACTCGCTCCCTCACTTTCCTCCTTGTCTTTATTTCATCAACAGAGCTCATTTTAGCTGGATGATCTGATCAATAATTACTATCCAGGCCACACACAAACACACGCAAACTCATACACACAATACTATCTTTGTAGTAAACACAGCCTCATAAGATACAGAATTTAAAAAGAAAATAAGAAAATTTAGTGTTTATTATTCAAAGTATCACTAAATTGCCTTTGCTTCTCTCTCACACCCACATACACACACACCTACAATCACACAAATACCTTTAACCCACACACACACACACAATTCATCATCAGCGCTGCCCAGTTTGCAGCATCTTTGTTTTTGAGAGCCGGTTGGAAATGTCAAGCCTTCAAGATTTATTTAGGTCCTGCTGCACGTCAGAAAAATTAATAATCAACCAACAAGTTTTGACCCACATCATCACTCACCTCTGTTGCACTCACACACACACACATACTTTATTTTCTTATCAGAAAATGTTTTGCTTCAGAAACACTTGGACTCTTGCAGGCTCACGATTGCATCTGAGATCATTAAACAGCTTTCTTTTCTTTTTCCTTTTTTAAAATGCTTTTTAAAAAAATTAAAATGTCAGAGAAGCTGATTACAGCCGTGTTGCATGAAACTAATAACGCATGTTTTTATTCATCTAAATATATGATTTGATGCATTCTGATACTAAAATGGGATACATTTAACATTGTAAATAAAAAACAAAATAAAACTGTTACTTTTTTTGTTACTACCAATATTCATAGTTCTTGTTGTGGAGTGGGATGGCTGCTGGCTATGGCTGGGATAAACTATTTTTTTTTAATGATTAATCTAGAGATTGTTTTTTGATGCATCGATTAGCTTTGTTAGGGGGGAGGAGAGCCGAGAGGGAAAAGGGAGAAAAAAAAAAAGAAGACAAAAAAAAGAACTGCAGTTTAAGGGGAAAAAATTCTCAGGATAAAGTGTTTAGAAAGTCTGTAGTAGATATCTATCTAATTTACTCGAACCGGTCTATCAGTTTCCTTCACGGTGCACCGTTACCAGGCTCATTAAAACATGAGAAGCAAAAGCAGGAGCTGCTGAACAAGTTGGCCACAGCAGCTAGTGTTGCCATAAAAACAGACTGTTGGACCACTTTAACAGCAGAGAGCAACCTCACCATCATGTGCCACCACTGCCGACCTTCTCGCCGAGACGATGATTGAGGCTGTAGTGGGGAGTTGAAATAAATACGTATTTGAGAAAAAAACAACAACCAAAAAAAAAAAAAAAAAGAGATAAAAAAAAAAAACCCCCCCCTGGACTCACGGGACAATAGTACTCGTTCGTTCATTAAAGTATTGGTGAAATGAAGGAGTTTAGCTGCAGATAATGTCTTATAGAATAGCTGCCCTGTCTCTCCTATTATATGGATGTACACCTGAGGGTGACAGACCACCATCTTAGACACACAACCTTTTCAGGCTTAGAAACTGTGGTCCGTTTGTTACTGTAGGTAAATCCAAGTGGTTGTGGAGGGATCCACCTGGAATTTATGGAGCTTCTCACATAACAAAGCAGCTGAATCGTATTAAAAGCACTTAAGAAACCAAAGAACATGACCCTCAAAGTGCTGCCTGATGAGAGTGAGCACTCTGACGCAGGTAGATGATGGTGTCTTCAACCCAAAGCCTATTTCGATAAACATACTGTAATAGGTTCTGAAGGCCGATAACAGTCTGTACAGGACCTTCATCATGAGAGATGTTGGGGAAACTGGTCTATAGCCATTTAGGACAGATGGATGAGATGTTTAAAGTCCTGGAGAAAAGCAGGAAGTTTTCTTATTACCCTCCCCGTTTTACATTTGGCCTCTTTGAGACACATGTAGATAAACTCCAGAATGTGTTCTCTCATTTCTGGGTTGTTTTCACTCTTCTGCAGATCCTTTTAGTTAAATTTGCGGTAATCCAGAAATCTGTGCGCGGGTGTGTGCATGTGTGTGTGAATGAGTGCTGACTGCCTCTTGGGCTCCATATGAAATAATAGTGTTCTCAGACATTTGGATGGAGTGAACAATACTTAATAGGGCCATGATAATAAGTATTAAAATCAGTGGACCTGAAAGAAAATGTGATGAGAGTATTAATTAGAGGAGAAAAGGAGAGGGAGAGAGCAGTCACTGGTCCAAATAGAAATAAAATGAGGACTGAGACAGAAAAGTAAGAAAGACCTGCAAAACATCAGAGTGAAGGAGAGCGAGGTGATGAAGGGGGGGGGGATGGATGGATCGAGAGTGTGTGTGTGAGTGAATTGAGCCACAAAGAGAGATTGAGATGGATCAGGAGATGGAGAAATAGTTTGCACTTTAATTCTCATCTGTCTTGCTGCGTTGTATTGAAAAGAGGTGGGGGGCAGGCCATAATCATGCACACCCTGTGGGGTTTTTTCTTCTCTCTAATCTCTCCTTCACCATGGATAGTTCACTATGTCCTGCACACACACACACAGATATTCGGTGTAATGGGCCCTGTATTTCAGGATCTCATCATTAGACGCCCTGGCAGAGTAATCATCACTTCCTCCTCAGTCATCTTCTTTTCATCGGACATCGGGACGTTTTGCCCCCCGACATGAAATCATTTGAAACTTGTTTCATGCCAGTATCCTGATGTAAATGTGACCAAATTATGAGGTCTGTTTTTTCACTCCTAGCTTGTAGTTTTTATAAGTTTTCCATTATTTGATGTCTTTTTCTGCTCTGTTTAAGTCTTATTTTTGCTCCAGACTTCACTTCAGTTCTGACGTCACTGTCGCACAACAGCAAACACAACAGAGGAGATCATGATAATGGACATTGCCAGACAGAGACATAAAACCAGGCTGTGCAGTTTATGGGGGTGGTCTGTGCAGCCATATGTCACAGCTTCTTCTCATTTGTTCTTCCTATTTTGTCAAGTCTGCATTGGCTCAAATTTTGGATTAATTTTAAAATGTTAGTTTTCATGTATTTCCCAGTGTTGCATGATCAGACTCATCAGCATGCCCCCTCTTAGACATGGGTGATACCAAAATTTTTCCTGTCGATACGATACCAGTAGTTTTTGGTACTTTTTCATCAATACCACTGCCTTTTGCCCCTTAAAAGTACAGTTCATTAATATCTTGAGTGCAAGGACAATATATAAGTAAAACTTCAGAACAGAAATACTGGAAAGAAATGCTTTGAAAACAATAATAAATCATATTGTTAAGTAAATTAAAATTAAGATTAAAAACATTTTTCAGGTATCAAATAACTTAAGGTTAAGATTATAAACATTTATTCAGTGGAAAATGTTCAAATATGTGATATTATAAATAAACATTGTGTTCAATAACCTGCATCAAAGCACTGAAAGATACCAAAACATCATCATCATCACAAAGAATCTGGCTGCTTTCACACATCATTTTATTGCCTAAAACACTCAGAAGTGGAAAGAAATTGCACGTTTTGTATCTGTACAGTGGTATCGTGATACTCAAAAAAGTATCAATTCTGATATTTTGTCTGGCTGGTATTGAAGTATCGACTCCAGGGTTTCGATATACCCATCCCTACCCCCTCCCCTCATAATAACCAGCGGGGTTCACAAACTGCCGTTCAAAACTCAGTATGATGTAAATACTTACTGAGTTTACCATCAACCAACACAGTAAATCAGTTTGGGGGCCGATGTGCAGGTCACGTCTCTCCCTCCTTCGTGCACCAGCCACAATACTTACATCTGTCATCGAGTCTGCGTCTCTGAAGAAGCTTGTGTGGTTTAACCAGCACAGCAAAAACTGTCTGCACCAAGTTAGAGAACGGAGCTTGATCATTGCAGCAGGAGGCTCACAGCCTCCATCCTGCCTGCACAAAATGCTGTGACAGAATCAGTTTAGCATCAGAGAACATTCCATCTTTCTTCTCTTTAAATTATTCTGCCGTTAAGTTTCCCTCCGTGTACCAGACGTCTCCAACACCATATAGAATAATAACAGCTGGATTTTGCTTTAATATATTAGTTAAAAATTATATGTTGAGAGTGAGAAATGAATTTGCTACTACCATATACAGTAACACACACAAAAGTACTGAAAACTGGTACTGTTTGGTACCGATTCGCAGGTACCTGAAGTTGGTACCGTATGGATTTAAATGTGAACCGTACCCATTCCTACACAACATGCCGCAGTCATCCAGTCATACACACATTCACACCCTAATAGGCACATCAGGAGGTAACCTGGGATCCAGCGTCTTGCCCCACACTTCAGGATGTAGTCTGGGGAAACCTGGAACTGATCCCCAAACCCTTTGCGTACTTCCTGCTTCTAACTCTGAAAAGGCATCTCTGTTGTTTCTGTGAAATTTTTCAAAGTGTTGAAGACATGATGATTAATCTGTTGGTTTTGTTCTGTAAATGTTGACAGCGTCCTCCTCCAGGGGGATTACAGTTTCCTGAGGGACATCAACATTTGGCATCCCTTCGTCACCATTGGGGTTTATTCCTCCACCCTCTCAGCTGCAATGAGCAATCTGATCGGAGCCTCGCGGATCCTCTACGCCCTCGCCAGGGATGACTTGTTTGGTGGGTAGAACTCTGGTGGGGTTTGGGACCAGATCTTTTGTATTATCGTGATTATTTACATTAAGATCTAGGGGTGTCCCCAACTAAGAATTTTCATGGTCAGATCTGAATATTTGTTTGTTTAAAGGGGGGTAACATGCAAAATTGACTTTTCTGAGCTTTTTTATCATGTTATTATGTCATTCTTTCCCCATATAAAAT
Source organism: Atherinomorus stipes (assembly GCA_023101725.1). NCBI lineage: Eukaryota > Metazoa > Chordata > Actinopteri > Atheriniformes > Atherinidae > Atherinomorus > Atherinomorus stipes. The sequence goes on from JALJCO010004176.1 coordinate 39,080, forward strand.
GCCCTGGGGGTTATTTTGACTCATTCACGTATATTTGTGAAATCCCTGAATGACTGTAGAAAACCAACATATCTGCCAGGACGGCTGCTACCACACAACACCTCCAATACTACGAAGCTCCTCCCCCTTCCTTGCTAAGCTCCGCCCCACCAGAGCATGAGAGTGTTGTTATGAGTGGAGTGGGCATGTCGGAAACAGCAGGAGGCATCTTAAAGGGACATCAGTGAATTTTTAAGGCGTCAGATACAGACATGGAGTGTTGTCACATTTCTTTAAGTTGTTTTTTTTATGTATGTTGTATTTTCAAAACTACTGAAGGTAACACAGTTATTTGGTTGTGCCATAAAAGGTATTTATGTGCCTAATATTGACATGAAACCCTCTCTTTAAAATGTATCTCAATTAAAAAAGAATACGTGATAGGTCAGTAGGAAACAATTCCTTCTATTTATTTTTATCTTCCAGTTAGCACTACAGGTTTAACTAATGTATTTTTTATTGCTGTTTTTTTGGCTTAACAATTTAAAGTCGGGAGATGATGTGAAAGTGCATAACAGCCTGTGCCCACTCTGCTGTGCATGGTGCAATCGTGAAAAATACAAAGTAGTGTTCTGATGGAATAACCTTCCCTGAATAAATAAAGAAATTACACACAAAAAAATACTGTATAGTAATGAAATGAAAGTCATATTCATGTAAAAAACAAGTAGTGATACTGCGCTGATTAGATGCAGTCTCCAAGTAAAGTTTAAAATGTCCCAAAATAAAATGAGATTCAACAGAAACAAATCCCTCCATATAGAGCGGCCACGTTTTACTGCATCTGTTGCCATCTGACTTTTTAGAAGTTGTGTGAAAACCAACTTATTCATGTTGGACGGGAGAAGTGCGCTCCTCGCTTTTTAGTATTATCCCGATACCAGAAATTCAGTTGTCAATACCAAATTTGATTCTACGGTCAAATTAAAAAATATAAAAAACAAGCCTTGCAATAAATAATTTATTTATTAAATTATTCACCTCTTTACAAGGTAGAAACCTGAACATATAAATAAATAAAATCTGCCTGGAGTGGTGTTTTTCCTTCAAGTATTTACAACAAATGTGCTTTTGTTGCCATAATGAATAAAGGTTCATCAACCATGAACAAATAAATAGAAAAAAACAAAAATACAATAGAGTTGGTCTGTAATGGTATGAAGCCTTCAAGTATTTGAAAGAAAAAAAAACAAGCATTTTTATCTAATAAACAAAGTTTCAACAAACACAACGGGAAATTATTGGACTACAGATAACAGCACACATATGTGAGCACACTTGGAGTGAAACAATTTTAGGTGACGTCGTGTTGATTCAAGGACATGATAAAAATGGATCACCCTCCAACAATACTATTTATAAAGTATAAATCACTCCTTTCAAAACACTTTCCCTTCTTATTTTAGACAAGTCTGATAAAAGAAAATGATTTGGATGGTTTTATTTTTTATTATCAGGGCTATCCGTTTAATTTGGGCTTTTTACAGCGATCTGATCCAGCACAGAACGGCTCCACGCACTCTAATGGTGCGTTCAGACCGAACGTGTTGTCGGTGGCAAAAACGCGCTTGACGCCCAAAGTTTGACGCTGGTTCACATAAAATCAGACGCTGACATTCAGAGACCAAAAAGCTGCTGACGGGTGGCAAGACTGTCTAGAGTGGTGGTGGATCCGTCTGTTTTCCTTGTCTGTGTGGGATGAAACTGAACAGCTGCTTGGCTTTATTTACTCCACAAAGCCAGAGAAAAATGTCGTCGGGCGTTTTTGCTCTGTGTGGGGATTCAGTAGACTGTTTAGATGTGTTCTGAGTTTAGTTAGTTTCACCGTTTACTCCAGAAACCGCACGCTGACGGTGGGCGCGTTCAGCTTTCATCCTATCCACCCCAGCTTAATGACCTACAGTCCTGCCTCGGGACGGCATTATAAGCTTATTAATCCGATCGGGACGGCAGGTCATCAACCCGCCGTTCGGGAACCTGGACTCAGATCACAGTTTATCCTCCACGGTCTCCGTGGTGGGGAGAGATTCCCCGTCCTGTCAGAAAATGTGTGTCTGCGTCACGACTGACACATGCTGAGTCTCTGATTGGTTGACGGCGGGGCCGGCGCGGCAAAAGTTCAGATTTTCAACTCCGGCGTTACCGCACCTGCCGCGCGTTGGGTGCGGCAAGCGCAGCAAACGCCAAAACGCTCCAAACGCGCCGCGCCCGACGCCCTAAACGTGCCGCAAGAAGGTTTGACGCTCCTTAACGTGCGTTTACACAGACTTTGCATGTAAACCTGCCGCCCTTGCTGCACCTGCCGCGGCCGGTCTGAACGCACCATAACAATGAACAGCTGACAGCGTGTGGACACGTGTTATCTGATGCAGAGATGTGAGACGCATGATCATAAATCCTTCTGTACATCTGATGTGAAAGAGTGCCGGGATCATTATGACTTGAGCTGAATAAATATATGTGCTGATTAGGGCGGGACTCTGTCTGCAAGAGCACGCTGTGTGTTCCTGGATGCATTTACGTAAGAAAGGCCGAGCTGACGAGGCGTGAAAAAGCCCCGGGAAATACCAGATGCAGACAAAAGTCGGCAGTTGGTAAGAACACTAGCGGAGTCGAAAAAATTCAGCAGCTTGGTGGTTTGAGTGTTAATGAATTATCTTCAAAGCCTGATGGCTGATTCAGGTGCGCCGAACCCCAGTTGTTCTGCGGTTTTGTTTCAGCGTGGTGAGATGCAGGGATGTCTGGCAGCTGGTGTGGGATGATGCGCCGTGGGGGTTGGAGTGGGGCCGCAACGCAGCTGGAGTACGGCGCACGAGGGCCGACAGCTGGGATTAGGAATGGTGGCCCACGACAGTGGCTCAGGTGGTAGAGCAGGTCGACCAATGATCCTGGGATCGGCGGTTCGAACCCCGATCCCCCAGCCATATGTCGTTGTGTCCTTGGGCAAGACACTTAACCCCCCCTTGCCTTGTATGAATGTGTGTGAATGTTCCGGTGGTGGTCGGAGGGGCAGTAGGCGTGAAATGGCAGCCACGCTTCCGTCAGTCTGCCCCAGGGCAGTGTGTGGCTACATACGTAGCTTAGCATCACCAAGTATGACTGAGGAGTGAATGAATAATGGACCTACTGTGAGCTTTTTGAGTTCCTAGATAGGAAAAAAAGTGTGATATAAATCTAATCCATTATTATAAAAAAAAAAAAAAAAAAAGGAATGGTGGCCCACCACTCCTAAATGAGTGTAGAGGAAACGTCCATATATGGCTCCTTGTTCCTTTTTCTTCCCAACGAGATGAAGCAGAGCAGCTGCCCCCCCCCCCCCCCCCCCCCCCCCTCACTCTGAGGAGATGTATTCACTGATCTCTTTGGCCGATGAACACTGCTTGTACACCCGGTACCTCCAGAACAACCGTAATGCTGGAGCCAAAACATTGGACGTATTTCCTCCTTTCACTGCAACTTTTTTATGTTTTACAGGCTGGCAAGTCGTCCTTCACAACATCACCTTGGTCATTTTTTTTTATATACAACTAAAGAAATCCCAAAAACAATGATTGAATTAATTTGTTTGGAGGGAATTACTCTTCCTCTGCTGTGCTGTGAGTTGCGCTGATTGCTGATATGGTTCAGGCATAATATTTTATGGAAAGTGATGATTTGGAAGGATTGTTCCGATTAATTAATCGTAATTGTGACTCAAGTAATCGGCACTTCCACACCTGCTGCAGTCATTATTAACAGTGGTGAGCAGCTTCCTTTTCCAGTGCTCTCATCCTTTTTTAAGCACATTGCAAATTGATTTGCCCCGTTTCTGTCTAAGCATGAGGTGAGCTTTTCTGTGTCAGGAGGGATTAATGGCTGTGCAAGCATGAGTTACTCTGCAGAGTGATCATCAAGGCAGACGTCTGCAGCCCGTCTGTTGACCAGCAGCCAAACGGTTAACATGAACCAGGTTGATCTGTGCCATTAAAACTCTGACGGCGGACGCATGAATGTCTTATGGTGGAGAAGAGACCAGATAGTTACTGACAACACTGTAAATGCACAGGTGCGTCGCTCATGTTAATGCATGCAGCTCACTACTTAACCTTCCCGCTGTCCTATGCAAACCAGCCGATAGATGTTCCAGCTTCACAACACACACACACACACACACACTCAGAGGGAGTTTTCCTCTCACACACTTCCATCAATTTCTCTTCAATAACTCACTAATCTGTAACTCCTTCACCTCCATCCTGCCTCTCTCCATCCTCTCCATCAGTCAGCTGCATTGACTCGACCTGAAAGTCTCACTGATTTAATTCTCATCCTTCATCAGGTGTGAAATTCACTCTGAAATTCTGACTCCTCTCCTCCATCCATCTCTCTTCCTTCCATCCTCCCTGTCTGCTCAGCTGCTCTTTGTCTCTGTTTGGTGTGGGGAACAAAATGGTCAAACTTGAAGCTTCACCTGGGAAAAGTGCATGAATGTGCACTGCTTGTTCCTCCAAAAAGTCACCACCTGGATTTAACTAAGCAAGTATGTAAGAGCCTCATTGGAGGATTCCTGCATGGATGATAAACTGACGTCTGCTGAAACATTATCTAACTCTTAAGTGGTGCAGTGAGCAGCTTCTAATTTCTTAAACAATGATGTAAAAAGACGCATAAAAGATGTTAATCTGTTTCAGAACGGTCGAATTATTTGCATTAAGCAGAGAAAACATCTAAAGAGATTCTGAAACTATGAAGATTGGATTAAGAACTATGGGTAGACTGATATTTTAGGCTGATATTTGCGTTTTATGCTAGTATCTGTCGCCTCATCGGGTGTTACAGACTTTTCTTTTTAATATATTTATTTCAGGTGTTTTTCTTTTTTATGTCACGAGTTGTAGAATTACTTTTCATTGAATCACCTTTGTTATATTAATTTGCGAGTCAAGTGCAGTACCGCCCCCAAATATCGGCCGGTTGTATCGGCCACCGGCTGAGACTGAAAAGAAAATATCAGTGTCGACCTTTGAAAAAAAAAATCTGTATTGGTCAATCCTTTTTAAGAATTGTCCGATGCATTATTAAAAAGTGAAAGGATAGTGGGGAACTTGATCCTCCAGGAAGAAATGTGGTTGGAAAAAACATCTTGAAAGATGATGGTTGGTGATCGCTTCAACATTTGGTGAAAACAACAGTAGAATTCAGGGGTATGCTTAAAGGACAACTTTCTATTCTTTTCAACCTGGACCTTATTTCTAGGCGTTTATACGTGCATCCTTCATGAAACCAGAATTGAAGTTTACACAAGGAAAACTTGGAACACTTAGTAAAGAATGCTAATGAATCAAGACTTTCCATTATTAGAGCTGTATTCTTTTCAGATGAACATACAAGAATCTAATTTTTTTTCTTCTTGAAGTTGAAGAAAGTAATCGTCCATCCAGCCTTTTTTTTTTCTTCCTTTTTTTTTTTTTTACAGGCTAAAAATTTATGTAAAACAGGCAGTTTCAATACCTCATTAGGTTTAAAAGAGATATAAAAGTGGATATCATCTGCATAACAGTGGTAGGAAAGATTGCTGAAAGTGCTCAAGGTTGGCTGAAGAGAGTAAAAGTAGACCAGAAATAATGAAAATGTCCTCAACTTTACATTTGATTTCAAAAGAAAGAACTAGCCAACCAAAAGTCGGCAATTAACTTCAAGCTGGAGATTGCTTCTTTGGTTCGGTAAGTTAGGATTTTTTAAAAAAACTAACCTTTATTAGTTCTTGGCACTATGATCAAAATTATATTTGTTTTACTGTGTTTGACAGTTTTTATACCAGGTGTTAAAGGAATAGTACACCCACAGAATGATGTGCGTTCATTTTGTACTCACCCTCATGCTGAGCAAGACTCTGGAGCACTTTTTTCATATCTCAAATGCAGCTGGAGATCCGGGGGGGGGTTTCATTACCTGCTGACTTTCATATAATGGAGGTGACAGGCGCTCAAAACAAAAAGGTCCTTAAAGACACACAACGGAACTTTTTGCAGTTTTCTCAGTGACGCGCCCCCGATCGGCGGCTAAACTAGCATCCATCTTGTTCGTACCTGTACTGTAAGCTCACTCCAGCCAGTAAAAGACAGTCTTATCTTGACTCTTGTTCTGTCCCTTCCTCTGTTTCTTTTCCTCTCTTCCTCCGGTGATGTTTCCTTGCGTTTCTTTACCGAATTCGACATGATGCGCATTCAAAACAGCCGCGACGTTGATACCTGGTTTACATCCGGTTGCTAGTGAGTGACGCGGTGCTGCAACCAATAGTTGGCTGCAACGTCACGGTCGTGTCCCGGATGGGAATCTTACATACTGCTGTTTCTGAGCCCCGGGACGCCTCTGGGCACTGACAGCTCGAAAATGCGCATAATGAATGTTGGTGTGACATCAAAACGAGTCAGAAACACAGACTTTTAAGGTCTAAAAGTTACGTTGTGTGTCTTTAAAGTCCAAAAACTTGTCAATATTCCTCCATACTGCTCGTCCAATGTAATCCAAGTGTCCTGAGTGGGTAGCGTCCATAATTTACTCGAAACGACATCATTTCGTATATTTTTAGAGCCTTAACAATTGACCATCGCACTTCCTCGCTCCATGCTCCATGACACTATGGAAGCCGCGGCAGACGAGGACAAGGTTAGCGTCTCCCTGAGTTGGAAAAAGCTTGAGGCGTCATTTACGCCATCGTCCTCGTCTGGCTCAGAGCAGAATGTAAACGGATGAAAGGCGGAATTTCTTCTTCTACGCTTGCATTATCAGCAGAGTAAGCGTTGAACGCGCGCCCTCATCTGGTTTGGTCTGCCGTGGCTTCCGTAGTATCGTGAACTTGCATGGATGCGCATCTGGAAAGTACGATGTACTACTGTTTAGGCTATGAAAATATACTAAATGATGTTGTTTCGAGTGAATTATTGAAACTGTGCTCAACCGCTACCCACTCAGCACACTTGGATGACATTGGACGAGCAGTATGGAGGAATATTGCCAAGTTTTTGTGGACTTTTATGGACCTTTTTGGATCAGGTGCCGGTGAACTCCATTATATTAAAGTTGGGGGGGAAACAAAAACCTGTCCGATCTCCAGCTGCATTTGAGATATTAAAGTGCTCCAAAGTCTAGCTCAGTATGAGGGTGAATAGAAAATGGAGGCACATCATTCTGTGGGTGTACTATTCCTTTAACCACATTTTTTTACTGACTGAGGGAAGAATTACTGCACTAGTTTGCCTAAAGCCATACTCTGACAGGATTAGTATTATATAGGGACCACGTTTTGTTTGTAATAATTACAGAGATTGTCTGTGGCGATAATTCTGTGTGAATCGGCCATTTTGGTGATTTGCGATATAAAAATTCACCCACAAATTACCTACTATAATTTGCTAAACTCAGTGGTCCTCTGATAATACTAATCCAATAGATCCAATCGAATAGAAATCTCTGTGATTTGGAAAGAAATGAACAGGATGTGACACGTGATTTGGCGGTATTTTTTCCTTGGATGCATTTAATTTCCTTTTTGCAGAAGAATGGAGACTGAAAATAGGTTTTCCTTCTAAATTAATATGTTTATGATCATTTACAAGCATTTACTTTGGAATCGGAGTGATGGCGGGAGTTACACCAGTCACACACAGGCCTGTATGAAAAATTGCATTTTACCGCAGCGAGTAGCGTTTATTTTGGACAAATGTGACATGGTGCAAGTTCTTAAAGAATTGGTAACGACAGTCAATAAGTTATTTATGTTGTTTCAATGCATTTGTCTTTGAATGATCATCTGCCGCTGATGAAAACGCAGCTCGTGTTAGCAGATGTTATGCAATGTGCAGTGGTTTGATATTATATCTGCTAGATGTCTGTGCGTTTCAGATGACTCTCAGACTTCAGTTATCCCGTTTGAATGTGCCACAGAACAAAACAGACCCCCCCACGTTCCAGTTCCACCATGTTCCCAATGTTGTTTAGGTTGTTTTAACCAGTGTTTATGGTACAAACAAATTCACATAACATTAACAAGTTTTCAGCACTAACTGCTCCACCTCTTTTTACTAATCTCCATAAAATCTTCGAATTGTTGCCTATCTTTAGTATCAGCGATTGATCCAGGAGTGTTTCCGACTTGCTGCCTCCAGAACCCCACAAACCTGTTTCATCAATCACCAGAAACCATCCTGAAAAGCTGAACTCTGCATGAGAGAAGCTTTCAACATTTCAACCACCAGTAAAACATTTTTCACAGAGCAAACACCAGCCAGTAACAAAAGAAGTATCCACACAGCTGTCCACCTGAACCAACTGTCCAAACCTGTCCAGCCTGTTCCAACTTGGAGATGTAACCCAAAACTACAGATGGTCATTTGTTGCTTTTTCTGCCCATGCCATTAATGTGTGTTTGAAGAATGTTCTCTCTCTTCATCCCTGCAGGTAAGGTGCTGTCTCCAGCCAAGAAGACATCCCATAGTGGTAACCCCTGGGTCTCTGTGCTCATCTCCTGGTTCCTTGTGCAGGTTAGTGGAGAGCCGCTTCCTCTGTTTTGCAGAAATATAAAGTCTTCATTTCCTCTGAGTTGGGACAGAATTTAACATCCACACAGCTGATGTAAAAATATAAAGCACAAAAGATCCAGAACCCAGTTACATGAACTAAAGTTCATGAGATTATAGGGCTGTGCGATATGACGATATGAGATTGTGAAGCTAAAACACAAAGATCGTAGAACTGTCTTAATGTGTCTGTTTACACAACGTTTTTTTCTCTTCCTCTACCAAATCACACCACGTGCTTGTCCGCCTTATGCTGACATGACAGACACCGATGAACCAATCAGAGCGAGCTACAGTGTGTCAGCATGGTGCTGTTTTGTTTAGCTCCTCCCCTCTTTCCCAAACACACAAGCGAAGGCAAGCGTGGCTGCTAATAAGAGTACAAAAGTGAGGAGTTGCTCCCGAAAAACGTTCGAAATCAGTAATATGAACTGGTTTGGATTTTCAAAGTTTGCAAAGATGAGGTTGGTACGTCTGATGGAAATACGAGCAGCATTTTAATCACCGTAGGGGAGCAGACACACCTCCGCCCACACAGGTAAAAACACAACGCTGACAGGTGTTCGACAAGACAACTCAAGCGCTGGAGAGACATGTACCTCCACTTCAGATCAGAACTGTGTGCTTCCCTCACCGCCAGGCAGGGCACAGAGGTGCTAAACAGACACGGCGGAGCTCAGAGCGTCTGCTTGAAATGTAAACAAACAGCTAAGCTAGCGTTAGCATTGTATTTATCTAACGGTTGTTCGTAAACTCTGCCCATTCATAACCCCGCTACTCCGATCTGACCACTGATGTTTCACCACGTATTACTCTCCCTATTGAGATCATGATCTGTCTTTTAGGTTGTTTTAATGTAGTTTTTCATGTAGTTTCTCTTCCTCCTCTGTATGTAGCTTCTGACTACGTCACATAGAGCTGTTATCTCATTGGCTGAGCTCTGAAAGGTCAGAGGCAAACAAGGTCAAAGTTCACATAATTTTCATTAAAAGTTGTGGAAGAATTGTCAAGTTTACATGGTGGCTGAAGTATATTGTTTCACAAGAAGTGACATTTGTGACTTTTCTTAAAAGCTGTTGTTGATGTTTGGTTTTATTGTATTTCAGTCTTGATTGGATTTTAATGTGAATTTTCTAAAAAAGGATTTTTGCTCAGCTAAATAAAGTTCTTGAACAGCACCTGTTTTAAGGGATCTTTTGTCCTTTTCAGGGGTGTGATTTTGAATGGGTAAATTGGTTTGTGTTACTTTTAATAACTTGCAAAATAGTCTGAATGATCTGCATGGAAAAAAAATTGTGATAAAACCGAGATCGTGATTTTGCAAAGAAAATATCGTGACATAATTTTTTCCCCATATCGCCCACCCCTATGAGATAATGAAATCAGATGATTCTTACTGCGTGATGGAGACCAGTGGTTCCATCACCACCTACTGCTGAACTCTTCATACTGCTGTTAATGAGCCAGACTTTCCTCTTTCTTCTTCGAGTAAATTTTGGTGTGAAAGCAAATCAAACCGAAAGAAGTTGCAAAACTGTCCCCCAGACCATATTGTTTTACTTGTTTTAAAATGCGAATCCAATCGATTCTAATTTGAAGATGCTCCCGTCTAACGAGCCATCTGCTGCATCAGGTTGTGCAGCTTTGTGATTGCAGGAAAATGCAGAAGTTTGCAAGAAAACTGTAAGAAGATGGCGGAATGAACAGTGTCGCCTTCGCCTTTTAAACTCCGTCCAAAGAAAGCAAGAAATGTGGTTGTGGTATTTTTCTCCTCTATTGTCGTCTAAACGAGGGGAAAGAAGTCAATTTATACCGAGGAGAAAATATTGGCAGAGGATAGGAGGCTAGGGATGGAGAGACAAAGAGGAGGCGGAGGACTTTACGAGCAAATAGGCCTGACTAAACCATCATTATCTGAGGTGAGTGTTAAAGGCTGAATGGCTCGTCATTATTTGCTCCTCTCTCTCCTCCTCATCCTCCGCCACTCTCCAGGAGATGAGGACGAGCGTTTAGATTGAAATCGTTAGCTGCTTCGCTGCCGCTATCAGAGATCATTTACTGTCCTCCTCTTCCTCTCTACGTCCTCCTCCACCATTTGAGTGATTAACTGATGACATAAGTCTGATTGTAATCTGGCCTTGAACACTCAAGACTCCGCAGGATGGAAAAGGAAGGGGCAGCGATCTGTTAATGGAGCTCTTAGTTAAGGAAAAATGACAAGAGAGCTCAGGGAAAAGGAAGGTCTGTAGAGAATCAGGTTGGATGGTTTTCAACAAAAGTTGTTACAGTAAAAGAATTAAAGAGATCTGCATAGTTTTGGTGAAGTTGAAGGGAAATAAAGGCTGAATTTCTGCTGCAAATTTGTCTCAGCGAAGTTACAATCATATGTTGATTGGCAGTTTCTTTACACATGTTTAGAATAAATTATTTAAGTCTGCTAGTGTGTAAATATGTGCTGCTTCACATCTAACCTGCTTTTATTCTAATACAACGCTGAGCTTACAAATCTAATTGCCCTTGAACCCTGGATGTTTGTGCCCTTGGATTTTCTCCACTCATTCTGAGATTGCAGTGAAACAACCTGTCAGAAACCCTGAGCCAATGCAGAGCCAGATGTAATGATGATGGCACTACCTCCTTGTGGATGGACATACTGTCTGCATCTGTAGAATCACAACTACGGACGTCACAATTACATGATTTCACAATATTAAACGGTATTGAACGCCACATTGAATTAATCATAAAAAGCCCTCAAATCATCCCTACCCAGAAAAGATTATGTCCAAAACTAGGGATGTCCGATATTATCAGCCGATATTGGCATTAAAATGCGATACTGGAAAATATCAGTATTGGTTTTTTGGACCAATATTTTTAAAAAGGAAATCTTGCTAGATTTCGTTGTTCCGTAATGAAATCTTGCAGGATCCTGTTCCATTAGCATCACTCCAGCATGTATAAAAGCCCCTGTTATTGTGGGAGAACTTCATTTCCCAGCATTCCTTTTAGAGCCATGTGACTACGGTGCAGCTGCTGCTGCTACAGACTGACTTGCTTTGACTTGCTTAGAATTAGCCACATGTTGATAATACCTGCTAGTATCTGATATCTGGCAGCCAGATGTCCAAAATGAACTCCTCTGGCTGAGTTAAGGAGATTTTGGCATCTTTGCTCTCAGAGCAGAATACCTCACAGTTCTCTGCATATATCGCTATCGGTTGGTATTGGATATCAGAATTTAAGAGTTAGACAATATCAGATATTTGTTTAAAAAAAAAAAGAAAAAAAAAAGCCAATATCAAACACCCCTAGTCTGGTGCAACTTGTATAGCATGCTAGAAAGGAAAAGTTTGGTGGAGAAAGAGTTACTCCTTCCAAATAAATAAATTCCAAATAAAATGTTAAAATCGCAATAAGCAAAAAGCGTTGGTTTGTCTTTCCGTATGTCTGTCAGCAATTTTACGGAAAAGTACTGGACGGATTGATCTTTCACCAGCCGTGTGCCTCAGCCCAAGGACAAACCCATTAAATTTTGGTAGTGATCCGGATCACCTTCTGGATCTGGGAATGTTTTGAAGGATTCTTTATTATTGTGAGATCGGCCATGTTGGAAAGGCTGTCGTTTGTTGCATTACTGTGCTGTTGTGATTAAGAGTGACCAGTAAAGACAGTTAACTGTACAAGCGAGTCCTGTGTGTTCTGACTGACACCCCATGGTGAACATCAAACCTCCTTACCAACGCCTAAACAGTCTTACATGAACATCACCCTAATAGGCAAAATTTTGGGATTTTTTCGATATAACAGCCATACAAATGGCTGAAGTGTTTGGCAAAAAATTAATAATAATAATAATAATGAATTTTATTTGTAACGCACTTTACATTTGAATTCAAATCTCAAAAAAGTCTCTAAAAGACCATAACATTAAAACAGAGTAAAAGACAATCATTAAAATCAATACATTTGAAGGCATACGTAGCCCATTTTAAGAATTAAATCTAAAAATCAGCAATTGAAAGCATTTCTAAAAAGGAAAGTTTTCAATCCTTTCTTAAAACAGTCCACCGTCTGTGGGGCCCTAAGATGGTCTGGGAGGGCATTCCACAGACGGGGAGCTGCGGCTTCAAAGGCCCTGTCGCCCATTGTTTTTAGCCGTGTCCTGGGTGGGGTCAGACGGAAAATTACAAGAAAGGTTCTCAATGAGTTCTATAATGTTTCGAAAGTTGATCCGGATCCAGAGTAAATTCAGGATACTATGATCCAGAACACACAAATATAAGGGAGTTGAGCTGCATGACGGAGGTCTGCGCTCTCCGAGTGCTTTTCTAGCTTGTTTGTTTTTTAAAATTCAGAATTGATTATTCCAAATTAAATAATTGGGAATTAAATTATTCCTTTGTGAAGGTTACCACGGCTGTGGTTAAATTTTTACCCGTCTGTCCTCTCTTCTTATGCTTTTTAAGCATTTTTAGGTGGTCCACAAGTCTAGTGCACTGTCCCACATCTAGAGTCCCATCAAATTTATAGTCATTCCTCCCTTTATGAAGAAGCCTCACTGACTCCCGATGTGTTTCTGCCATGTATTTAGCATCTCCCGACAACCTCGGGTGGTGCCTTACTGCAGTTACTCCCCATATTATGAAGTTTTGAAGTTTGCGACTTCGTCTAAAGGATATTTCTCCAGCGGACTCTTTCCTTTTTTTCCTCCGAGCCAAGCTTCTAGCCCAAACCTAATGTTTGGTCCACACTTGAACTACAGTAGGGTTTCTATCCCAGGAATGTGGGGAAGTTTTTAGATCCTGATCAGAAGTCACTTAACACCTTTATGATTTCAGAAAAAAATTGACGTACAGTACAAAAACTTGAGATGGCAGTTTGTATGTGTTCAGTTAAATCTAATTTCATTTGGTCATGTTTCACCAGTGTACAGTTAAACTATACAGTTCAGTGACAAAATAATAAATAAACACGTTACAGGTATTACATGCAATTTTTTTTGGTCCCCCTCAGTTCTTAAATAATGACTTTAGGGGGGGGGGGGTTATCATTGTAAAGTTGTTTCATTTTCAATCACACTGAAAGAGTCAGTTTTGACCTGTGTGTGAACTTGTAGTGATTTAAAAACTATTTTTAATTAGAAAGTATGAAAGGAAAATGGAAATAATGATCAGTGATAGTCAAAAACATGATACTTAAAGAATACTTGGAATACTCGATCCTAAAATAAACTGATTTCAAAAGATATAGATGTAAAAATCTCAGCCAGCATGAAATAAGCATAGAAATGAATGCGGATCATTTTTGACTCATGTTGTGCATCAGAGAGTTGACTAAGAGCTCCAGTAACAGAGAGCTGGCCCTTTTCTTTTCTATCCCGCAGAGTCTCAAGTGTTCAAGGCCAGATTACAATCAGACTTTCAATCATACTTGAATTAAGAAAAAACTGTCCTCTTGATTAAAGCCCGTAAAATATCTCCCTTAGGTGGCAAGAGGCCAGAGACATTCACGTCAAACAGAGGAACTGTGGACAAACCATAACGGCAGAAACCAGACCAAACACCTCACACACTTGTGGCTATGTGGGCACATGAGGTGTCCTGAAATAACTACTAGGGGGCAGTAAAACTCTTGTGCTGCAGAATCCAGGAGTACAGAGATGATGTTTTTGATAGTGCAGCGTATGGCACAGAAAAGGTGGAAACTGTTTGACTCAAATGTTTCTACATGTGTGAAAATGGCACAGCCGCATTTTAAGAGGACAATGCCAGGATTCACAGGGCTGAAGTTGTGAAAGAGTGGCTCAGGAAGAGTGAGACATTTTCACACATCTGGCCAGCATAGTGTCCAGACCTGAACCCCATTGAGAATCTTTGGGATGTATAAGAGAAGGCTTTGTACAGTCGTCTGACTCTCCCTTCATTGCAACAAGGTCTTGTGACATTGCAGGAGCTTATCAAAGCAATGGCACAGCAAATGTTGCTGTAACCAAAGCTAAATGTGGTTCAATGAAATATTAGTGACTTTTTGCGTATATACATGAAGAGTTCATTTGCAAAAACAGACGTACACTACTGAGAAAAATCTCTTCACATATATCGTGTGTATACATTTCCTCCTCTGCTAACCTGTTTTAGGGCTTTGACTTTCGCCCAGAAATCAAATTCGGAGCTCATTTGTTTTTTAGTATTAATATTTGAATATATTCAAATTTTTTGACCATTAAATGCCTTCAATAAGATTTGGCGTCAAACTGAAGTTGTACATGTTCTGTCCACCAGAGGGCCATCAATGTCAGGGGACTACATGCACGAAAGGCTTCTTGAAGTATTTTCGTGTGTTAAAATAGTTATTGATTAGCAAACAAGATACTCAGTGTCGAAACGAAGATCTAATGAGCAGAATATAACGGAACATAGGGCTGGACGATATAGAAAAAAAGATTATCGATTAAAAAAAAAAAATCTGTATCGATCGATATAGATATTTATCAAAAAGCCATTATCAAATTAAAAGCTATTTTAGGTGCAGTCCCGGCCATTTAAGCTTTTGCTGAATTACCTACTTATAATAAAGTTCAAACTAAAGCCGTTTTCAGATTTGCATTGCGGAACATGAGCAGTAAAGTCCGTCCGTTCTTTAAACAGACCTTGCTGACTTATTGTGTCCAGGCGCTTTCAGATTAGGAAATGTTGCAGAAAAGTCAGCACAGCCCCGCTCTCCCTTCAACTCTGCCCAGATCATTTTCTTGTGCTTTAAGCCAAAACGACGTGCCGCAACATTTCCGCTCTTGTGACATGTAAACCAGCCGGTACATGTCCGCTACATCTCTGAGGTAAAAGACCAGAACACATGTCTGAATGCAAACGTTATAAAGGACAGAGTTCGCAATATTACTGCTTTCCAGTGGAAGTCTAAAAGGGGCATAACACTGAAACCCAATACGCTACAGCAGAAAACTGTGCTTCTATATTGAACTTTTATTGACCCTCTTTTTTTTATATTGAAAAAACCTCTATCGATCGATATATATTGATATTGAATTATCGTCCAGCCCCAACGGAACATGCTGTTACGACACAGTTAATGCTCCATCTGTCGCGATTCACAACTTCACCAGACGCAAACAATGCCAGACGTTTCACTTCCAGTTCAGAACTATCACGGTCTGTACAAAACTGCATTTTACACCCGCTGTTTTTTTTAAGACTTGCTGCACATCATTGTGGATGATTTCCACTGGATTTATCAAAAACACACAGCGATGTCTGCCAGCAAGTGGGTGAAAGGATTTAAGATGTACGAACAACTTTATTCACAATTAAGAAATGCACTGGTAGCTCTGAGGCAGCATCATCATCAGACAGTGAGACGGATATGTTTGTCTGATTAAGACACCATGTAGTTAGAACGGATACAAAGCTCACATTTAACACGGAAATGTACTTGTGCTGTTCTTTGAGATAATCGTTGCTACGTACAGTATGTTGTTTTCTTAGGTTAGCACTAGCTGGATTTGCTAATAAGCCAACCGATCAATACATAAAATATGGTAAAACCAGTGCATTGTACAGCATTCTCAATATATTAATATCCAAAATGTGCTTTACTTTATATAAAAAAAAATGATTTGTCAACCTTAGATTTCCTGTATGCAATATGATTTTTCCATATTAATTTATCATTCAACATGACACCCAGACTTCATGCACTCCTTCAGTGTTCACTCCATCAATATAAAACACAATATCATCCTGTGTTCTATTGGCAAAAACCATAAACTCATTTTATTTTTTTTTTTTTCCAAATTAAGAGGCAAGTTATTATAGTCAACCCTTTTTTAAGTTTCATCATTTCATTTGTAAGGCTTTCTGTAATGGTTTTTAACCCTTTTAACCCTATAATAGTAACAGTCCTTCTGGTCCTTTTTCTCTTTATTTATCTATAAATCTCTCAAAAATTGCCTCAAGTGTGAAATCTTTTGCTCCTTTTTTCAGGATAAGTATACCTTTCAACATCTCTTGTGGAATAGTCATTTTTATATGATATAGATTTGTAAATTGTCTGAAATAAAAAAAAAAAATTGAAAAACGGATTTGTATTTTCAGCAAGTTTTCCTTTATAAACATTGGAAATGGACAGGTCCAAAGGTTTTGAGATGACAAAAAAATTTATTTTGACTATAATACATCAACACAAGCAGTTTTGTTTGTCTGGATAATTTTATTTAATCACTACTGCTTTTCAAAGTCCAGTAATAACCAGATGTTTTAATAAAGCTTGGTATTCTGTGAAGCTGTTTCTGTCCAGTTGAAGGTAGAGTCCAACTCCACACTCCTCACACACTGCTTCCTTGTTTGATGGCTCCTCGTCAGAAGATTCTCTAAAATTGTAGACAAGAAATACGAATAAAAAAGGAAAATGGTCAATAAATAGTAAATGTGTATATCAGTAACAGAAGAAATGTAAATGATAATATTTAGTGTGTTTGACAAGTTTTAGCCAAAAGAAACCCATTTATTTCTAGTTATAAATGCACAATACAAGAAAATTGACAGAAAAGGCAGTAAATCTATGTATTTACATTATCACTGCTTATTAGCAATAACAAAGCTATTTGAAGAGAAGCTGATTATAAAGATTCTGCTTGGTATTGAAAATGATTGGTGTACAAATCTGGGAACAAGCAACTGGTGTGTAGAAGTGTCACTTGCTGTGTTTGGCATGACGACACAACCCCCTGTCTCCTCCTGTATCTCCATTAGCTTCTTCACAAATTTAGCAGGAGCTCTGCTCTTCCTTGTAGATTGGCATTGGCATATAGTGGCATTTTTTCCTCAAAGCATCATTCTCAAAACGTTGTACAAAAACCTGACATTTGCCACTCAACTTCCAAGAAAAAACAACTGAAAAAAGAAAAACTACTTCCTACCATAAAAATACTCTCAAAAATATTCCTTAATACTACCCAAACACTGCTAAAACACTTCTAAAACACTCAAAATCTGCACACTCAATCGTTCTCCATTTCTCCCCTGCTCGATTTTCTGTCCCCGCTACAAAACTCAACACAGCGCTGGAATCGACTATTGGTGCCAAGCAACGGTTCTCAGCTTTCAGAATCCGTTGGAATTACATTGATAGCGCAAATGGTCGAAGATTTACGGTAATTCAAAGATACTGTGTCATTTTCTGTCGACGGGTCCGGTGTAAAAGGGTTAAATCATCCCCTGAAGCAAAAAAAGAAGTGTCATCAACAAACAAAACTAGATGCAGCAATTTAGAAACATCACAAATATCATCAATGTATGAAATAAAAAGATTTGGACCCAAAATAGAACCATGTGGAACGCCACACTTTAAAATCTCATTATCAGAAATATGATGTCCTAACTGTACATATTGTTGCCTTTTATGTAAATAACTGCATAACCAGTCTAATGCCACACCTCTTACACCAAAATTATACAGTTAAATAGTGTTGTAGTACTCAAGATCGGTCTTGGTCTCAAGACCATTTTTTTTAGGTTCTTGGTCTCGTCTTGGTATCGACTGCATTTTGTCTCGGTCTTGTCTCTGTCTCGGACAGGGTGGTCTCGAGATTTTTGAACGAGACTGGTCGAGACCACTGCTGATCGGCTTTTTGTCCATAACTTAGCTGCTGATAAGAGTTGAAAAGGAGCCTCTTAAAAACAGCTGATAACAACTTAAAAACATTGTTTGTGTTACGTCTCCATCCAGCTGCAGCTGCAGTGTGACTGTGACTGACGCACCTGCGGCCAGAGAGGCACGAGCTGAAAAGAGGAGAGTGACTGTGTGAACTTGTTAGCATGACTGTAGCTACCACTGAGGACACGGAGGTCTCTACCAGGACCTCGGTTTTTTTTAAATAAAATTAACCAAAAAACTATGAGGCTCAAAAGCATTTACCTGGGAAGACGATTTCTGTGCGGATTGATACTGAAATAGTGATTTTTTTCCTCATCCAGCCACCTGTATTATACAACTGATTCTCAAGCTAAATCTTATTTTCATATTTATTATTATCATTAACATGAACACAGTGAAAACTAACTAAATCGTACGAAAGGTTGGAACTCTCTTTGCCAAGGCGCAACAGTGCGCCACAGCAGCTGGCTGCTCAGACACTGATCAGTGATCAATCAGTCCACACAGCAAATGCCCGTTATTTTTTCAGACTTCAGGTATGCAGAGTAATTATTATTACACATCAGAGATCATTAAGAACACTTGCCCTGCAACAGTGATGCTTAGCAGGGTCATTATTTTCTCCAGGTTAGTGTAGAGTTCATATTTACTGAACTACAGTAACTCCCTGATTGCGCTTTTCTGATTGAGTCTACGTGGTTCTCACTTCATGCAGCATGAGTGTTTACTTCAGGTTCGTTGTAAATCTGAATTTTGTTTGATTACAAACTTTTTAGTAGCGATTGTCCATTTCATGTTTGTGCAAACTGTCTCATTACTAAACAGAATAGTTGTTCCATAAACTTTTCAACATTGTGTGATGATAGTGACTACAGAAATTTCAGATGATATGCAGTACTTATATATGTATAGTAGTACTTATACTCCTTTTATAGTTCTAAAACAGACACTGTGATTAAAAAGAGAACAAATGACAGAAAATAAGATAAAGTACCATCCTGCTTGCTAGGAGAGATTTCTGCCAACTTGGCAATAATTAAATTTGATGTTTGCCAAAATTTGTTAGTATATAATTTTAATTCATAGTGCTGCTTTCAAAACAACAGAGCAAAGATTTTTTTTGTTATATTTGTTTAAAAGCAAACTTTAAAAACCCTCACATTTTGATATGATTTTTCTTTGATATTTGTGGTCTTGGTCTCGTCTCGGTCTCTAAATGTCTTGACCTTGTCTTGGTCTCTGTGCTCCCAGGTCTCAGAAATGTCTTGGTCTCGGTTAGTGCGGCCTTGACTACAACACTACAGTTTAGAAATTAAAATGGAGGGCTGTATGATATCAAACGCCTTCTTTAAATCAATAAGAAAACCAACTGTATATTTTTACTCTATATTAATACGCTATCTGTCATCTTGTTTATACAGTAAGCAATATCTCATTCCTTTATCTCAGTGCTCTTACTAGCTGAACTGAAAGTTCTCGAGTAAGTGCTGCGCATAAACCACATTGAAAACAACCTTTACAAGCTAACGCGTTTCAAAAACATAATACCAATAACAGGTTTGAATATGAGCGGTGGCCAAATATTAATTTAAATAGATTTTATTTTTTTTAAAGGTGTCGTCACCCGGAAATCCCACTTTTTCACGTTAAAACATGTGTATTGGAACAGGACCTCAGTTATAACGTGCCAGAAACTCCGGAAAGTTAAAGTAACTTCGTCTTTGAGTGCGGGCGCTCTCTTCTCACCAAAATCGGCCTCAAGCACGCTCTCTCCACAGTACGCGAATTGGATTTCTTTCTCCGAATGACGTGAACGAGAGAGGCTGCTAGCTGCTAAGCTAGCCTCTTTAGCGCCACCTAAAAGCAGCTGATTACCTGCCGAGGAGTCGTTATGATCAGCTGTTATGACATGAACTAGAGAGGCTGCGAGCGAGCTGCTAAGCTAGCGTCTTTAGCACCACCTGAAGGCAGCTGATTACCTGACACGGAGTAAACCAGCTTTGTCAGAAAGGACGCCGGCAACAAGGAGGAGGAGGAGGGGGGAGAATGCTGTGCTGAGTTGCCTCGGCAGAAATTCAGCAGTTTCGGTGCTTTAACAGGAGGGACAGCTTTACCAGGGAGCAGTGGATTATATTTATCAGTGAGGATGTGCAGTCGGTAAGTGTTGCTGCTTCTGTAACTTATTATCTTTTGTGTCAGAGACCAGTAAACGGTGGTTGACCAACGGACAAGCTGCTAATGTAGCTACAGAAGCTAACAGTGTTTGGTTAACTTCACGTCAGACGTCTGCTCCTTATATTCATCAGAGTCCAGCCCTTTTACTCCGCGGATCCTCTCTATCAACCGCACCGTTACGTTTTTATCACGTTTTTCTCTGTTGGGACATCATTTCCTTCACCTGCTCTGTCCTGATAAAACTTTGTTTTGGCTTCGACGTTTGCCTCGTGAATGCGCTTACAGACAGGTCTAACTCTAGTACGTATTCTCGCGACAAACAATAGTTGGGAATAAAAAGAGGTTAAAATGAGCTCATTAAATTTTCGTCTCACCCAACTAGAATTAAAAATTCATTTGAAGATAATTTAAGAAGGATTGTGTATGTAAAACGTCAGGTTATGACACCTTTAAATGTTTGAATCATTTTCGAATGATGAAGTTTAGAGTCAAAGCCCTAACTTGTTTAGGCATATTGGCAGTACTTTGGACACATTTTAGTATGCAAGAGTTGCTCTGTCCTGTAACCTGGAGCACAGTTTGTGGTCTGAAGCATTACTAAAGGGTTTCTCTTTATTTAATAGTGTGTGTGTATTGGGGGGTGTGTGGGCACATATTGCAGTGAAATGTGTGACGGAGAATGTGCACAACTTTCCAGTAAAAAATCTTTTAGATGGCTTCACAAAAATGTACCCAGGAGAGATTTGCTGTGTTCATATGCGTGCGCACACACAAACCCAGTGGGTGTGCTGTCACCGCAGCCATCCACGCTGGTCCGTGTCTGAGTTAATGACTAATTAATGCCGTAGTAAAGCCAGCTCCCCGGGGAGTGCTGGAGAGGCACCCACTAACTCTGACTGCCGGAGGTCAGCGATGCTCCTTTTCCCTCTCTCTCATTTTATCTCCTCTCTTCACAGCCTCCCCTCTTTCCCCTTCTTCTCGTCAGCGCTCCCTCGGTGTGTCTTGCGGAATCGACCGCCTGTCGATGAAACGTCGCTTATTCCTGAGAATTGACCACTTCTCTGTTTGTGCAGATTGAGGGTGAAATGATGTGAAGATATCCAGGTGTTCACCCAGAATGCATTTATCATAACTGATGGACTTTTGTTTCCTCTTAAGATTCTATTATATTAATTAGTTTCAGTCAGTCTGTCAAGCTTGTTTCTGACATGCAAAAATGACAAAAAGATATGCCAAACACAGGAAGTGAAAAATGGATTTAATGTGCACCAATAAGCCCACATGAAAAGATTTGCAGTGAAGATTAACCAAAAAAAACAAGTCTCAGACATCGGAGCTGTCAGAAAACGGCTGCTGATTGTTTATTGGTCAGATATAAAACAAGGATTTATATGTTGATATTTGACCTTTCAGAACAAATAAAATAGGTTTTTTGATGTGATATTTGTTTCAGGTGTCTTTATGATGTGGAAAATGTTTATAATATAGAGGAGGTGTTTGAATGTGATCAGAATATCTTCTTATGTTACTAAAGACTTAGCGTTTCATTCCTTTTACCAGTCACATCCTAAAAACCTTTGAAAATCTGATTTTTATTTGTAGATTTTATTTCAAATGTCATGTGAACGCAACTCAGTTATCTGAAGCTCTGCTGAGGAGGTCTTTGCTTCTTTTAGCTTTTCAGAGACTTCACTGTCAACAACAATAATAATCACAACAAAAACAAGCTTTATCATTGTAGCACAATCCTATGAAATCATTTGACTTCTATTTCCTGTGAAGAAATAAAACAGACTATCCACCAAAGTCAGGTGTAAAATAGGTTTGTTTGTGGACGCCTAAAATTACGCTCCATTGGAGCGTAGTTTACAATTCCCTGACACCTTTAACGGTGGCAGGAGGTGAAATGATGCAAAATAAAGCCACAATCCATCTTAAAAAATCTAAATTTCTACCAAAGATTGATGGAATATCCGCCATGTTTCTTTTGGTCACGCCAGGGAGAAACTCTGCAGTTGTGTAACCATGGCTAAAGATTGCCTTTAGTAAAAAGGTATATATATTCTGTATTTTGGTGCAATCACAAATGACCCTATAGGGATCACCAACTGCGAACCTCTTGGGCCAGTGTCCAGAAGGTTTTCAACATTTCCCTGCTCCAACACACCTGACCCAAATTAGACACCCTATGAAGTTCTGCACAATGACTCATTAATCAGGGTCAGGTGTGTTGGAGCAGGGAGGATGGAAAACCTTCTGGACACTGGCCCAAGAGGTCCTGAGTTGGTGATCTCTGCTATAGGGTGTCTGACTTTGGAGGTCTTTTTGAATAAAACCACCTGAATGTGGAGCTGAAATGGAGACTCATCAGACCAGCAACGTTTCTCTATCTTCTGTTGTTCAGTTCTGGTGAGTCTGTGAGAATTGTAGCCTCAGTTTCCTGTTCTTAGCTGACAGGAGCGGCACCTGGTGTGGTCTTCTGCTGCTGCAGTCCATCTGCTTCAAGGCTGGACATGTTGTATTCAGAGATGCCATCCTGCATGTCTTTGTTGGAACTAGTGCTTATCTGACTTCCTGTTGTCTTTCTATCATCTCCAACCAGTCTGCCCATTCTCCTCTGACCTCTCACATCACCAAGACATTTTGGTCCAGACAACTGCTGTCCAATGGATATATCCTTCAGAATAAAGAGTGTAGAAAAGGGAAAAAAAAAATAGGAACTATCCAGTCACGTCTGATAGGGGAAAATGAAGCCAGTTGGGTGTTTCCCACCGCCGCCATCTTGCCATGTCACATGTGCAGGGATTAAAGTTTTCAGTCACTGCGACGGATTTCTGTCAGTTGGGAAATGAAAGGAAAAAAATAGATCAACTTGATTTTGTTGCGGTTGCATGAACACTTTTTTAATTTGTTATTAACATGATGTTGCTCTCAACCAATGAAACCTGGTAAAGCCGTAACGTTAGACAGTCAGACATAGAAGAGTGCGGGTCAGTGCGACCTATGGAATGGCGCGTTTTGACATGTAAAACAAAGTCGGTAGTGTTGGACTACGAGACCTGTTGTTTAAAACACCTGAGACGAAGGAATGTTGGCGTGGGAGGAATTTATGAAGCTGCAGACCTCATGTTATCTGTGGATTAACTTTTCAAACTCTAATCGGATTGCCGGTAACGTTGTCAGACAGCAGCTTTGGTGAGTGTCTATTTTCTGCTCATTAACGCCATTAAATGATGTACTGTTGAGCTTAGAGTTAATGTGAATGTAATGAAAGTTCAACGTTATCTCCGTGTTACTACAGCTGTCACTGCTGTGTGTTTTTTCCTGACTTCGGCAGGGCGGTAGAGAAGCTTGTACTACAGTAACGTTGCAGCGTTTGTGGAGCTCTGCTTTAATAACCCAACTGTAAAAACAGCTTCTTTATAAACTGTATTTTTACAGTTTTTTACGCAGCCTAAATGACATATAAAGCGAGATAGTATTCTGACAAGATGTCATCAATACAGATGTTAAGTTTCCAGATCTTGTGATCTACCTGGTTCCACCTGCATGTACGTTCTAAGTTAGCATGCTTTATCATATAAGAATAATATCTTTAATCTGTTACTATTACAAAGTTATGTCACTGATTTACTAGTCAGAAGTCTCATCAAGCCATGAAAATACCACTAGCCAGTCATCATGTAAATTATTGGTTTTATTGTCTTTTCTGTAGCTTTAAAAATGATCTCTTCTTCTCTATAGAATAATAATGTTTATAGCAGCCAAACATAAAGTATATTGAAAGGAAGATCTACAAAAATGAAAGACAAACTGATGAGGATACACATGATAGTCCATTAGATTTACATGTTGGTGACCTTTGTTTTCTCTGAAAAGACCCAGATGTTACTAAATTTACAGAAGTTCTGTGCTGATATATATCCAGGCCTCTCTCCTGGCACAGCTGGAACAATTACAGTCATTTCTTCTGATTTATTAGGTATTGTAAGAGTAATAAAACTTGCATTGAAAAGGTTTATAGATGGTCATTTATTTGTAAGAATACATTAAAAACTAAGAAAAAGCAAAAATCAGTTAAATAGTTCAAAAACATTTTATATAGATGGAAAGTGAAAAGGAATACTTTATTGATACCTAGCAGAAAATTCAGGTGTCACTCGCCCAACTAGTAAACAAGACAGTACTGAATTATCTTACAGCAAACTGACAAAAACTGCCAGATATTACCCTTCCTTTGAAAGATGCTGTTAGTCCTGGGTATTTCAATAGTGTAGAAAAGTAAAGCCTTCTTCCAACTTCAATGTTGCATACGGGAACCGAAGGGCTGATGGAGCATTTTACTGATTTACTTAGAAATTTTGGAACGTGACCTAATGGCAGACAGGGTCGTTCTTACGTTCATACATAGCCGGGAAATAACAGCTGGCCAGTGAAAAAAATTTCAGTCAAACAAATCTTTTTTGCTTTAATCCCTGCGTGTGCCGTCCCTCCCAGAAAAAACTAAAATGGGCAAAGGCAATGCCGCTTCAAGCCGCGGGGCAAGTGATTGACAGCCAAGCTAACGCTAACTGAGCTAATCCAAAGTGAACAGGAACGAACGAAGATAGGTGGTTGGGAGGTAAGACACGCTCAAACCTGCTTTTAACCAACTAAAAACCACTGTTGTGCAACTCTGCTACCAGCTGAGGCCTTCCTGGGAGCAAGCAGGGCGCTAACTATTAGCCTCCATGGCTAAAAACAGCATCCAGTCTGCTGCCTGTCAATCAAAAGGACTCACCCCTAATTATGTGTAATTTTAAGATTAAGTAACATCTAAATGGAGGAGTTATAAAAAACATGTTTATTTCTTGAGACATTTTCCTTTTATTCTTTCATTGCTTATTGTTTTTATTGTGTTTGAATTTGTTACTTGATTTTTGATTGTTTGATTTTATCCATCGTGCCTGTACAGCATTTTGTTCAACTGTTGTCATGAAATTGCTTTATAAATAAAGTTGGCTTGGCTAAGTTGCTGCTGTGTGATTGTCTTGGATGGTTGTTGAAGCTGTTAACTGTTGAAGTTACTCTGGAACAAAAATGGATTTGTGTTCAGCTGGTTTTTATGAACACATTGCTGGATACAGAATTTGTAAAACACTCCGTAAAACAGTAAAACAAATGCTGCTTACAATCTTCCAAAAGGAGATTTTTTTTTTTTTTTACTTTTGTTTACCTTAACTCGGTGATTGATTGATTAATATATTTTAGGTTGTAATTAATCAGAGTTATGAAATGAAATTGAAGTTGAACTGTGGAAGCTTGTTCTCGTTTCCTCTGCTGGTAACTCATATAGAGCCGCGTTCACAGGTTCTGATGTCAGAACATGGCAGGCTATTATGTGCTCATCATTTCACTTCTCCTGATAAAGCGAGGATGAGTCACATTTTTCCTCCAAATCAGACAGAGAATAAAATAATATGTTGGCGCACATGACTGCTTCCATGATCTGAACGATCTTGCAGTGTTAAGTTCTGAAGGCAGCCCCTTCAGGAAGTTGGGATGCTGTAATTGTAGCTATCAAAATAAATACAAAGGGGTGGAATATTTACAATAAAGCATGTAGCTATTCCAAATTAGTTTAATTTTTGTGAATGTTTGCGTTTCCAACATTGCAACTTCCTGGAGGGACTGTGAAGAGTCGTGGAGATCACAGGTCCGTTGGTCTCTTTGACATTCACTGATGAGCTTTTCAGGACAAATGGGTTTATTTATTCACCACACCAGCCAGACTCTAGCTACGTTTACATGGACAAATAAATAATCTATTGGATTAAAATCTTTCCAATCAGAGATTCTAGCTGACATGTTTACGTGGACGCTGGAAAAAATGATCCAATCAGTTGTATTTACTTAAAGTGCCCCTGGCAAGAAATTAGCTTTTTTTGAGGTTTTTGATCATATATTTTAGTTTCCCCAGCCTGCCTATGTCCCCTAAGGGGTTAAATCATAGATTCGCGTTTCCTTTTTCCCTGGGTGTGTCTGCTTACATGGTGAAGTTGGCATTCACAAATGGGCTGATTGGCAGTTCGGTGTATTTTACTCCTCGTGCAGCGTGTGATGCCATGACTTCCAGCCAATTACCCCCCTCCCGAACTACACTGTCCAAGTCCGTCCCTCCGAGATCTACGACGACAAACCGACATTACGGCGTCCCGTTCGCATCAGAACTGCTCTGTACCTGGTGTACAAAGGACAACCGCAATCTTTTTGTCCTCCCCACTGAAAAGCTTGTGGATGATTTCATTTCTGCA
The DNA here is from genome assembly GCA_023101725.1 of Atherinomorus stipes. Classification (NCBI taxonomy): domain Eukaryota; kingdom Metazoa; phylum Chordata; class Actinopteri; order Atheriniformes; family Atherinidae; genus Atherinomorus; species Atherinomorus stipes. The sequence goes on from JALJCO010004176.1 coordinate 65,817, forward strand.
TGAATGTGCCGACCGAACTAACAGAAAAATTCGATTGAATTGCGTTCGATCGGATCAAAACTCCTCCACCTAAACGCAGCTACTGTCACTCCTCGGCGGGCCCCCTTCTGGCTCAGGCCTCCAACTTTTGCTTGGCCTGCCTGTTGGTTAGCTGCGCCTCTAACAGAACAAAACTCACCAAAAAAGGACTTTTGTAAGAGTCTATAATTACTTAAATGGTTGTTTTTCATGGTGCTGGTTTGGTTTGTGATACCAGTGGTATGAATCTGGTTCAGAACTTGTAACTAGAGATGCACCGATCCGCTACTCGGATCGAATTTTGACTCCGATAGTGACAAATTAGCTAGATCAGATATCAGTTGAATGTGGCCAATCCAGTCATTTCTGTTTTTATTGATATCGTAATAAATGCACACTTTATCATTAAATTAAATTAAGAACATTCATTACTGTACCTCCACCAATGAAGTTATGTTTTTGGTAGCGTTTGGTTTGTCTGTCTGTCAGCAATTTTACGGAGAAAAGTTCTGGACGGATTGACCTAAAATTTTCACCAGCCGTGTGCCTCGGCCCAAGGACAAACCCATTTAATTTTGGTGGTGATCTGGATCACCTTCTGGATCCAGGAATTTTTTGAAGGATTCCTTGTCATTGTGACATGGGTCAAATTTTGGACTTTTTCCATATAAATCCATACAAATAGCCCAAGTGTTTGGTAAAAAATTACAAGAAAGGATCTCAATGAGTTCTAAAATGTACCAGGAACTGTGAACTTTCCAGTTTAAAGATAGAATCCAGAGTTTCCACCCTAAAAATAAACGCTAGACTTGTGTGAGTGAAATCAGGCTTAATCCGTACTTTTAGGCCTCTGCTTTCGTGTGGTGGCGAGTTTTGTTTGCAATTCCCCCTCCCCTGACTGTATTTCGCTTTATTTTGTTTTGGTGTGTTCGGGACATTTCTGGGTGGAGATTTGAGTGTTGTCTCCAGCCAATGACAGAGCTAAGGGCGTAGCGTTCTGTTGGGATAAACTCGTCAATTGGAGTGAACTTTTTTTTCTTTTTTAAAAGTTGACAGGAACCGACACCAAATTCACTCGAATTCTTGATAAAAATGGCGAATTTGTATAGTACAAATTTCTACATCCAACGGGATGCCCAAAGTGCTGTACATAGCAGGACATTAACACAAGGCTTAAACATATAAACATATAAACACAGAATAGACAGAAGAATTAATAAAAAGAGAAAAAAAAGATCAAGAAGGAAAGGCCTGTGCCAAAAGATGGGATCTGAGCATGGTTTTAAAAGACGTAATAGACTCTGTTGACCTGAGTTCAAGGGGGAGTGCGTTCCAAAGGCGCGGGGCAGCAACAGAAAAAGCCGTAGCACCCCTGGAATTGCACCTGCATCCCTACTGGTAACATCTCTGAACTGGTTGTGCTGAGAGTCCAGTAAATCCCATTCTGGCTGTAGGTGAACACATGATTAATCTACTTGCATCACACCAACATGGGCCTGAAAGCAGTTTGGTGATGGAGGTTATTAAATGTTAACCCTCCCTCCGTTTCCTCTGCAGCTGGTGCTGTTTTCGGGGAAGCTGAACACCATCGCCAGCATTGTGACCATCTTCTTCCTGCTGGTCTACGCTGCCGTGGACTTGGCTTGCCTTGCTCTTGAATGGGCCTCTGCACCTAATTTCAGGTAAAGACATCACCTCCTCAGCACACACACACACCCTCCTTTTGTCTCTTCTGCCATTGCGTGCGCCGTTGTTTGCAAGCTGGAAGCCTGTGAAGTGACGGGATGCTAATTAAAGACATAAAACTGGGCCGTGCTTACAGCCCCGTATTGGACAGGGACTGACAGTAAAACAGTGGTTGTTTGTGTTTGTGGGGGCGCAGCCTGAGCTGGATGTTGGAGTAACGGCGCGTGGAGATGCTCGGAGATTAAAATTTACAGTGTTTGCGTGTGCATCGGTGCGTTTGTATTCCTCGGACACTCGCAGTAAGCCTAATTTATACCTGAGGAGAGTGTTTATGTGGCTGGGCGACACCGTGACACAGCCAGATTTCCACATTTGATTCACTCTCCACCTTTTTACGAGTCAACCCACGTTTTCTACGCGAGCCGCTGACTGTGTCACCCACAAAATATCCTCTGAAATCCAATAACCAGGTTGTTTTTCCCGCAGCACTGAAATACATCTCAAACATTTAAACTGCTTCTGTTTTATTGTTGGGAGCAGAGAGAGTGTTTAAACACCATGCGTTGCTTCATTGTTTTGACAGATTTCCTCCAACGCCGTGTTTACAATTATATATACTCCTGCATTTGGACATGAGTCATATGGCCTGAAGAAGCTTCCTGTATCCCAGACACATCACTGGCTGGAATGAGGATCCAGCAGCCAACGGTGTAAACATGCTGCATGTCTGGGAAACAAAGAGGCTCATCAGTAATTTAGTTTGACAAAAGCCTTCTGTAAGGATTTGTTTAACAGGAGGATTCATTTAACTGTTCTCTGAAAGTGGAGTTAGAGGGTGTGTGGGCGGATTAAAGTGATATCTGCGTATTGAAGCTGCATAAAACAACTGTAGTCTCATCTTACTCCAACAGAAGATCACTTAAAGCTGCAGATGAAGCTCTTTGGCAGCAGCTATTTCTTAAATTTGATGCTGAGAGGAAGAGGAAGTCCAGTGAAACACAGAAATGACTGAGGTTTAATTGCACGTCTTCTGTGGCGTAGCTGGACGTGTTTTCATCTGGAGCTCTGCAGTGATATTTGTTATAAAAACCACTATATGCATAGACTTAAAGGAGTGATGACATAGCAGTTAAAAACTAGTTTATGTTGTTGGCATTACTGCATATGTAAATACTCCAAAGAAAAAAACGGCATTTTTTACAGCGGAGTATTGTTTTGAAACGCCAGACCTCACTTCCTCAGTAATACAGTTGGGTCCGGTGATGATATGGAGCTTTACCCGGAGACCACGTTGACTTCATTTTGATTGGCTACACCTTATTTCGCTATGACCTTATTTGGAGAATCTAGGTCAAGCTGCGATCGGAGTTTGCTAAAGGCTAACTGCTAGCAACAATCCAGACAGTGAGCTACGTTTATCAGACAAGACAGCATTTAGAAAATAAATAAACTTACAGGTAATGACAAGGTTGTGGCCCCCTCCCTCAGTGTTGCTGCAGAAGTTTTCTTTTAAATCCATTTGTGTGAAAATCCAGACCTGACTGCACAGAAGTTACTACTAGCTCCATACACGAAGCTGAATCAGACAGGGGGGGAGGGGGGAGCGGACGGTGCATAGGCCGTTAGGAGAGAGAGAGGGGGGCGCTGTTTACTTGATAGTGTGCTCTTATTGGAGCAATTAAATTACGTAGAATGATAGAACTACGTAGAATGATAGAACTACGTAGAATGATAGCCTGCTGTCTGATTCAACTGTTTCTGAGCAGAGAGACAAAGCTGACAGACCATAAACAGGAACTTTGATTCTCACTCTGGACATTCACATGGCCTCATCAGTGCACAATAGATCATATTATACACCCAAAACCCCAGAAAAGTGAAATTTGATGTCATGGCACCTTTAAAAAAAAATCCAGTTTTTTTTTTTTTTTTTTTTTTTTAATCCTTGAGTAATTATGTCTTCTTTGAAGCAACATTTTTTTATCAGGCTTCTGTCCAATTAATAAGCAAGTGAAATTAGTACATGAGACATTTTTTTAAAGATGCTATTTCTCTGAATATTGATCAAAAAATAAAAGTGTATTTATTTTATTTTTTGACTGAAAAATACAGAAAGGTACTCTTTGTATGAAACACCTCAGTGTTTTTTTCTCCTGTTAAATGTAGTAAGTCAAAAAATGATCCCATGAATTCAGGAAAACTGAGGAAATCTTTATTACTTTTATTTTATTTAAATTAATTGAAATGGAAAAAAAAAACCCTTATTTATCCCAGAAGGGTCATTCAATATTATTGTTTAATGTTATTGTTTCTGGATTCATTTATTGTTTTATTTACTTATTTATTTATTGTGACAAAGCCCATCAGTACCTGACAAACTTGGAAGAAAAATTCAATTTTATTATTTTAGAGAAACCTGAACATTTGATAAGAAATTGATGGCGCCTTATGTCTGTCGTGCATGTGTAGTTGTAGTTATTCAGCAGTTCAAAGTGATTCACCTGCAGTTATCCATTATGGGCTGTATCCCTGCATTAGCACAAGTCAAACATTTGATCAACTGGAAAAACACCTCACTCGCTACCTGGCAGAGCTATAGCGTTTTTCTGCGTACCATCCCATTGGCTTTGGCTGAAGTAGTCCAGGGCGCTTCGGCTGCTGAGTTCAAAACTCTTTTTTAAAGGTGTGATGACATAGCAGTATAAACTATTTCATGTGGTTGATATTGTTGCATATTTCAATTCTCCAAAGTTGCTAGCAGAGTTTGTTCTCTAACAAGGCTATCATATGTTAGCATCATGGGCTCTTCAGACAGTAAGCGCACGTTTATCAGACAAGACAGCATTATTTAGAAAATAAATAAACATATGGGTAATGGCAACGTTGTGGTTGCCTCCTTCAGTGTTGTTACACAAGTTTTTTTTTTTTTTTTTTTTTTTTTTTGTATCCATTTGTTTGAAAACCCAGAGTTGAACTCACCCTTGTTCAGCAGATAGACTCGCGTGATTCACACCAGCTGGGGGAAGCTGGGAAGGCTGGAGAATAGGGATGTATACCGAGTACCGGTATCGTTTGGTACCGGTTCCTAATCCTAACGATACCAGGGAACCGTTAAGATTCTGGACTAACGATACTCTTATTGATACTTTTTGTACATCTACCTAACCATCAAGTTATCATTACGCAGTCAAATAATCACAATGATGGACTAAGACAGACACAATTCCCTTATTCTCCCAGCTGTCCTTCACCTACTTTTATGTCCAGGCTTCTTCAACATCATCTGAACAAATATTCTCCACCACTGGATCTTGTAACATCTTGTAATGTCTTTATTATTTACTCTAAATTATGTTATAGTATCAATGAGAGAATCGATAAATACCGGTATCCATAAAGAGTATCGATATTGGTATCGGTATCGATAAAATCATAACGATATACATCCCTACTGGAGAATATGAATTACATGCAACGATAATCTACGTAGAATGATAAGCTGCTGTCTGATTCAACTGCTTTTGAACAAAGACACAAAGCTGACCGACCATGATCAGGGACTTTGATGCTCACTCTTGACATTCACATAGCCTCATCTGTGCACAACAGATCATATTATACCCCTAAAACCCTAAAAAAGTGAAATTTGTTGTCATAACACTCTTAAAACAGTAATAAGGTTTGACACCACGTTACTTTGTACAAAGTATTATCAGAGTCTCTACACATGAATTAGAGCATAGGTAACAGTGGTACACTGAGATCTCATGTAACTTTCATGCAATAGCCTTGTGTCTTATGGGACGCTTTCAGCTTACAAATTATTTTTACAGGTCACCAATTGGAAAAGCGACATATTGTTGATACATTTTCATGGAACTTAGCTTCAAGAGGTCTCCACATGTCTTCCCTACTGAATTTGCATTTGTGGAAAGTACAGTTGTAAATATTGTGCCCGAAAAAGTACAGCAAATAGATACACTATGGGGAACCAAGAAAATTTGGCAGGTTGGTAGGACTGGTATGAGTGGCGGTGTCATGGGTTTTGGTGCAGCAGACCCGGGTTCGAGTCCCCAACATGGCACTCAGGGGAACCACCATGGGCAAGGTCTTTACACCCACCAACTGCTCCCCCGGCGCTGCAATTGGCAGCCCAATGCTCTCAGGTTAAACTTGAGATGGGTTAAATGCAGAAAATGAATTTCCTAATTAGGATTAATTAATGATAAATATTATTATTTATACAATCGATTACTCTTGATTTACCACTTTAAGTGATCATTTGTGTGATTTCTTTAAATCATTTAAAGGCATTTGTAGAGGATGTTTCAACAATGTTTGCAATAGTCGATGAAATAGGGTTCACTACTCCATACGCTATGATTTTTAAAAACTTTAAATATATAAATATTATACATCAGCTGTGAAAGTAATGGGGCTGAAAAATCATCCGCAATCATCTCTGCATTCGTTACATTTTTCATTTGTCAACTGGCTCGTCAATCACTTTTACTACAGTAGTAAGAGTGATTGACGGTAATTTCAACGGGGTAATAGGCGAGACTGATCAATGACAGTGATTGATTGGCGAGAGTAATACTGCGTGTTGGAAGCGGTGCATTCTTGTCTGATGTTTTCAACAGGTAGCTAACATCGTTCTGCTAGTCGTTAGCGACGTTCAGACAATGACTTACTTGCATTTGTGACATGATGGAGAATCTGTACCTGCGTCCTGCTAAACACCGGAGTGGCTCGTGAACATGGTTCTGTGGTCGGGGGAGGGAGCTGTGAATCTAGCGGATTGGTCTTGCGCATGCGCATCATTCAAAAACTCGCTAACAGTCTCTGCTTTCAGAAATACAGACAACATCTTCTATAGTGCCTTTAAGCTACAAACACCAGTTCAGCTGAAAAGTAACATGTTTTATTGCGTAGTCAGTGTAGGCCATGGGGGTTGCATGCAGAACAGAAGCAGCCCCACAGTTTTGAGCACAGATTTTATTAATGAAGACGATCACAGTCACACAGTAATATACCAAATATCCCTGCAGTGATATACCTGCATGCAGACTTTCACCGCACACAGAAATAAGCTGGAACTCCAGCCATAAACTGCAGCTGAGGAAAACTTTTTCTAATTGTGCTTGATGCATCATTTTCATTCCCATCAAACAGATCAGTGACCGTTTGTGCTCTGTCAACAGGCGTTTTCCTGGACAACACAGCAGACTTCAGGTAGAAGTGTTTTGCAGGGTAAAGATGAAGCTTTTGTTTCCTGCCTGCAGCTTGTAGAGCATGTTCTCTCACAGCTTGAATTAAATATAATCTCCGTTCTTTATTTTTCAGAGGTTTTGGATAACACGTATTGAATTGAAGCATTCTAAAGATCTGTTGTGCTGAAAACATCATTGTGGTGCAGTGGTGTGTTTGTGTCGTCTGTTCCAATGCATGTGTGTTATAATCATGCCTCTCTGTATTTGCTGACAGAAACATGTCAGATTTTTGGGGCTTTCTTGCGGACTTTAGTCAGACATCCCTCTGGTCTTTTCCTGTAAAGCCCATCATGCAGACTTAAATCTACGAGGAGTACCAGGTATTATTCTGGGATGTTGGGAAAACAAAACACTGAAGCAAAACTTGACCAATCACAGACCAAGCATGCCAACTCAGCACTGAAAAGCTCCTGCATGTCTGAATTCTGGTTTGAATGCATCACCGTTATTGCAGCTCGTATCATCTCAAACTAGCAGAGTGGGACTTCGAGAAGCATCTTCATCACCATCCAGCGCATATCGTAGCGAGCGTGTGAGTAAAATGCAGCTCAGTCAGCGCCCGGCCGTTCCTCTGGTGCCTTCGATGTCCGGCGCTGTGCACTATCTCCTCCTGCCTCATTATCACCGTATGACCGCTGGCAGCGGCTGACTCAAAGTTCGCTGCAAACTTTTTCTCACTGTCCCCTCCCTGCTGGCCGAGGGACCCGGGGCTCCCGGAGCTGATAAGACGACTTGTTGTCTGGCTGGCTGCCTGGTTCAGGGCCTCCTCCCCTGAGTTGTTCATTCAGTTGTTGACTGTTGCTGTGTCACCAGGCAGATTTTAACGCCAGTTGTTTACGCGTTTATTGGTTTAATTATTTTTTTCCCGTTTGTGGTCCGTGCTTCTTTCTCTGGGCTCTCTGTCTGGCGCTCTCACACATCTCTTTCCAGGCGAAAAAAGAATTAAAAGCCATTTAGCGCCTTCTCTCCCCCTGAGAGCTGCTCTGTAATTAGCATAACTAATTTAGCAGAAATATTTCCCTTTTCTTTGAGTTTGCTGCGTGTACAGGAGGGACGGGGCTGAAATTATGATGTAGCGGAAAAGATGCCTGCTTGTTAATTGTGTGTGTGTGTCTGCACTAAGAGTAAACAAGAGAGTGGATCTACACAGCTCTGGAGACTTGAGTGTTTTGACATCACAGTCACCTTTTTTCTGTGCGCTTCCATCCTCTGCATGTGTTTGCATTTTTATCTTTACACGTGTGTGTTGTGTGAAGAGGCTGGCGCTGGCTGCAGTTTTATCTGTAGTGGCTGCAGCAGCATGGAGGGTTCCTCAGGGGGTCGATTTACACACACATTAACACGCAGCATATACACACACACACACACACACAGTATCACAGGGTCACTGGCCAGTAATCACGATACGAGCGAGCGCTCGGAGTCGATGCCAAATTATGTTTGTGGGAAGCTGAAACTCTGAGCTGCGGTGACCTTCAGTGGAAGTTAAACCGGCAGCTCGACACAAACACGTTTTTTACTCCTTTTTTTATTTACCGTGTAAATTACAGCAACATTCAGCTCAGCCTGATTGTCTCTGATTGAGCTCAGCCGTAATTAGCTTAAAAGACGAAAGGTTTGTCCTCTGCTGCAATCGTCCTGACGATCGTCCAACGATTTGACTGGAGTGTGTTTGCAAATGAGATGGAGGTGTAAAAATCCAGATGGATCATCAACTGCATCTGGATGGATGAGAGAAAATGGTTGTAAGAGAATCATTATCTGTTACCGGAGGGTTATGACTCGACGATGGCTGAAGATAAAGTGACGTGTATCAGTTCTGACCAGAAATTCAGATCAGGTCTTAATGGATTCCTCTGCTGATCCAGATCTCAGCTCTGATGGTTTATGTAAGATAGCTGCTCATAAAAAAAAGTCTAGTTTAAACTTGCTTCTGCGTTCCTTGTTTTGAATCTTGAGAGCAGCTTTTAGAGTTTTAGAAAGGTGAGATCAGAAGTGTCCACATAGACGTATGTGAGGATCTGATCCTACCTGCAAGGTGGGACTATACAGGAACTATTGAACCCTAACCTCTTAATCAGATCAGTCATACAGCGACTGTATGGACAGACAGCTGCTGCTCTGTTATAACAGGACCTCTCCGGTCATCGGATCTCCTCCAGCTGATTCCAAATATGTATCCTTCCCTCCATCCTCATCTTTATAAACAAGAAAACTCTACTAGAACCATGTATTTTCCAGACTATAAGTCGTATAATAGGGCTGGGAAAAAAATCGATACACTGAAATATTGCGATATTTTCATATGCAGATTTCAAAAATGCATTATTGATTTATTTTACCAACGAAATCTCGCGAGATTTCATAAGATAACGGTGAAATCTCGCGAGATTTCATGAAAACACGCAAAAGATTTTTTGACTGAAGATCGAAATCTTGCAAGATTTTATTAGTAAAATAGATAGATACCACATTTTTACGTATTGATATGATATCAGCATATGAAAATATCGCGATATTTCAGTGTATCGATTTTTTTTTCCCCAGCCCTAACGCATAAGTCAAAAAATGCATCATGAACAGGAAAAAACACATATAAGTTGCACCGGACTATAAGTCGTATTTATCTATTTAAAATAGGGTGATTTTTGGATTTTTCATTTCCTGCTTGTTACTGCTAAAATCACCCAATCAGTCCAGTTCCAAAGTTATTGCCTGTAAATTATCATAAACATCATAACTAAGAAGGATAAACATATTTTGGGGGATTTGTTCCACCACACAGCCAGATCTCCAAAATGAACTCCTCTCACTGAGATGAGGCTACTTTGGGACTTTTGCCCTGTAAGAGCAGAATATAGTTGTCACAAGCCGAGAGCGCCCTTTTTGATATTAGATGGTAATATTTACTACTTGGCTTATATCTGTCAATATCAATAGATACTCAAAAATAAGTGAAATTGTATATATTTTCATATATTAGTTGCACTGGACTATAAGCCGCACAAGCCACCAAATTATGAAAAAAAAGTGTGACTTAGTCCGGAAAATACGGGAAGTTATCTTCTGATTTTTAAAGGCTAATTATTTGCCTCGAGTTAGCTGCGAGCTAACGCGAGGAATGAGGGCCTCTCCTCTGTCCTGCCTGACTTTATGTTTAACCGGTGCAGCTCCTTAAAGGGGAAGTTCAGGATTTTTGACATAGGGCCTCATTTGCAAGTGAGCCAGAATGCTACTTATCACTGGAGACGGTTTCAACATATTTCATCTCGTTATTCTAGTTCCAGGAGGTTGCTGATGCTAATGCTAGTGGAAGTCAATAGGAATCTGCTAGCCTGTCATTAAAACCAATCTGATCAGCTCCACAGAACATCCGAGACAAATCAGCAAGCCTATCTGTATAAATGTCGTGTTAAACAAGAAAACTCATGTTAAAAAAGTAAAACTAGCCTTGCATGACAAATTTTGCATTACATATTGAGGAACTAGTTTTCCTACCAGCTTGCTACCTTTGGCAGTGTATTTTGTTTAATAAAGACATGGTGACAGTTTGATTAAAAAAAAGTTTGAAATCATCTTCAAAATCCGACATATCCTCATGCCTTTCAGACATGGCCATATTTTAGACTTTATATTTGTGTAATCAGATTCCTTCATGCATGTAGCAGCAGATGACATCACTCTGCTGCCAAATACAGGCAGTAAAACTTTGTAAAGTGTCTCAGCAGCAACAATCAAAATGCAACGAAATGCAGGTTAGTTTTATTTGTAGTATTATTCTATCAACACGGCATTTACACAGATAGTCTGAAGTTAGAAATGATTTGTCTCGAATGTTCTGTGGAGTGGATAAGATTGTTATTAATGACAGGCTAGCAGATTCCTATTGACTTGCACTAGCATTAGCACTGGCGACCCACTGGAACTAGAATAATGAATGAAATATGTTGAAACCGTCTTCAGTGATAAGTAGCATTCTGGCTCATTGGAAAATGAGGCCCTATGTCAAAAATCCTGAACTTCCCCTTTAAAGGGATACAACACCCCCAGAATGATGTGCGTTCATTTTCTACTCACCCTCATGCTGAGCAAGACTGTGGAGCACTTTTTAATATCTGAAATGCAGCCGGAGATTTGGGTTTTTTGTTGTTATCTTCCGACATTCATATAATGGGGGGTCATTGGTGCCTGAAACAAAAAGGTCCATAAAAGTCCACAAAAACTTGTCAATATTCCTCCATACTGCTCGTCCAATGTAATCCAAGTGTCCCGAGTGGGTAGCGTCCAGCATTTACTCGAAACTACATCATATAGTATATTTCTATAGCCTGAACAGTACTACATCGCACTTCCGGGATGCACATTTATGCGAGTTCACGGCAGACGCGATTGCGCTTTCTTTCTTTCTTTCTTTCTTTCTTTCTTTCTTTCTTTCTTTCTTTCTTTCTTTCTTTCTTTCTTTCTTTCTTTCTTTCTTTCTTTCTTTCTTTCTTTCTTTCTTTCTTTCTTTCTTTCTTTCTTTCTTTCTTTCTTTCTTTCTTTCTTTCTTTCTTTCTTTCTTTCTTTCTTTCTTTCTTTCTTTCTTTCTTTCTTTCTTTCTTTCTTTCTTTCTTTCTTTCTTTCTTTCTTTCTTTCTTTCTTTCTTTCTGTCTGTCTCTGCTGCCTTAAAGGGATATTGTGTAAGTTCTCCTGTGTTTTATTCACAAAAACTGATTATTTGGTTCAAAAGTGTTTTTTCATTAATCAGTAATCACTCCCATCAAAAAACTGAAGTGCTCCTCTAAGTTCTAAATTTGCCGTTCGTATCATTCATTTACACATCGAGCGGGGCGGCTCGGTGAAGGCTGCCATGTCGTATCGCCATGTTTTTGCGTTCGGGAGAAGCGTGACGGTAGGAAAACACAGAAACTCACCGGACACACCGGAGTTTTCAGCTCAGTTCGAGGTAATGCCTTTGAAAAGTCACCGCGCTACAGTGGGGAGAAACCAGCGTCTCACTGACGCTGGGTTCACGTGCAGTCGGGCAGACGGCCGTTGGTAACAAACCAGATGTCATTTTAATCAATAAAGCCGAGCAAAAGACGGTTAAACATGGGTCAGGGAAAACAATACGACATCGCCATGACAACCGAACAGATGTGGACTGATGTCACTGTAACTGACGGACCACGTCTTCACATAGAGGCCGGTGATAACTTTACATGCAGCGGATGTCGTCGGTCTGCCCGGTTCCACGCGAATGCAGCATGAAAAGTACGAGGGAGCTGCTCCCGATTACACAGTGTCCCTTTAAAGGATGCTGCAGGGTGGCCATCTGATATATCACACATTATGCGCTCAGTCACCGTGGGGGGTCGCAAACACCAACTATGTTATCTTTCCGACTTGTCCTCAAGTCCAACGTGCCTCCTCTTTAAATGTTTGAGCAGACGCACCACTATGATACACAGTGTCATATTTGCAAATTACTTTATTTTGTAAGTTTAATGTGAAATGGTCCCAGACTTTAGTCATCTTTGGTCACCGTTTCTTTCCCTGGTCTGCTGCCATATTTTCACCTGGCGGCATACTCTATTGCACATGTACAACTCTGAGCAGAGATAGGAAGGAAGGTGATGCCTCACTCTGTTTTTATTTTATCCCCCCTTTTTGTTTGCCGGCAACAGTCAACAATTAAATCCACTGTCGACTTATCGTGCAGCCCAAATTAGAAGAGAAGATTTTATGCAAAATAATTACCTCCTAGTTTCCTTGGCTAGGAAATAATTTTTATGAATTGGTTTAATTCAGATTCATAACAGGTTGATTCAGTTTCAGACCCGGATGATCCAGACCCAGAACAGGTTGATCAGGATCCAGGTGATTTTAGGTTTTTGAAGTTTGAGTCCTGACGTAATGTCTCAAACACTTTCTGACCTCTCACTTATGGACTGACATCTGCTGGCAGTCTCTCTGTGAGTGTGTGTGTGTGTGTGTGTGTGTGTGTGTGAGGATAAAGGTTCACACTTCCCCTCAGTTATGACGTGTTTTCTTGGCCGTGGTCTGAACCTCCTCCCTCCATCTTCATTGCTCTCTGGTTCTTTTTCTAAGTGTCTCCGAGGACTTGATTTTTTTCCTGGAGGAGGTTTTGCTGTATCAGCATAGTGACATCAGTCGCTGGAGTAGCAGGAAGTCTGGAGAATGGGTGAGGTGACCGTGCTGCTGATGATAGAGGGGCTGCAGAGACAAAGGGGATGGTGGGGAGGGGGAACCGGGTGGGCAAGCTTTTATCGTAATTACACCCTCCCTGTCTTTGATGGGATAGAGAGAAGGATCCGATTAAAGAACTAGGCAAAGCTTGTGCTTAGTGATGAAGTCAAGTAGAAATAAAAGCAAAGTTTGGAGTCTTTATTGTTCAGCTGAAAGTTGGCAAGATTAATTTTCCCCTTACAGAAATATTTTTTACTTACCTGTCTCAATGGTGTCATCTGTGTTTCATATAGAGAAACTGTGTTTTTACATTTCAGGGCTCTGGAGCGCAGCCATTTTTTTTTTTTTGGGTTGCACTGGTGCGCCTAGCATTTTCCAGGTGTAGATGAAGGACTTCTTTTCACTGAATGTCTGTCTACGTATTCTGTGTGCACTCGCTCCTTACTTGGGTTCAAGAATAATAACACTGTGATAAAAAGCCCACAGAAATCTCACCTCTGATTGGCTCTGATCCACACCCTGAACACTGGGCTGTGGCCGGCAGGTGCACGTAGACATCAAGTACGGTGAAGACTGACACGGATGAGAACCACGGAAACTGGAAACGATTGTAAAACATGGAATATGGTGGAAGTTGCTCATATGTGGTTGTCCTCTACTACAGTATCTTCACTAATTTAAAGGTGCAGTGCATAACAAAATCAAAGGTAAAAGGCAGAAAAATGTAATATATAATTCAAAACTGTTTCTATTGTTGTGTAGTCACTTCTCTAGAATAGCTGATATTAGGGATGCACGATATTGGAATTTTGGCTAATATCCAATGTGCCGATATTCTAAAACTCATGACAATAACCGATTTCGATAATACTAATGCTGAAAAAAATAAGACGTCATAGCAAATAGAAGTTTTGTTATCTGTTTTAGACACTTTGAAAAATATGGGTGAGAAAAAATATAGATACACTGAAATATTGCGATTTTTTCACATGCCAATATCAAATCGATATTTGAAAACACAGTATTGATCTGTTTTACTTTGAAAATCTTGCGAGATTTCATTTTTCTGTTACAAAATGTCACAATATTTCATGAACTCTTGCAAGATTTTGTAACAGAACGATGAAATATTGCGAGATTTCATTCGTAAAATAGATGGATACCATGTTTTTAAATGTCAATATGATATCGGCAAATGAAAATATTACAAATTTCAGTGTATCAATATTTTTTTCCCACCCCTAGTCTTTAGAAGTTTTAAAGTCTGTAAAAAAGAAGTTTTTGAAGAAGAAGAAGAGGAAGAAGTTTTCTTTTATATATAAACTTAAGAAACAGTGGGCTGATCGGTTAAATATTGGTGGGGTGGCCGATGTCCGATACTCAGTTTGAAGGCCGTTATCGATAGGGGGGGGGGGGGGGGCGATTATATCGTGCATCCTTAGCTGTTATGTTTATTTTCTGAGAATGAGTTATTTTTATGTATTGGTGGGGGTCCACAAACATGGAGGCTCCCATACTGTATTTGCATCACTATTTTTACTACAGTGTCCCTAAATGGACAAAACAACGTGTGTGAAGTAAGAACCCTCTGAACTTTAAAACTACTGTACCAGCTTTGTGGGAGTTAGAGGACTGTTTGGGATTAGTAACGCCTTAAAAGGCATTAAAAGTAGTTACCTGTAGGGCTGGACGATAATTCAATATCAATATATATCGATCGATAGAGGTTTTTTCAATATAAAAAAAAGAGGGTCAATAAAAGTTCAATATAGAAGCACAGTTTTCTGCTGTAGCCTATCAGGTAGCATGATACTACAGTCACTTCTTCCGCCAATCACAAACCAATCACAAACGCAGACCCAGGCAAAGGCTGAATTGGAATTCAGTGTTATGTCCCTTTCAGACTTGCACTAGAAAGCGGTAATATTGTGAACTCTGTCCTTTATAACGCTGCATTCAGACATGCGTACCGCTCTTTTACCTCGGAGATGTAGTGGACATGTACCGGCTGGTCTACATGTCACAAGAGCGGAAATGTTGCGGCACGTCGTTTTGGCTGAAAGCACAAGAAAATGTTCTGGACAGAGTTGAAGGGAGAGCGGGGCTGTGCTGACTTTTCTGCAACATTTTGTGATGTATGAAAGCGCTGGGACACGATAAGTCTGCAAGGAAGCAGCATGTTTGAAAAGATGAGTCTGTTTAAAGAGCGGATGGACTTTACCGCTCATGTTCCGCAATGCAAGTCTGAAAACGTCTTTAGTTTTATCTTAATTATAAGTAGGTAATTCAGCAAAAGCTTAAATGGCCAGGGCTGCACCTAAAATAGCTTTTAATTTGAAAATGGCTTTTTTCTTTTGATAAATATCGATATCGATCGATATAGATTTTTTTTATCGATAATCTTTTTTCTATATCGTCCAGCCCTAGTTACCTGTAGTCCAGTTGTAGCTGCACCTGAGACCACTGGCTCCACTCACAGATGAAAACATCTTTTTGTCTGGGAGAATTTTGGTCACTGATGGCCACTGTGCATTCATGTTACGACCCAGATGTCTAGGGATAAAGGGTCGTCAACATAAAACAAAGGAAAACGGATGTTTGTAAAATTAGTCATTTATTTACAATAAAACCAAACAAAACCCCTCTTTCTGTTAATCTTATAAGTTTAAAACAACACAAGCAACACAAATTAAGCCTAAATTAAATCTAAACCTGGGGTCCCAACATACCATTATAGGGCACGGTCTCACGGGTTTCTTCAAACAAACTAGACTTGAAAAATCTCCAGCTGCCCCCGCGACCTGATCCTGGATAAGCGGAAGAAGATGGTACGGCAATCAAAAAATAAAAGGTTTACAATTTCTGGGATCATTTGTTTCTGGTCATCATGTTGGTCTTAAATTTAATTTATAAAGGTCCTGAATTTAACTCCAAAACCTGCTCGAACCCCAATATGAAGTCATTGCTATACCCGTCTTCACCACTAATGTCAGCAATTCTTACACACTGTACCTTTAAGAGTTTTTCAGCAAGTCTGAGCAAAATGAAGCATTAAAGCTGTTGCAGCCCTCCATCTGTGACATCATCTGCACTGACCAGCAGAGTCCTGCACAGGTCCAGTTTTACCAAACAGCATCCACCCAGTTAGGATAATTTCCAGACCCAATCCGTTTTCCACGGTTTTCTCGACCGGACTCGTTGATGTAGGCTACAGCCCACAACCTGCAAAACGTTAAAACATTAAGTAGGTAATTGTAAACACACCCGTCCTTCCCTTCATTGTGTTAACTTCTTTTCTTCATTCATTCTTAGATTTAACATGTTTTAGAGGGTAAATAAATAAATAAGAAATCCAACGCTGCATTGCTCGAGACATATAAAACATCTGAAAGAGCTCTATCAGACTCACTCGTTGTCCAGGAAGGAGCTGCCTTTCACTGCATTCAGGATAAGTAGGTAATTATGAAAAAGATTAAACATAAATTCAGAGGAGGGAAGTTTGCCGAAGCTTCGCAGTCTCGTGAGTTTGAAATGTTTGAAATGTTTAGTTGCATTAAATGTAGTGAAACTTACATTAAGGTTTTTTTTTTTTTTTGCTACTTGACAACATTAAACACAAACATTTTTCTAAACCTCATTATTGCTCACAATAACTTCAGAGACGTTCTGCTCTCAAACGCTCCTGGAGTGACGGACAGAATAACAGCAACAATACTCAGGTATTAGTGGTGGTTAATATGACACGCCGGAAAATCGTCTCCACATTGTTACACCACCAGCAGCCGTAAGTGTTGTTAGAAAGCAGGATGGATCCGTGTTTTCATGATGTTTCCAGCTGATTCTGAGCCTGCCTCTGAACGTGGAACTGAAATGGAGACTCATCAGAAAACAATAGAAATGAGTTGATGTGTTGATGATTTGAATGTCTCTTTCTGAATTAGAGCTTCGTCCAGGGTGGATCTCCACTTAAAGCTGACATGCACGTTTACACTCAGATTGCAGGAAATTAAACTGATGCAGTTATTTATATGTTCTCCACACACACACACACACACACACACAGAGGTCTGCAGCAGTGAGCAGGTTATTATCTCCATTCTGTTTGTTTTAATTGATCTTGTCTCAGCACATTTGTTTTGAAGCTGCTGTGAAATCGCACATTACAGACGTTTGTGTGTGTTCATGAGTGGGTGTTGAGGGGGGGGGGTAATTGTTATTTATCAAACACTGTGAGATATAATTGATGTTACGGTCTGAGCCCTCCTAAAATATGTCGATAAAATGGGTAAAAACATCCGTCCAGTCCTCCCAGGGTCCTCCTCTACCAACATACATGTTTTGACATGAAAAAGTGTGATTTCCGGGTGACACTTTAAACCTTGAAAACTAAGCCTATTTTGCTTGAAATTGCATTCTTTTGCTTAAATGACTATATTTCTGCAACCACAAGGTGTATTTAAATACTTCTGATGTCATATAAAAGGGAACACCTGTGAAATTTGACAACATGTGTAAAATACAGTATATGTCACCGGTGAAGAATAAATTAAAGGGACTAGAGGCAGGAATTGTGAAAGAAGAAAGAATAAACATGCATGTCCAGTTTTTTAATGCAAATGGGTGATGAAGTGTTAAAAACCAAAAAGAACGAGCCCACGTCTCTCCGTTGCCTTGAACAGGCTGTGTGTTGCATAATGTGCTGCGATTCGGTGGCCGAATTTTCCGCACTGCCCTGCAGATGTGACGTCAATTGACGCTGCATACACGTCCCGACAGCTTTGATTCAGGAATGAGACGGTCGCGGTAGGGCTGTGTTAAACGATTATTTTTTAAACGATTAATGTATCGATTATTTTTTCGATGCATCGATTAATCTAACGATTCACTTTTTTAGCTCGATTCGACTCGATTCGATTCGATTATCGATTATCTCCTCATAAATTGACAGACAGCAATTTATATATGCTGATATAGATATCTAAAATGTAAAAAAGAGCATGAATAAAAAGGCAGTGGGAGCAGCAGCCTGTCATAGACTTTTTTAATGAACCAACAGAATGTAAAATTTATGTTGAAAACACAGCTGACTGAAAAACAGGCTTTCAATTCTTTCATTTACATGAAAATAATAATAAAAAAGTCATTATTGAAATAATATGATCATGTAAACTTGGAGGATTTAAGCTAAGACAGATATTATTTTCCAACAAAAGAAAATGAAGATAAGTAAACATTCAGAGTTGAACATTATATTGAACATGGGTCTAGCTTCCAGAAAAAGTGCATCTTCATCTTTATTCTGTTAATGCTTAATACGGGTGCCAATCACTTGGAAATGAAATTAAAATTTCTTTATTTATCCCAGAAGTGATTACACAATCACTTCCGGGATTGAGAACGTGACTTTAATTATATTCAGTCAGAGACGAGACAGCTTCCGACATCAGCTGTAGTTCACACCCACGGCCAGCAGATGGAGCTCGTGCTTCATGCTGACCGTCTCAAACAGGCCTGACGTGTCTGAAGACGTGGCGTCCATCTCACGGAAGTTGTCTCATGTCTCATTAGGCTTCGGATTCGCCATCCCTAATATATACTTATACCTTCGATAAACGAGTGTGGGCCTTCACTGCCTTACACTTTGGAAACTTGGAAGAGCCACTCGCGGAGATCGCGCCGCCATCTTTGTTTTAGTCTGAAGTCGCATGGCGCCGCCATCTTTGTTTTGGTCTGACGACGCATCGGTACGCATATTTTGCGTCAACGTATTTTTTGCGTCGACGTAATCGATTACGTCGACGAATCGTCCCAGCCCTAGGTCGCGGTAAATTCAAACACTGCAATAAGGGATAGTTATGGATTCTTCTGCCGTCAGCAAACGATCCAGATCAACTGAAAGACACTAAAAAGTGTAACTACGGAGAAAAAGACTATCAGCGTAGTAAACAATGTTATACTTAGGGATGGGAATCATTAAGAATTTAGCGATTCCAATTCCATTATCGATACCACGTTTCGATTCGGTTCCTTATCGATTCTCATTGAATGATTAAATACAGTATGAACATCTTTGGCTGCAGTTATTCTTTCCATTTAAAACATGCATCAAGATTTTGCCTTCAACTTTAACTTAAAGCTGACTTCAATAAAAAAATAACTCATAAATACAACTGCAGTGATCAACTTCTGTACAGTAACAGTTTCTGTGCAGAAAAAATAGCATGTTTACCTTTTGATGAAGGATACAAGATCTTTTAGAACTTAAAGGGAACGGATTAAATAAGTTAGACTTATTTTTACTCCTTTTGAACATGTTGAATTTAAATTATTATGTGTGTGTAGATATGTATGTATATGTTTGTGTGTGTGTTTCGTTTCATTTGTCAGATATTTTGTTATAATTTACAGAACAGTACACAGCAGTACACAGTAGTACATAGTAGTACAAAGCAGTACACACCTGCTTTTCTTTTCAACATGTTCAAAATAAACGAAAGACTAAAGGTTAATATGACATCATAATACTTTATGAATAATCTCTAACATTATTACAGTCAACGGGAGTTTTACGTTACCTGTGACGTTGCAGATGGAAGACGTGCTGAGGCCCCCCCCCACCGAAAGCCACCACGGTTGCTAAGCAACGTACGGAAGGCTTTATATTCCGACAAACTAACTGCTATGTGGCCAAATGTTGGAGGTATTTCCTCCCTCTCATGTGATCAACGTGTAACTTGCGGTTATATCGTATTATTTCATGAAATACAACCAAACTTTGGAGCATGTTCACCGTGACGCCATGTTGGAGACGCGTACGTGACGTCATTGCACAAATACGTCTGACGTTTACTGAATCGATAAGAGGAATTGTTCAGCAGGCAGATGAACGATTCCATGGAATCCAACGACAGAACCGATTCCCATCCCGAGTTATACTGTAGCATCAGTTTGTGCTCCTGTGCCGGCTTGGCTCGTGGTTGCAGTTACCCGCAGTACCAGGCGCGGCACTCGCGAGTTTTATTTCTTACCCGAGGGACACACTGCATGCAGAAGGGCACCGAAGTGCAGCAGTTTTCTTTTGGCGCCCATGTTAACAGACGGTGTCGACCACATCAGGCGCTGCATGGTGCGCCGCGGCGCGCAGCGCCAAAGTCACCACACGCTATGAAACAATTGTTTAGGCTTCTGTTCTATTTTCTGCACGAGGCGCGGCCAAATTTGTCACACCAGGCAGGAAAATAAGCGGAAACATGAGATAAATCTATCAAAATAAAACCATTTTCAAAGTAAAAACACCCAGATAAGTTTTAAAACCCGATCTCTTCTTAATAGATCTAATTATATGTCAATCACGTCTTCATCTTTATTGAAAATGCAAGTGGAAGGATTCACACACAGAAATGTCGCTTTCTGCTTGTAAATAGTATGAAAGCGGAACAGGAGATGAACCATTGTGGAATTATCAGCTGTAGAAGTTCAGCAGAGAAGCAGGACGGCCTTACAATGGAACACAACAAAAAGGCAAAACTTGCCTTAAAAACACTGTCAGGGTCAGAAAGTCTTAGAAATGATGCATCCAGAAGCGTTTTTCTCTCTAAAATCACAAAACAATATGCTGACATTATCTTTGTAGGTCCTTCTCTTCTAAAGTAAAGCAAAATGAAGAGGGGTTTAACTTCAGAAAGTACAGCCGAGGTTTCCAAAATGGCAATTTTGGCACAATTTGGCTCAGCTGACACCATCTGTGCCATCTGCAGCTTCTCAGGTGCAAAACTTTGCATTTCATTTTGTATTTCATATTACGAATGGTGTTGGGTAAAGCTGAATACTGAAGCAGTAAGGCCTGAGAAGCTGCAAGTTACAGCGATTTTAACGCGGCGGAGGAGTGTTTCACCTCATGCCTTTATTTATACATTGGCTAATGCATATTAGACTCATACATTGGAGCTTTTTATCAAAAAGCTGTAATTTAAAAGTTCAGATGCTCCTCCAACTTTTTTCATGTTTGTAGGCGAAAAAAAAAATGTTGAGAGTAAATCAAAACAAATTAAAGTTATCTATTAACAATTCAT
The DNA here is from genome assembly GCA_023101725.1 of Atherinomorus stipes. Classification (NCBI taxonomy): domain Eukaryota; kingdom Metazoa; phylum Chordata; class Actinopteri; order Atheriniformes; family Atherinidae; genus Atherinomorus; species Atherinomorus stipes. The sequence continues at coordinate 87,055 of JALJCO010004176.1, forward strand.
CCTGCAGATGATAAACATAAAAACTCATTTAGAGACAAATATCCTCCGGGGAATTCATATATTTAAATTGGCCACAATATTCTAGGCTTCACCTCCAATACGATAAAACCTAAACACACACCTGCACACACACGTTTATCAACTGTCCAGGCTGCCAACCTGACTTTTTAAAAAATTCTACTATCTACCAGCTTCTGCTTTAACGTTCACCCCTCTTCCTCTCCCCTCCCTCCCAGGCCCACCTTTCGGTACTTCACGTGGCACACGTGTGTGTTGGGCATCGTCGGGTGCGTCGTCATGATGTTCCTGATCAACGCCATCTACGCCTCAGCCAGCATCGCCTTCATGCTGCTCCTGCTCCTGCTGATTCACTACCTCAGCCCCACCTCCAGCTGGGGATACATCAGCCAGGCTCTCATTTTCCACCAGGTCTGACACACACACACACACGCACACACACCCACACACACACACTCAATACTACCCTGTCATTACTATAGCAACTAAAATCTCATCCCCTCTGCTTTACAAGAGCCTGTACCTCTGCCAAGCAATCGTTCTATCAGGTTTATAGAGAATCACTCACACACACACACACACACACACACCTTCTCAGCCAGTCACTTTGCATTTAGCAGACAAACACACACTCTTTCCATTTTTTTCTTCATTTGTACACATTTTACCGTGTCATCCTCACAGCAGTTATCTATCAAGTTTATATCAGGTTTACCAGACGCAAACACACACACACACATGCGCGCGCACACACACACACATATTCCCCAGCATTTATGGCACAGATCCACACACACACAGCTCTGCATCATCATCATGCAGCTCTGCGTGTCCTCTATCTGGTGTGCCTGTTGCTCTCAAGGAGAGGGGCCACTGCTGCCAGGAGGGCCCGCAGCCCAGGAGCCGCTGCCAAGGCTGCAGGCTGGCAGGGGTTACAGTTGGAGGGGGGGGGGGGGCCTGGCCGGGCTTTCCAGTGGCTTGTCAGAAGGCAAAACATTATTACAACCACTTAAGTTATTGCGCTCGGCCTCCTCGTCCCTCCCTTTTCCTCGATGTGTTTCCCCTCCAAACTCTCCCCCCTGTGCAGCTTTTCTCATCCTCAGACAGCATCTCTGGCATCCTTCCCTGACATCATCATCATCAGGGGGGATGGGGTTTTAAATTAGTACCCACACCAGATCACTCAGATTGGTGGTGTTGCTGTCAGACTGTCTGCCACTTTTTCAGTTTTGTTGATTTCAGGGTTTTTTTTACATTAAAGTTTGGTTGATGATTCTGTTCATTTACAATGTGTGGACTTTAGATGCTGGACAGGTTTAAAGACAGGCCCAGAGGGCAACTTCTTTTCTTTTCTTTTCTTTTCTTTTCTTTTCTTTTCTTTTCTTATTTTGTCTTGTCTTTCCTCCAATTCACTAATTAGGTTTGTTTTTCATTTTAATTGTATTAATTCTGTCATTTCCTTGGTTCTTCCCTCTAATCCTGAGGGCTACTCAGGTCGGTCTTCCAAAGCGGCAAAATATTTTTGCCACTTTGATCGCTCTTCATGTGACTGATGTCAAAGTTGAATGGCACTAGTCATTGAAAGGAGCCACAAAGTGGACTTCTTGACAACGGCGTTGCTGTTGCTCACCCTTCCCCTCAGATAAAGCATGCAGAGCTGCAGGACGTTCTCTGTGGTCGTTAGCTAAAGCTAGGTCTGGAAAAAGTGTTCGAGCAAGCTACATTAAAAAAAACATAAAAAACACACCACCTGAAACCACGCCTTCAGAGCGCAGAGACGTGAGCGCCGATGTTTTACGAGCAGGTTAACAATAGTGGATCGCTCGTTAGCTTGCTAGCTGATAAACCACGTTTCTAAAAGCTTTAATCCACTCACTTCCAGCTCCTTCTGCAGTGTAAAACGTCCAAACTGCAAACATCAACGCCTCAAACACTTAATGGTAGAGTCCGGAGTTTCCCCCCTGAAAATAAACGTTAGACTTGTGCAAGTAAAATCCGTCTCAATTGGCGCCTTTTGGCCTCTACTCTCATGTGGTGGTGAGTTTGAATGCAACTCTCTCTCCTCCTGTCTGTAATTTGCTTTTTCCCTTTGTTTTTCGTCTGGTCGGGATATTTCTGGTTGGAGATTTCTGTTTATATTACCAGCCAATGACAAAGTTTAGTTTTATTTGTTTTACTTTTTGTGTGTTCAATTCAAAATCAATGTTATGATTTTCATGGAATTTTAATTCATCACTTTTGTCAATTTCAACTTATTTCTCTGATTCGCTGATTTTTTTCCCTTCTTTAATTGGAAGGTATGAATAACTTTAGATTATCTAAAAGTAACACAGTCATTTTCAATTAAAAGTAAAGTAAAATCTTCTTGTGTAAATATCTCATGTTGGAATGTAGACAGCTGTGGCTTTTTAAAAAGTGTGGCCTGTTTATGGAGGAAATTCCATTTTCTCAGGTGACCCGTACCGTATTAACTGACGTCAATTCATGCTGAAGTTATATATTTGAAATTAATTGTCAGCAGATATAACTTTAACTAAAGGTTAAATCATTAATAATTTCCATAAACTTTGACTAAAAGTTTTAGGTTATTTTATTCTAATTTTGCAAATGAGCTTCATGATTTTTCTCCCCTCAAATCTCTACTTTATAAACCTGAACCTTAGTCTGATTAAAGTGTTGGACCTAGAAAAACAAAGAATGTACAGGTACTACCCAAAAAATTAGAATACCCGGAAAAAGTTAATTTATTTCTGTAATTTCAACTTAAAAGTTGCAATTTACATACTGTTTAGGCAAATAATATGCAAATCAATATATTTTAAGCTTTTATTTGTTTGGATGTTGCTGATTAGGACTTGCAGCTTAAGAAAACCTCAAATTCAAAAACTCAAAAAAGAAAGCTGTGAAAAGCTCCAGTATTGTAGGTTCAGTG